>PVIH01000286.1:194853-397193 GCA_004025045.1 Sigmodon hispidus
CTTTGAATAACTGCACCTGCTATAAAACCTTACTGACTGTGACAGGAGAGATAAATTATCCAAGGCTTAAAATGAAGTGGTTACTTGGGGTATCTTTTATAAATGTACTTTTTTCAATAAAATTTCAAAATTATATAAGTGCTGAAATTTACTCATAAAAATTTCTTTATTAAACATTTAAGTACTTTCTTTAATGTTATTGACTTATATATATGTTTTGATATATTGTGATAATATATAAAACTATAAAAGTTCTAATAACTTTAATGAAGGAGAAAGTTGAATACCATTTTTGCTTTTATAAGCAAATTCTTCTGAAAACTCTTTCAGTAGAATTTATTATTTGTTGCAAATTGTAACTTTGTTACCAGAATTAGAAACTACAGTGTTTCTGTATAATGAAGTTTTCCTTGTTTTTATCACTCAGATGTCTGTCAAAATGCAGACTGTGTGACATCTTCCAGTATTACACACCAGGGCGTTTCAACCCCTCAGTGTGTGGCCGATTCTCACCAAGATCCTCCTAACCACAGTCTTTTCCTCCCTCCCACTTCTTCCCAAAAGTGTAGGGCCTCTGAATGTTGTCTCTGGAGCTTCTAACCATGAATATCAAACATTATGAAGAGAGAAACAAGACATTTGTAAGTCCAGCTCTTTGTCACTTCCCTTGTGAGAATAATCTGAAGGAGTCTCATTATTTGCAGATTAGCAATCTGACATTCCAGTCACTCATAGCCTTATGTTTATTACTCCTGAGATCTGCTTTGATATCAAATTTGTCTACACTCTACATTTATCTATGCTTTGACTAAATGAGGCTTCCTTCTGCTGCTCTAACAGCTATAGGTATGCACTACACTGTCAACACACACCAGGTGAACTGTCTCGAGCTCTGCCCAGATCATAGCTAAGTGGTGTTGATTAATTTAGTTAAGATCTATGCTACATGGGAAAAACAGTAGAAACTACATCATAAGGATTCTATGAAGATTAAATGACTAAGACTAACAAAAGATGTTTGTGTGTGACATACTAAGTGTTTTATCAGTTGTGTCCCATCTCTGAGCATATACACACTTGCATAATCTTCTCTGTTGGAAATGTTATTTAACTTCCTAATTCTTGGCACAAATGTCTACTGCCTGGAGCAGGCTTTACTACACTTTGTATCTAAAATAGCAAACGGACTCTCCCTGACTCATATCTCACTAGTTACTTTATTGTTCTTCCCCATTATTTTATTCTCATATTTCATTTTCTTCTTCCCCTTCCTCATTAGGAAGTAAGCTATATGCAGGTAGAAACTTTGCTTCTTTTGAGTCATTTGTTCTTGACATAAAACTTGATAAATATTGGACAATTGTCTAGTGAGTTCTTTAACTCATTAATTAATATCTTTGGGAAACCTGGATTCCAATCTCATTATTTAGGACACCACTTAATTTTTCAGCATTTCAATTATTTTTCTATTATTAAAGATAATTATGGTCACTCTTTCTCAACCTTTGCGTAAAATTCAAACTGAATAATTCATAGGACAGTGAGGCAAGAGTACAAATATTACCCAAAGAGTTTTTGTTATTTTAAAGATGATAACAAGGTACAATAATGACATAACTTAGAATAGAGCCTGCCCACAAGTTCCTTAAACTTTTGAGTGTAAGACACAATCTTTCTGATTTTTTGATTCTTCCTTGCATGATGATAGCAATACCATTTATAACTTAATTCATAATTTCACAAGAGTATTAAAGTCATGTGACCCAGTCAAAGAGCCTCCTCATTTTTCTCAGGTTCTGTAAACTTTAGACTGAAGTCTCTACAGTAATCCTGATCTGTCTTTTCTTGAAACACTGTCTTAAAACAATTTGAAACTTTTTCTGTTGCTTTGAGATATCAATTTTCTCATCTCATGACCTCTTGTCAATATTACATCAATGGAATTGTCTTGTTCTGGAACCTAGTCACTATCTTTGTGACAGGTCCTTGCTGAGAGTAAAAGAAAAAAATCTTTATATTCTCACCTCTGAGGAGGTAGCTTATTTGATGTCACGATCAGCAATGAAGGTATAATAATCATATTAATCATCATTTTCTAGTACTCATCCTTTACACTAGCTCATATTAGGTATTAAAATAGTTTTATGATTTATTTCAGTAGAGTTGTATTCAGTCTTTCTAAACTACAGTAATCTTGAGTAAAGCCTTCCTTATCTTGTTATCTTGTATGGTAATTTTTGTGATAAATTTCCATAGATTAAACAATAATACTGGTAGAATATTATTGACTGAGCTAATCAGAAATTCTACCAGTATAAATTTAGCTCAATAGTCAATTGTTGGTCAATAGTCTCTTCTGTTATATTGCCTCTTGCATCTTCTCTTTCCAAAATCCAGTATATCTGGAGGAAATTTACCTTAATTTTTCCTTATTATTGTGGTTTTAGTGAATGCGATGAGCATAATGTCTTGCCTAATTTGCATAATCTTACAGTGGTTGAAATTCTTACCATTTCAATTCTTTTCACTTATGAATCTCACTGTCTACTTCAGTGACATGAATGGGTTGCATCAGACATTCGCCTTCCAGTTCTGATATTAGGTAAAACTGAAATGCTATTTGTTATATCTTGATAATGTGCTTAAAGATCATATGATTTCTAGTGAGGAGAATAAAGATATAGATATCACCATTCTCCCCAGAAGATGTGCTAGCAATGTTTCACTGAAGTTTTTGAAGTTTGAAAAGTATGTATTATTTTCCTTACTTGCCTACCACCATCATGTCTGTGCAGTCATTGCATTTACCCCAAATTACTTATACTTCCCTGGGCTAAATGTGGCTCTGTATGACATGTGGTGAGACCAATTTTAGATATCTGATGTCAAGATTAAATCAACAGGAAATTACGACACTGCTTTAAATTCCTGTAGTTATTTTAGTTTTTAGTTTGTTGCACTTTTTAAGAGTCATCAATTCTTTGAAATTATCACATGATTAGGAAAATTCATTCTGAGCAAGTTTAAATTTATTGATACACTGTCTTTGATACATTGGTTTCTCCATTCATTAAATTCCTGTGCTCAGAATATCCATCACTTCTGAACTAGTCAAGAGACTACTTTAATTAAGTACATTACCAATTATATGGGTAGAAAAAGTGTTAACTATAAAAATTGGGCAAAAGAGAAGTCATATAAGAATTCCAATTTATATTTGACTTAGAGGCTGATTTTTACTTAAAATTCTGTCTTAATTCTTGTTTGTTTATTTTGTTTTGCTTTTTGGTTTATTTGTCTGTTCATTGTGGTTTATTTTGTGGTGTTGTTACTTTTGAATCAGGGTTTCTCTGCATATCCCTGGTACGCTTGGAACTTGCTTTGTAGAGGAGGCTGGACTGGAACTCAGAGATCCATGTGTCTCTGCCTCCCAAGTGCTGGGATTAAATGCAAGTGCCCACACCATCTGGCTTTGGATATGATTTCTTTGTTCCCCCTACAGATATGTCATTACTAACATGCTGATTATTGTTTATATCAATGAGTGTGTGATATTCCCAAAACATAAATATGAATTCAAGTTTTATTCGAGATGAATTTACTTGAAAATCATAAGTTTCTTTTTTGTTCCTCAAGGATTGAAGAGTACAGGTAGAGTCAATGAAAGCTGCCAGTGCTTCACCGGGTTTTCTGTTTTGTTACTGTTTCATAGTGACTATCTTCATGAGGCCATGTAAGACAGCAGATAGATATGCTAAACATTTATTTTAGGAGATAACATCAATCATCAATTCTTGTCAAAGCTATGGTAATATAAGAAGGTAACAGAAACATATCAAAGATTCCAAACTGTATAAAATACAGCATTTCACTATTCTACATACTCATATCCAATGAGTCAAAAAATATTGTTTATTATTTTTCTCTCAATTATCTTAAGAAACATAATAATTAAAATATTTTACAAAATAATATAGTATCTTCTCTTATCTAGTGAGAGTTAGAAAAGATTAATAACTATTAAAGTATTGTCCTTTTTATTCCCTGTAACAACCCAGCCAAGATTAAATGTTTCCATTTTGTAGTTGAAACAAACAAAGACTTGGAATATCTAAGAAACACCTGTTCAAAATTATACAATAGAAATGTTAAAACAACAATTTGCAATGGTTGTTGTTAAAAGTCAACTTTATGCTACCCCCTTACCACATTGTCTTTACCATTAAGATAAAGTAGTGTCTAGCAATAGTAAAATAAAATCTATAATTCATTTTGGGGAAATGTGGGTGTAGTTCTCTAGGCTACTTTATGCTGAAAGGGAATGCTGGCAATCCCATGGAGATCGAAGAAAAATGTAGGCTTATTGAGGAACGCAGTATGGCGGTTTCCCAGAAAATTGAGAATCAATATCCCCAAGGACCCAGCAATATCACTTCTGGGTGTATACCCTAAAGATGCACAGTCACACTCCAAAGGCATTAGCTCAACTATGTTCATAGCAGCGTTATTTGTAATAGCAAGAACCTGGAAACAACCTCGATGTCCCTCAACTGAAGAATGGATTAACAAACTGTGGTACATTTACAAATGGAGTACTACTTAGCAGTAAGAAAAAATGATATCTTAAAATTTGCAGGCAAATGGATGGATTTGGAGAATATCCTACTGAGTGCGGTATCACAAACTCAGAAAGATAAGCAGTAGATGTACTCACTCATTAGTGTACTCTAAACAAAGAAACAAGAAAAAAGCAAAGCATGCCCAGGCTGCAAACCACAACCACTGAACAGCTTGGGATCAGAAACACCCTGGACTAACACCTTGGATCCCATTCCCCCTAGAGGAACACCTGACTCACTCTTGAGGGAGCAGGGAGAAAACTGCATCTGCCAGGAGTGGAGACTGAACTAAGCAATATTGGGGCAGTGGGACCATGAGACTGCCTGCAGCCGGCCCAGGGAAGGGATGGGGATTTGTGGAGAAGAAAGAATGACCTGATGTGGTGGGAGGGGGAAGGGACCTTGAATAAGGATATACAAGGTTAGAAAGTGTGACTTCTTTGTTAATAATAATAGTAATAATGATAATAATAATAATAAAGAAAGACAAAAAAAGATACTAAATTCAAAAAAAAAAAGTAGGATTATGGACAAGCCCTAAGTGGAGTATTCCTTAAGGCTGGGTCATCTCAGCCAGTCTCCTTGAAGTTGTTTTGAATACACAGTTGAAAAGAATCTGCAACAAAAGTGCTCGGAAATGTTAAATCATTTGGGCCATCCATTTCCATTAAAACTTTTTTTATGCCCATATTTTTTATTTAAAATATTTTAGGCATCATTCTACTTCAAATATCATAAATCTATATCCCAACTCTGTTATTATATTTCTTTTTTTCTTTATTTTGTATTTATCAAAAAAAAAAAACAGTAAAAAGAATTTTTTTAAAAAAAAATGTCGAAGAGTTAACAATAACTATACCATTTCCATTAAAACTTTTAAGGGGTTCTACTTTGGCCAAACTTTATTTTCTTTAATTGGGAATAAATCCACAGCTTCTCATTTTCTTTGTAAAGTAAAAGAAAACCTCTTCTTGAAAGTAGTATATTTTTTTATTTCAATTTTTAAGTCAACTCATTTACCAAATATATAGTTTGAATTAATCCAGCAGCATTTATAATCAAATGGCTTTTATCAGCCTTATCCAGTTTTTAAAATATAACAATGTTGAGTTTTATCAAAGGCCTCTTTTGAAATAATTTTATGACTTACTCATTTTGTTTATGTGCTAAATTACATATATTGGTTTGAATATATTTTAGCTTCCTTGTATCACTGAGTTAAACAAGTTGGTCACTGGATATAATCATTTTAATGCCCTGCTTTTAAAATAAGTTATCTAGACAAGCATAATGGTGATTGCCCATAACCTTAGCTAATTGGGATGCTGATGTGAAAAGATCACTATTTGAGTTTACCTGTCAAAACAATGAAACCCTGTCTCACAAAAAGATTTTTTCTTAGACTGTAATGTATCTTTTTATTATTTTAATAGGTTTTATGCAAATCATTTTTAAATTTTTATAAAATCTATTCTTAATGCATTGTGATTATTTGTCATATGTAATAACCATTGGCTTAGCTCTATATCTGCAATATCTTATACTATTTTTCTAATTTTTTATTTTATGAAATATAGACCATGTTGCAAATGTATCTGAGTGGTAGAATATATCCTTTGTTATTAAATCTCAGGATTCCCCAGTTTCTCAAACATAAACAATAACAATAAATATATTAATGCATACTGATTCATAGTTTTGGTTTTAAATTTTATTCTACAGTTTATTTTAAATTAATTTTTAATTAGATAGAAAGTGAGTTGAGATTTAATTTAGGGGGTTAATTTTAAAGACCAATTAACCTAGTACTTTTGGTCAGAAGGCTATATTCTTACACTTAATAGTCAGAACTCAGAGTTATTGCTTCATTGATTTTATTTCAGTGAATTCATTGTTTTTGCAATGTATCTGATCTTGATTATAAAGTGGCTGCATAAAAATTTTTAAATTCACATAGACCAACTATTATCTTTCTCTTTCTCTTTAAATTATTCACCGTCTCTTCTTCCTCTTCTTTCTTCTTCCTTCTTCTTTGGCTTCTTTTCTCTCCTCCTTCTTTTTCTTTCTCCTCCTCCTTTTACCTCTCCTCCATGTTATTTAATTTTTCAGGTCTGGATAGACAGTTCAGCACTTAAGAGCTCACACATTTTTTGTAGTGGAGCCAAGTTAGACCCAAAGCATCCATTTTGAACCTCTCACCACCACCTATAATTTCAACTCAAAGATCTGATGCACCTAGCCTCCATGGGCACCCACACACTCATCATGCACATGAATCAACACAAAAACACACACTGAAAATAAATGAAAAAACTTGAAACTTAGGTTTTTTTCCTTTTTTATTTTTGAATAAAGTCTCATTTTCTAGCCATGTATCCCCTGTTCAAACCCCTGACCACTCCTGACCCTTCCCGCCCATTTCAATCACTCTCTCTTCTTCCTATCTCCTTATCTCCTCCCCAGCAAGGGCAGGAGATCCGAAGGTCCCAAGGTGACTAAGTTCAACATCCACTGCAGGCAAATCCACTTTCCTCAACCCAACATCAAGATTGAGCCAGGTGTTCCTCTGGAGGGAATGGGCTCCAAGGTACTGATCCAAGGTGTTTTAGATCCCAACCTGTTCAGTGGTTGTGGTTTGCAGCTTGGGTGTGCTTTGCTTTTTGTTTAAAGTCCATTAATGAGTGCATACATCCCCTCCTTATCTTTCTGGGTTTGTGATATCTCGCTCAGGAGGATATTCTCCAAATACATTCATTTGCCTGCGAATATTAGGATATCATTTTTTCTTACTGCTGAGTAGCACTCCATTGTGTAGATGTAATCCATTCTTCATTTGATGGTCATTTGGGTTGTTTCCAGGTTTTTCTTAGTTTTCTAATAGCTTTACTTTTTCATATATATTTTGACATATTTGTGTTTATATTTCTAAAAGTAATGAGATATTAGAAATTGTATTAAAATTTATGAACATTTTTGGAGAATAGATTGTTCTACTGGGTCCAATTTTTCACTCATATGTCTGATATATTTTTCATTTACTTAGATATTTACAATCTCTTTTATAAACATTTTGTATAGTTCTCCTACAACCTCTATCTGATGTTTTGCCAGATTAACACCTTAGTAAAATGTTACCAGTGTACCTTTATGAATTATAGATGGTACCTTATATAGAAACTTTTTGTTTTTTGATTTTTGTTTTTTGATTTTTTTTTGCTTAGTTTGCTTTGATATTCACCAGTTTACTGTTGGAACATAAGAAATACAATTATATTTGGATTTTTCTTTAATACTGAGGTTTTGGTGAAATTATTATTAGTTATTCAGTGGTCTTTTGACTAAGTGCTTAGTACTTCTGCACAGAGAACTGTACTACCTATCAATAGGACACTTGGGTAGCTTTATTTCTGTCCTGAATAATTTTTCTGTTAACTCACTAGACCATATTGATTAACCTTCAATGTGTGTTAAAAGAGATGAAATTCTAGTCATGTTTGTGGATTAAAAAATATGATCTCAGGATTGTTCCATGAATACTATTTTAGACCTAAGTTTGTTTGTTCTGTTTTTATCTGGATCACTGAGATCTTTTATAAGAGTATAATTTTGTCAAGTTGTCTTTTTATTAAGATCAAGTAACTTCTGTTTTCACAACATATACTATGAGTTATATTAATTGATTTTTTTCAGACATTGAGGCTGAAACATTGGAAAAATGCTTCTTAATTATGTTCCTTTTATGGATTTCTGAATTCTGCGTGCAAATATTTTGTTGATGTTCACACAGGTATTCTTGCTTTAGATTTTATTTAGCCTAAGAATGTCAGATTCTTGATACTGGGCCATAGATATTGGCTTGAGACAAACTGTTTCTTATTCTACAACATTAGTGGTACACATTTTTCATTTGAAAGTATTTTGGCTATTACATAAAAATTTAGTTTGCTATATTTTAATTTTTACTCAATGTAACTTCTTTTGAAATTTACATTTAGTTTCATAAATTACTTTGAAGTTTATTTCTCAAAGTATTAGTGTTTTAAAAGATGAAATTTGAGGATGTGCAGTTGAAGCAATACTGTGTATTATTATAGGGAAATATTCCAGTAAACCCCAAGAGGTGAAAACTATTTTGATATTAACACATATCAATGTGATCTGAACTTGGAAAAGCTTCATAAAACTCTGTAAATAATTATTTCATTATATAATTTAATTCCTTTGTATTTGAGATACAATTATGGATTGTTTTAATACTTTTAAATTTTGATGTATGTTTCCTGCTCAGTAAGGTTGTCTTTGTACATGACCTAGGAGTACTTAAACCAATGTATACTCTGTTAATATTAAATGTAATATTTAATAAATTTTGACTAGATTTTTGTTGATGGTAATATTCACTTCATCTACATTGTTGAAATTTTCTGTCTAGGTGTTCATACAAGACTTTGAATGAATTAAGTGATACATTTCCCTTGATGCTGCTAAGGTAAGCTTATTTTTTAATACTTTTTTCTAAAATGTTTGTATTAATCATTTGGGAATTAAATATAATACACCAGGATAACTTTTCATTCCTCCAAGGTCCAGCCTTGAAACCCTTTCACCCCACCCCTAATCACCCCTATAAAAAAAAACACTAAGTTCACTTTGTGTTGCCAGTATTACACACCAGAGCATATCAAACCTCCAGTGGCCAGTCTCTTAAAGAAAACAGTCCTCCCCTCCCATGTCTAAACCCTGCACCTCTAAACCCCCCACCAGAATCTATCAATTGGAAAGAACTATACTTCACCGTCTTCATTATAGTTTTTAATGACTTTCTTCCATAGCTTCCTGTGTAGTCTGTTTTTATTTATTTATTTTTTTTGTGAGTGGGGAGAGGTTATCACAAACGCCATCAATGCCTCTTACTCAGTTGAGTCTGCAGCCATGATAACTGCAAAAGAAGGTTCCTTGAGCATAGCAGACAGATCATGGACTTCTGCAAGGTTTCTAGGGCAGCAAAACATGAACTTCAACATGGTTTCTGGCTTATTTTATAAGGTGTATTTTAGCTAAGTATATTAATATAGGATCATCTTGAATTAAAGGCAGTCTCTATATTCAAAGTCTCCCTGTGCTTTTGATATATAAAGGCATTTGTCATTCAAAAAGGAACATCTAAAAAGCTGGAGAACATCTATTGAGTAAGACAAAGAAAGGAGTTCAGAAAGGGAAAGAAACAGAAAATTAAGAAAACTAAAATGAAAAATTGACTTAAGGGGAAAGATCCAGTTCTTGCAATAGCAAAACCATTCAGCTGCAGAACACTCTCAGGGAGGCCTGACAAGGGCAGGCTATGGAAAAATAACTCTGAATTCATTTGGCAAATGAATACACACTACCACAACCTTATTGTTCAGCTGAGCCAGTCCGGAAATGTATGCAAAGCCCAGAATTAGTATTCATAATTTTCTTCTGAATCTTTCTCTCTTGAATTGTTGTTAAATTTTAAATGAACTAGAACATAAGCATTTCTATATTAATCATGGTCCTGCCCCCTACAGAGTGCAGCTCTGTACCCCTCATGCCAAGCACTTTCACATTTAATTCTAGCCAAAGTTTCTCTCCTGGCTTTTAACTTAGTTTGCATATCTTCTGTAAGAGATGCTTAACATCTCCTGAATGGGCACTTCACTGTTTCCAAGCATCTTAGTAAAGCTATGGGGTGTGTGATTTCCAGAAAATTGACAAGACAAAGGCAGATATAGAAGAGGGAGGGAGGATGTAATCTACAGAGGTTGAAGATCTGCACCAGTTCTTCTCTTTCCCAAAATCAACATCTAGCCTTGGAAATAGCAGAAACTAAAACCTTGCCACATCTAGATTTTTAAAACTAAAATTAGATCACTAACTTAAAAAAGCAGATTTAAGTTTATCTCAACCGTATGGCAAGTTCCAACTCAGGTTACACGACATGTGTGTAATAATAATTAATAATAATGCATAAAATAGTTTTTTTCTATCAATAATTAAATTAGCCATTTATCATTTTACCCTTCAAAATATAAAACAGCAAAGGTAGCACATCTCATTGTCTACAGTAAGAAAATGTAATGTGTGTTTTGTTTGTCTGCTTAGTTGGTTCTTAGTTTGTTGTTGCTGTTGATGCAGTTTCTGACTCTGTAGCACTGTCTGGCCCTGTACTCTCTAAGCAGCCCAATTTGACACAGAACAATTCTACTGCCTTTGCCTTCCTAAAGCTAGGATTAAAGTCACATGCTAGAACAACTGAATCAAAATGCTATTTTAATCGGAAATGTTTGTAAATTTGACTTAGCAGAAGAAAAACTGTACTAATCCAAATTATAGGACACAGCAATAAATAGCTACACTGGAAGGAATATTATGCATTTGGGAGTCACTGACTTCAATTCTGATTATACAAATAATATATGTTCAGGAATGAGCCAGAAAAGATGCTCATCCCCATATGAAGAATAAAAATCTCAATGTAGCATTGTTTACATTAGTTTGAATTTTGGAACGAAACATTTACATGTCTTGCTATAGTAGAAGAATAAGCAAAGTGGACCTCCTTCTTAATTCTACAGAGATTGAAACCAATAGAACCATTTACAATTTGCCATTTAACTGTATCTCCAGGCTGGATAGCAAGATTTTTATGAACTAATATGAGATAGATATTAAATACGGGTCACTAGAATATTATTCTAAAGATTATAAAAAGCATACACATTTAGAAACTTATGTATGCAATAATTGTGTGAATATTTTAATAATGGGTCAGGTTTGGTTTTCTACTTGGAGAAGAATCAGAGGCTGAAGAAAAAAAAATGCTTTACGAGAAACTCCTACAGCCTACAATTTAAAGTTTTAATAATTTTGAGCTACGGAAAGGATTGTTCATTGAATAATGTATTAAATCTTAAATTTTAAAAATAGCTACTATATTGCCAGTGTGTTAAAGTTGAATAAATATCTTTGTTATATCTTTTTATTAATCATTAATTTAGAGCTGAATACATAATACATCATACTTTTACAAGACCAATTAAAACTTTATGAGATAAACATGATCACATTCTGTTAACCCAGATGAGCCCCTACCAGTAAAGTTTACTCAACAAAACAGTTTGTTTAGGAGAAAATAGGTCAATAAAGATGTGACAGGACATGGAAAACACACACATGCTCACAAGACTAAATGTAATCTGTCTATTTTTAAGACATATTTTCTGAAATTTTCCTCATTGTATAAAGCATAGAAATGTTCATCTAGGCAGAGTTTTTGCAATATACTGGTTTGTTTATAAAAGTTAAAATATTGACTTATATAATATAATCCAGCCAGATCTGGATAGATTAAAGAACTACAGATAGAAAACCTGGAAAGGCATCATTATTTTTAAAAGGATATTCTAAAACGATCACTTTTCAACCATCAACAGGAGTATATGAGAGGATATGATGAGAAAAGAGGACAAGGAAAATGTAAATAATGTAAATAAAATACAATTCAAACCTAGTCACTGAGTTATTAAGCACGGCAAAGGAAGCCTGGAGAATGTTGTCTCATTAGATATTTTATTATATCCAAGTATAAGGCATTGTAAAAAATAGGCATTGACCAATGTGTATCAAAAACTTAGGAAATTTGGAGAAATCTCTGATGTAATGGCTAGTTTTACAATTCAAGACTGTAATAATATGAAATTATTTAACTTCTTAAGAACAAGTTCTTTATGTTGAGAGAAAAGGAAGCCACTAAGCCCGGGGCAAAGCAACACACAGTAATTAGTAAGATAAATATACTTATTTATGTTTATTTTTATCTAATTCCTCTTCCATAAGAGTTTGTTAGGGATAGGAAGTAGACATCAAAGTAAGTTATGTTTAAATTGTGCAGTTATTCACAACTGTATACAAATCTAAGAAGAGAGACATCAGGTTCTGATAGTAATTTTTTTTTTAAGAACTTAGCAAGCCAAAATAAAGCAATAAGACTATAACAGTAGAAGGAGGAGAATAATACATGATATTTATTGATCATTCACTACTTGGCTACTTTTTATGTTGCAATAAAAATCTTTTAGTTGTCATAATGATAAACTTCATTAATTTTTAAGTAGCCATTAACACAAATAATTCACCAAAAACTGCACAAGGTCAAAAAAGGATGTATCAATAGTATCAATTAGAAAACAATAAAGAGAACATGCCAAGTTTGTCTTTTTGGGTCTGTGTTACCTCATTCAGGATGAGTTTTTTCTAGTTTCATTAATTTGCTTGCAAATTTCATGATGTCATTGATTTGTTTCATTTTTTAACCACTATGTAATACTCCATTGTGTAAATTGCACATTATTTTTTTATCCATTCTTCAATTGAGTAGCACCTAGGTTGCTCAGTGTTATGGCCATTATAAATAATACTACTATAAACATGGTTGAGCCAGTATCCTTGTGGTATGTATGACTGAGCACCTTTTAGGAGGAATTATATAATCAAGGGGGACAAAGATCATTATAGGGAAAACCAGAGACAGCTGACCTGAGCTAGTGGGAGCTCACAGAGTCTAGGCTGAGGCCAGGGAACCTACATGGGACCAAACTAGGCCCTCTGGGTGTAGATGACAATTGTGTGTGTTGATCTGTTTAAGGCTCCCATGGAAGTGGAACCAGGACTTATCCCAGGTGCATGAACTGTCTTTTTGGACTCCACTCCCTATGAAGCGATATCTTGCTCAGCCTTAATGCAGTAGGAGAAACTTGGTCCTGTCTCAACTTTGTATGCCAGATTTTGTTGACTCTAGAAAGGTAGGCCCTATCCCTCTGAGGTGTGGAAGAGGAAAGGAAGGGGGGGTCATGGGAGGAATGGAAAAAGGAGAGGAAGGGGGGAATGCAGTTGGTATGTAAAGAAAAAAAGTCATCAAAAAAGAAAGAAAAGAAATAAATAAAGAAATAAAGAGGGTCTTGGTTAACGCAAAATTATTATAAATACTTTGCTAAAACAAGGAATGGAGTTTACAGATGCAACTAAAAATTTAAAACTGAGAATATGTCTTTTCATTAACCGTGGCCCTTGAGCATTTTGAAAATAAATATTCTCAATAAATAAATAATAAAATGGTCTAAAAAGAAAGTTCAAGTCACAAGATCAATAATCTAACCAAATTTATATGAAATGTGGAACGTTTAGAAATAAATACTAGTACCAAAGTCTTTACATACCAAAAGTTTAGATCTTTGCTTTGAACTAAATAAATATAAAATTAAATAAATACAATTTCTAAAAGAAAATAGTTATTGTATATTGTTACCTTTGATTGTTTAACAGCAACAAAAATAATAACATTTTTCATACTATTTTTTTCAATTTTGAAATAGGCAAGTGTGAAATAAGTAGATACTGAAAAGCAATGCACAAATGCTGGGTGTGGTGGCAATTTATTATCAGTACTTGGGAAGTAGAGGCAGGTATATTTCTGAGTCTGAGGCCAGGCTGGTCTACAGTGGGAATTGCAGGAAGGATATCCAGTGCTACATAGAGAAATTCTGTCTTGAAAAACAAAACAAACAACAAACAAACAGAAAAAAATAAGGAGAAACAATTCACACTCCCAAAAGTGAAAAAAACAAAGCAATTTTAGTTCATCATAAAATCATGAGCTTTTGGTATTTAACAACACAGATGTAAAGCATTATGATTCCAGAAGCACATTTTGATCTTAAAAAATACTTAATTTAAAGTTCCTTCTATGCAACAAAACAATGTAGAATAAAAGCTATTTTGAAGTCTACAAACAATAAAAAAAAATAATAGAAATAAAGCTTCCCAAGAAAGTGATTAAATGACTAAAATGAATCTGGTTCATTTACCATCAGTAATGGTTTGAAATGAAGATGAAGCTTCTGTTTATGTTAAATTAAATTGTATTTTACATTTCAGTGAGGGAACAGAAGCTAAGGGAACAAATGAAGCTAGAAAGAAGAAATATGGATGGGAAACAAAATTAGATTTAGTTTGGGAAAAATTTAATTAATATTATATATTATGAAAAGTATGAATCATAAGTAGAAAATGTTGGAATAAAATGTCAAGTTGAACTAGTTAAATTAGATAAATTTTGAGATAGTAATGAAATATGCCTAAGCAGAGTCAGATTCTTGTAGATTCCATGAAGAGAGAATCTATGAAATGTAGCATTGTATGACATGATGTTTATGTCATTATCTCAGAGTTGTCCCATCATGGTATAGTTAATCTTTTAACTGGAGTTTTTAATACAACCCAGACAAACTATAAGAAGATGTCTGTACTTCATAACATGGCATTCCATTCTACAATAAAATGTGGTTTTCAAAGTAGGTAACCTGTTTTATTTGTGATCTTATTTTTCATTATTATAATAATTTTTCTTGTTTGATAATATAATTATATTTCCCCTCATCTTTTTCTATTCCAACCTTTCCCAGACAGTGCTTTCTCTCAAATTCATGTCACACTTTTCTCTGATATATATATATATATGCAATTTTTTTCTAAATATATAGTACAATCCACTCAGTCCATATAGTGTTATTTCTATGTACAATCTCAAGGCTGACCACCTAACAATAAGTACCAATCAAAGGGCTCTTCCTAAAGAAGAGCATTTGTTCCACTATCAGTATGTCTCTTTGTCCTGGCTGAGATTCCACAAGCTTTCCAACTTCCGTTTTAGTGAGTCCATTTATATCACAATCCTTGCTCAGGCTAAAAAGAAAGAAAAAGGAAGATGTCATGCATGTGGCCTCTCTGAAATTTCTAGCATACACTTTGTTAATCCTCTGACTCTTAAAATCTTTCTGGTTCCTGTTTTGAAATTATCCAGAGCATTAGAGCATTAGAGCATTAGTAGCAGAAGTTGTATTGTACAAGGATCAGCAGCACTGGGCTCCAGTCCTCTGCCTTTGGCTTATTTGTGAATTTCTGTAAAAGTTTCATGTTACAAAGAAGACATTTCTTTGATGAAAGATAAGAGCTATATTTATCTGTTTATATAAGAATAAATATTTGCTTACAATGTGTTAGGAACTGTTATGGTTCAGTAAGGTGGTAGTTGTAGGTTTTCCTCTAACATCCATGAAATATACAATAAAAAATTATAAAAGCAGAAATAAAGTCTATAATAACATAATGTGTAGTACAACACATAAATTAACTAGTAATGCTCTTTAAATATCACTATCAAGCATCTTATACTATAAGTAAATGGTCATGTTGCTATTCTCTATGATTGGAAGTGTGGTGGGTATGTTTATATCAGTATTTCTGGAAATGTGTGAGCATTGTGTTGCACAAGGCCATTGTGATAACTGTAGTGTCACTAGGAAATAACAATTTTCAGCTGCATTGTAGGACCACTATTACAGCTTACTAACACTTTGAAAATACAATGGAGTGATCAGGTGCAATTTCATTTTAACTTTAATAAATTATTTTTTAGTTAAATTATTTATTATGCTCATTCACATTCTTTATTGTTGTTCTGAAATCAAAATGTGCTTTTATACCTATAGCTACTCATAAACCAAGATATGAATGTTAATAAACTAGATGTTAGGTAAGGAAATGGATAATATGTCAAAAGGAAACACAGAGAAATAAAGATATAGCAAAAGGAGAAAGAGAAGAGAAATTGCAGCATGCTTTTTGAAAGGCTTTTTGTGACTACTAAAAGTCAAAACAAAATAGTATCTGCATTGAATGATTGATTCACTTTCTATTTTACCTCTCTCATCTGAGGAGCAGCACACAAATCAGTCAGGAATATCACCGAGGATCTTTTATGCTGTATATGCTTGTATACCAGTGAATTTTAATGATTCAATAGCAAGTGAATATAATCAAAATAGAATGTAAAAATAGGCCCCAGTAGCAGAACTGATAGTTGTGCAATAAGCTTCACATATTAACAAAGTTAATTTTTATACTACTTAAAATACTAATCTCTAAACAGGACTTCCCCCATAATCAAACAAATAACCACCCTAAGTGCTATCACAGAACTTTCATCCAACAATGAATAGAAGTAGAGGAAGAGATTCATGGCTGAGCACTGGGCTGAGTGCTCTGGTCCAGCGGAGAGCAGGGGAGGAGAGTCTATATGAGCAAGGGGAAAGGAACTATGAGGAAAATTCTCACAGTGATGGCTGGCTGGAGCTCTGGGGAGCTCACTGAACCAAGAACAGCCACCTGGGAACCATCTGGAAAAGGAACTAAGCCCTCCAAGGATAGGCAACTGTCCACTGGCATGGGCAATATGTGGAGCCTCAAGGGGAGGATTCAGACTATTTTTCTGTCCATGGACTGACACCTTGGAGTCCATTCCCTCCAGATGAACAACACCTAACCCAGTCTTGCTATTAGGATGAGGAAATTGGACTTGCCTGGAGAGGATGTTGAGGTAATCCGCCTTGGGACCTCGTGCCCTTTCTGGGGAGAGAATGGGGGCTGTGGAGGAGGGAGGCTGAAGGCTGACCAGGAGGAGTCAGAGGGGGAAGGAAGTTGGAACAAGGGGATACATGTATAAAAAATGAGACTTTATTCTATAAAAATAAAGATAAACAAAAATACAAAAGTACTAATCTATAAAACATATACTGATATACCTTGCTTTGTGTCTTACACACACACACACACACACACACACACACACACAATTTAAAGCCAAATCCTCTCATTACCTAACCTTTCAAGCATGCTGCCTTTTGCCATAACAACAGTCAATGCTTAAAACAGAAGCATACTCTTTCACTAGGGTAGTAAGTAAATAAAGCCTAGGAAAAACAGGAAAAGAAAGATGGAAATGGAAGCAGAAGAGGAAAAAAATAATGATAACGAACATCTTCCTTATCCTTTCTTAATCTCTGATTAAAAAAATATATGTCTTCTGCAGAGGAACAAAGCATCTCACCTGTAGAGAATACACAATAGTGAGCACAAGACTCCTGGCTTACATAGGAAACGTTTTATGTTTTTCCAGCAGATATTCTGTCCTGAAGGATTTCTGGAGAGGAACCCTGTCTGTGTGAGAAAGATGTAGAAATCCTTGGCAGAAGACTCTCAAGGAGAGAAGCCAATGTGTTTTTAAAAGAAAATGGAAATAGCAGAAAACCCATCATTTCAGGGATTTTTCTGGAAATTCATAATTTCATTAATTAACCAAGAAGACTTCCTCACTTTTGTTTATTAATTAAATTTCATATCAAGCAAGAGGTCTTCAGTACCTAAATGTCTAATACATTATAATAGTTCAAGAGAACTGAATGGAATGATTTCACCAATTATGTTGAAACTCCTGGTATTATGTCTTACATCTTAAATTATTGTCCTTGGTCACCTTGACTGAGCAGTGATTCTCCTTGTGGAATAATATTTTCTGCTAAGTGTCCTTGTTGTTTCCTATTCCAATAGACTGCTTGGGGCTCACTATATGGATCTAGTTTCTACTATGAACTACAATGAATAAACTGCTAGGTTTTCTAAATATTACATTAATATTTTATATTCAAACAATAGGTTTGCCATTGAGCAGTAGAATTTAATAACCTTCTCCAGTGCCAGGAACAAAGCAATACTACTGTATGAATTATTTTATTTTTAAATTGTGTGAATATGGGACCCGGGGGTCGGGGGGGGGTGTAAGTGCAGTACCCTCAGCACCCAGAAGAGGGTGTCTGATTTCTTGCAACTGTAGTTACAGGTACAGGTGATTTTGATCACCTGGCATTGCTTCTGGGAATTAAAGGAAGATTCTCTATCAAAGCAATACCTACTCTTAAGCTCTGATCCACGTATAAAGTCAAATTCATGAATACTAGGAATCATTACTCTCTAAAGTTTTATACCTCCTCTCTGTGTACTTTGTATAGGTGTTCCATAATCATGTGGGTATTCTCTTATCTGTGAGCACCTATGTGTGGCCGTGTTCACATAGAGGCCATAGGTCAAAGTTCAATTTTTCCTCTAGTGCTTTCTTAGATTTTGAGATACAGTCTTTCATTCAATTTGTTGTTCTCCCACGGTGTGTGACTTACTGGTCAGTGCACTCCAGAGACCCTTCTGTCTCTATTTCTCCAGTTCAAGGATTACAGGTATAAATCACCACACGCAGCTTTTCACTTAAAGCCTGAGATCCAAGGTCTGACTCATGCTTGTATCCCAGGCATATTACTCAAAGAACCATTTCCCTGTCCCTAATTTTCTGCTTAAGCGTTTATTTCTTTTCCCAAAAGACAATGCCAATTTAAAAAAATTATCATAGTGAATTATCTAGTGAATAAAAATGTGAAAATATTGAAGTTAAAATTAAATGTTGAGGTTTGAAATTTTATAAATGTAAAGAAATATGCTTGGTCTCTCGCTTTTACATCTTCCTTGAAAGGTCTTGAATTGCAGCTGAGGCAATATGATTGCCAGTGAATGTTTGACACTATGGGGAGGTTCTTCATCTTTAAGACCCTGCTTTCCTTGTAGTTTCTCAACTACTCTGAATTTAGTGTTGACTCCAAGACACTAGAAGAAAGACTAATCATCACAAATAATGAGTAAGCAAAGTCAACTTTCTTCTGTATCAGAGCCTGTCTGGCAGCTTCCCTCCACCCCCTAAGTTTTTAAGACAGCAGTCCAGAGCCAGTTTCTCTAGCTTTTTTTTTAATGGCAAAATTAGATCTTTGAGATTGCACAAGCAAGCATGGCCACAGTATCAAAACGAGGCAGTTAAGACATCTCTCAGGAATATTTAATATACATTCAGTCTGTGGTCATGGTGTAGGGTGCAGCACAATTCTGAGAAAGAGAAACTTAAGTTTTTCAGTGAGCAGAGGTATAACTGAACTAGAAAATTATTAAAATTCTGATTGTAAAATGGAGTCAGGCTGGTTTCTCATTAGCAGTATATTAATTGATGTTCCAGATAAAGCAGAAATATCACCAAATTAATCACATTCCCTATAGAAATTTGTATTCCAGTTGAGAGAAGCCAACAAGTAATTGCATTGATTGATAAATGTCTACCTAGTCAAATGAAATATGCTTTGGAAGAAATAAAAGGAAACTAACTTGGTATGCACTAGAGGGGTTTGATGAAGATCCGACTTGGTCATTATGGTATTAACATATGACAATTAATATGTTGACAATGCAGTTATGAGAATATTTGTTAAGTATTTTGTTTTGTTCAATTCTACACATTGAAGTTGTCATCCAAATATATCCCCAGGTCAACTTCTTCCAAGAAAAACAACCACTCCAGGCAGTGCTTCAAACTATGATGAACCAAGGCAATTCTATTTTTGTTGACCTTTGCTCCAGGTCATTGTAATTTAATGCGTAGTAATCCTATTTTAAAATATGTTGCAAGCAACAAAGTGCCTGCTGGGAGAAAGTGGCTATGCACGAACAGATCAATATGCATTGTGTGCTTTCAACCATTCAACAATCGATTCACCCTTGTTATGAGAAAATAAATGCCAAAGTCCCCAGAGTTAATTTCTGAAGAGAGCTTTTACAAGGCGACCAGATTATTAAAAGTTTCCAGGGGTTATATTTCCTTTGTTTACAAGGTCCTGAAATCTGTGCTGCATCTCACAGTACCCCATTCAGAAACTGTAAGAGATTCTAAAAGCAAATTATGGCAGGAAGATTGCATGCATTTCCTTCTATCACCAGAGAGCTGAAGAGTTATTTAGACTAAAGCATTTTACAGACTCACCTCCTTTTCTCTCCTCTTTAGTCTTACCTTTAGGTACACCAGCTGCATTTAATAAGCTATCAAATGAGGCTTTCAGCAAGCTCATCTATAAGATGTCGGATCTTCTGCTTCATGTGTTATTCAGTAATTTTCAATTTCTCAAATTTGTACATTAAAAGAAGATAATGTATTCTTTAGACCAGTCAAAATTTTCTAAAGTCTTCCTTGTAAGCTAAGGGCTTTCAACATTCCCTTGTTACCACAGAAATGGGTTTATGAAGGACTGAATCTGTGCAGCATAATCACAAACATTAAATTGGCATATAAAAGCACGGCAGCCTGGCATCTACACTGTCTATGCTAATGATTTTCTTGCTTTTATATCTCACCAGGCTGTAATTCATTCAGGGATCCTCAAACAGTGCCTTTCATTGAACTGGATTTCAGGGGGATGCCTTATACTGTGCCATTTTTCTGTTAGCCAGCAGAGTTCTTAGCGCACCATATTGTCTTATCAATGGGTTTCTGTTACGCCAAAAGTCAAACTAGAGGACTATGCATATCAGAGCACCAAATGCAATGCATTAGTCTAATCTGACTTCAATTAATAAGATGCTAGTGATAAATGATATTCATTTCCTTGGATCCTAACCCCATTGTTTTCAACACAATTGATTGTAGATCAACCCAAATGAAAAACTATACTTGATCATCTAGGTTATTAAACTTAATAGCTTGAGCTATTAAAAGAATTTCAAATGACATGAAATTTATAAAGATGAACACATTTAGGATTTCATCTATTTTATAACAACCTACTCTGCAGTAAAACAGTGCAAGTTAGTCATCTAGGTATCATTTAGAAAACTTGCATTTGTTCATCTGCTATAAAGTTTAATAGAAATTTCCAACCATTCAGTTAAAGAACTGGAAGCTTATAGCTCCCTCTAGATTAAGAAAGCAGATGTTCCATTGTGCCAACTACCCAAACTAAAGTTAGCTAAATTAATTCCTATAACTAGAACTAGCAAAAAATCTAAAGGCAATTCATTCTTTTATTCTTTAATATGCTTGTAGAATATTGTTCATCAAATTTTCACCTGATTGTGATTGTGGATAACATGCTTCTTTTGAGATAGTGCCAGTGATGTTATAATCATTCTTTAAAAATGTCAAATTACTTCCATGACCCACACTAGAAATATTTTTCTCAATATAACTAGCTAAAGATAATATCCACTACTATTTTTTTAAAATAATCATGTGACTATTTTCCCTTCATACTCTTGTTGTTGTTGTTTTTATTTGGGAGTTGAAAAACAATCAAAAATTATATTTAGTAATTATTTATTTGGCATAAAGCTTAGGATAACAAAACCCTCTCTTATTCTGTTTGGATCTACTGGTACTAAATCTATGCTCAGGTATCTTAATTATTGTTCTATTGCTGTGAAGCAACACTATAACTAAGGCAACACATAAATAACATTATTACAGAGCTTGCATACAGCTATAGAAAGTTAATCCATGATCATCCTAATGAGAAGCAGACAGGCATGGGACTAGAGCAATAGCCAGTACCTGAGAGTTTTACATCACTATCCTTAGGCAAGAGAATGTGGAACTGGGCCTTGTGTATGTATGCTTGGAAAACCTCAAAGCCCACATTTTCTTTTTTTTTTTTTTTGATAAATGTCTATTTTTATTCAGTTTCACATAACAGTTTAAAATCATAGAATAAAAGTAAAAAGTATTTAACGTCCATCAAAATATATCGTTTTGCTTCACTTAATCATCTCTTCCACACGTTCATCAACAAGGCCACATGTCCTAATTTTTCCCAACTAGTTTTATTAACTGGGGACTAAAGAATTTAAACATATGAACCTATGGGATACAATCTGCTGCAAATCACATCAGCTATGACTGCATAATATCTATCTAGTCAAGAGAAATCATCTACTGTTAAACTATAGGATTAGTTCATAAAGAGCAGTGAATCATCCATATTAGACCAAGTATGGCCACACAGCTCAAAACTATCAAATATAGATTATTTATCTCTATAAATCTTGTTTTGTAATGATACAGTTTGATGGTTCTAAAGGAATTAAGTGATCTCATAGTAGAATAAAGATAACTAAAGGGTTGGAGAAAGGAGACCTGCCATGAGTTTATCAGATTATGATCCCAGGTCCTCTGTGAAGTGACCCAATTCTTTCGTGCACAACTAAAAGGCCATGTCACAATAGAAATGTACTTCAAAGCATCATGTAGTGTCAGGTAAATAAATGCAACATAGTTTGTTCGTAAAATTGCTTGATGGAAACACTACCTGTGAACACATAACACAGAGATGAAACATCACTAGTGTATTAAATATGTTTTGTTCCTGTGATAAAACACCATGGCCAAGGCAACTTATAGAAGAAAGAGATTTTTGGGGGGTTTATGACTCCAAAGTGATACAAGTCTGAGAGTCATGAGGGCACAGCAGAAAGCTGAGAAATCACAAGACTATGAAATTGTAAAAGACACCTCACAGAGGCATATGTCCTCCAGCAAGACTACACTACTTTCCCAAATTGTGTGACCACTTAGTGACAGTGTTTAGATTCTGAGCCTAGTGGGAAAATTGTCATTCAAACCACCACAGCATTTAGTTGTAAAATATTTAAACCTAGCAGTAGAGCATGTACCTTTGTTGGATATCAAGCAAAATCTGCCCCTACCAGGAAAAAAAAACAAAAACAAAAAACAAACAAACAAACAAAAAAAAAAACATTGTACCAACTACCAACAGTTATTTCTTTTAGTTTTCAGTCAACTTCTTTTTGCATTCTAAAGGTTAATAGTTTTACTATTGGTTAAAAAGCTTTTCTATCGTATGTGTGTGAGTGTGTGTGTGTGTGTGTCACTTCTAGTTAGTTGGTCCATAAGTTCTCTGTGTGATAACTAGATGAAAAGCCATATCTTCAGTTTCTAATGGAATTACTTTCAAGAAGGAGATGAATAATCAAGTAAGAGGACAGAATAAATAGCATTCTGCTCCTGGTTCTTAATCATTTCAAATACTTTAACTGGAATCAAACAAAATGAAAAAGTCAGATTTTTAGAAACAGTCAGTAAAGTAAATTCTCTATAAATTTTGTTCCATTGAAAAGTCATAATCATTGAATAAGTATTAAATAAAACTATGTTTTGTTTTCTTATCACATCGATTCCTGTGAATTTGTTAGATCATACTTTGGTATCTCCCCAAGTAATCTACATCTATAGTCATGTTCATGACTAATTTTTATTAGTAGCCAAAGTATAATCAACATAAGTTAAGGTCACAACTTGAATTAATATCAAGATCTCTGTTTAAGTGTATAACAAAATGACAAAATTAGCATGAAGCAAGAAAGACCACAACTTTCTAACTATGTGAAATATATCACTCTATTCCCACATACCAGGAAGCATGTAAAATATCCCTCTAAAAATGTCTCTCAGATCATAAATTTCTAAACAACACAGGAGAACTTTTGTAAATCCACTATTGTCCTTTTAGCTTTTTAAGTCTTCAAACTATAAGTATAGTTTAATTTCTTGCTCTAAAAATTGTTTGGAATATATGTGTACCTCATATTACCTCATATTAAGGTAAATATAATTTAACACTTAAGGACTTTTAGATTTCAATAGATGTATCTCACTTTTCAAATATAGTTAAATTAATTCAGTTTTCTGATGCTCATAAAGAAAGCATAATATCTGGCTTTCTTAAATTGAGAAAATAATAAAAAATATAGTTCACACAAATGATACTTATCTTTTAACACATAATTTTAGCACACAGTAAAAACTAGCAAAATAAGAGTAACATGGTCAGATAAGCTTTAGGAATCCAGTAATCTTTGTATTTAAAATGAACAATACATTTTTAATATAAACACAATAAAAAATTTTCATGGTTTATGATTTTCATCTATAAGTTTCAATGTAAATAGGAATGTGATATGTTTATTTGCTGAATCTGACAAATCTGGAATTGTATAAAGTTTGTTCCACACCATTTTCAGAATCCACAACTTCTTCAGCAAAGAGAGCTGTAAGACCAGAGGTATATAGCTCATAGTAATCCAAATACAAATCCATGGGAAATATGTCCTTTTCAAACTATCACAACAAGTAGCCCTTTAGAAATCAGTTTAAATTTGCATGAAGGAAACAGTATAAATTTAGATATCCTGAAGTCAAAAGCCAGTAGAATTTGTCAGATATATGCAAAGATTAAAGAATTCAAGAAATACATAAGATAAAGAGTCCTGCCTCACTGTTGTAGCGGGAAATCAGGAACTATACATGTGAATGGATCGCATCAGAGGGCTGAAGCCAAGCGGGGCGTGGTCAACTGAAAAGAGTTCTGGAAGTAGACCACCAAGGAAGAGGACCAGGACAGGAAGCCGGCATTCTCTCTTACAGGGCCGGGACCTCTGGCAAGAGTTCCGGACCAGTGGTGCAGTTTTTGGACTGATGATGTAGTTTCCAGGCTGTTCGCGGTTCTGGCTGGTGGCGAGGGTGTTTGGAGGTATGGCGTGTGGGTGATGAGCTTTGTTAGAAACGTTCCAGCGCACCGCAACCTTACCCCTTCACCGTTTCTTAAAACCTTCTCTGTTTTGTAAGTGATTCTCACAAAATAAACCTTATTTAAAACATATTTCACGGCGGGTTCATACCGCGATACACTGTCAAAAGAAAGGTATTGTAGTTTTACAGCAAATTACCTAGAGTAGTGCTTCAGATCATTAATTTTGAAGATCATTTATTCACTCCATAAAATCCTTCATAAATGCTTGTACATACATTCTGAAGTTACACAAACCTCAAAAACTTTCAGGGACCCAAATAAACTTTGTTTGTAATGCTGTGTCATACACATTGAAAATACTCCCAGAATATTGAACTTTTTCTCTAAAAATACAGGCACACTGATGTACATGCTTTCAGGACTGATAATTTGGTACAGGATAGCAAATTGGTGATGTATTCCCTAGGAAAGACTATTTCTCCCCTTCTCATCATTCTTTATTTGTTCTTTGTATAGTGTCTTGTGACTTTGACCCATCAAGATTAGTATGTCTATTGTTGTCCTTATTCAATTTGTGTTTAGGCAGTCATGATGGTGAGACATGCTGGGTGGAACTTCTGACATTCATGGGAAAGAAATGATCTCACAGCAAACTCCTTGTTCTTCTAGGTCCTATGATCAAATCGTCCACTTCTGTTCCATGAGTCTTGGGTGCAAATATTGTAATGTAGGTATATTAGTTGGGATTAGAATACACAGTATTGCATTTTGGTTAGTTAATGATTCATAATGAAGACTGAGTAGGTTGTATTGATGTATATATGTTTATATATATAAATTCAAAAAGAAATTTACACACAAATAGGAAATGTGTTATATTTGATAGAGAATAAGGATAAGGAAGGAAAAGAAAGTTATTCAATAAAATACAGTCACACAATTTTATAAAAGCACTAAAAAGTATTCATGGTTTATGGTTTTCATCTATAAGTTTCAATTTAAGTAGGAATGTGATATATTTATTCGTTCAACCTGACAAATCCGAAGTTAGATAAAGTGGTAATCTAATTTTAATTTAATGAAAAATTACCACTTACACACAAGAATAAGTTAAGTACTATAGAAAACTAATGCAAAACAAAATCAAATATCAATCTGCATGTATCTTATAATCTTAAAAAATAAAAAATTAATAAATAGCAGACACACTAATCATGTATCAGTTAATCTCTGCAATATATTGTGAGAAAGGTATTTTTTTACAGTTTTATTACTGTTCAAACATCATTGAATATATTTAAATATTTAAATAAATCTTGGTGGTAGAACTTATTACACACATACTGTATGTGTTGTAGCTTATTAGTGCCAGTCTTTAAGCCTGTTAATATACTGATTATAATACATACACACTGCTAGCCAAAACCATGACATGCCTACTTAATAACCTTGTAGCTTTCAATATTTCTTTTAAGAAATATTTTTTAAGATTATAAAATATTCACCCATAATGTCTGATTGATTTTGAATTTTATTTTAGATCAGTTTTGTAAGTTATACTTTCTTCTTCTGTGTATCATAGTGTTTCTCACATTAGTCAAACATAATTTATTAGATATCCTTCTTTTACTGCTTTTCTGTCCACTGAACATTTCAAGTTTGTACTTACATGAAAACACATCCCTGAATTTTTTCTTTTATCATCTAACCTCCTCAAATTTATCACTGTTTGCTTACTAAATTATTATTTAAATGCTATTTCCCATATTATTTTTAAATTAGTTTGCAAATTTATGGAAAAAATAAAATATTTTGGATTTGTAACTGGGGCCGTATTGAAGATGTAAAATGATTTAAAGGAAAATTGTCATTGTTATAAAATGCATACTCTCAATCAACAAACATACTACATTCCCCCATTTGTTCACATTTTACTTTATGCCTTACCTATAATTTTCTTCTATATTCAAAAGTTGATAATACATCCAGCAATTCTAAGACTCTCAGTGCTTCCAACACTCATTTTTTCAGGTTCTATCACGAGGATCATAATAGGTACAAAAAATTACTTTGACCTCTTTCAGTTCCTACAGCTACAATTATTTGTGATGACTTCATATGTTATAATATTGAATAAAATGCATAATGTATAAATAACTATCATACCCCAGCTATATTGAAATACTATTAAGGAATAACTTTATATCTTGCTCCTCATATTTCTAAAGATTTTCTTCTTTACAGCACTGCTATTGCTTTCATTTTCATACAGTGACAGACAGTAGGAGAAGGAATTGAACATGCCATACTCTCTTCTAGACTCTTCTTCCTTCATATTATCTCCATTAGGAATTCTAAATTATATGGTCCTCCAGATAATTCTAACATTGATACAGGTAAAGGAAAGGGACATTAAGCAGTAAGTTCAACATCAGAGGAAAGAATACTTACAAATTCTTGCTCATGCAATATAGTTTGATTATTCTTTCTCTGATTCCTGCTAAATCCATCCACCCCTCCATCCACCCAAATTCAAACCCATTCTTTATCTCTTATTAGAAAACAGACATCTAAAATGATATTAAGAAAAAAATAAAGACAAACAAGCCAGAATAGGACAAAACAAGCAAACAGGAAAAAAGAGCTGAAAAGAAAAGGCACAAGACACAGACACACATCCACACAGAGATATTCCATTAAAACCATATAATCAGAAAGCAAAATATATAAGTAAAAGATCTATAAGGATTTTTTTTGTTTCACAAATGAAGCACTAGGTGGAA
This sequence comes from Sigmodon hispidus, assembly GCA_004025045.1. Classification (NCBI taxonomy): domain Eukaryota; kingdom Metazoa; phylum Chordata; class Mammalia; order Rodentia; family Cricetidae; genus Sigmodon; species Sigmodon hispidus. The sequence goes on from PVIH01000286.1 coordinate 222,574, forward strand.
AATAAAACTTCTAAAATTGCCACTGAGGTCTTTCTCTGTTGGTCATTTACTGCTAGGCGTGAGGTCTATTCTTAAGAATAGTTTGTATACTCAGCCAGAGTCCACTGGGAAAAACTTTATCTCTTGCCTGTAGTTACCATTTATGTAATGTTGCAATACTTTCTGGGTTAGAGACAAGGGCTTGGGTCCACTTCTTTCAGCACTGAGACCTCATGTGGCTTAGACATGTGTGAACTCTGTGCATGCTACCACAGTCTCTGTGAGTTCATATATGCATTGGACCTGCTGTGCTTAAAAGACCTTACTTCCTCAGTGTTTTCTATCTCTGCTGGCTCTTAAAAATCTTTCTGCCTCTTTTTCCATAAGGGATCCATAGGTCCTAAGCCCTAACACCTGAGGTGAGAGATTTGATTACATGATATTCATAAGAATCCTTGAGTAATAAAACTATTGTTTTGTTTCCTTGATTATTTTTTAAAGAAGATTTTATTCTTCCAATGTAACATTATACTGCTTACATTTAGTCACTTAGAATTATTGTTAAAAATTATTTAAAAATTTTATATGAGCCACATTTATGCTTGGAACCTATGGAAACAAGAAGGGGTTAATAGATCCCCTTGAGTTGGAGTTATAGATGGTCATGAGCTGCCCTGTCGAGCCTAGGCATTGAGCAATTGCTCTTAAACATGGAGCCATCTCTCCAGGCTCTATTAGTCATTATTTAAATATAATTTTAAAAGAAATGATTTACCTGGGGACATCTGGTGTGGTTTTGGATGTTTCCTTAGCATCAGGTTTCTCTCCCTCTATTAAAATATCTATTTCTTTGTTTTCCCTCTCAGTTGCTCCTCCCTCTCAGCAATCTCCTTCACTCATGATTTGTTCCTACCTCGCCTTGTTTTCCCTCCTATATAATCCAAATTTACTCAGGAAATCTTCACTATTTACCCTTCCAGAGGGATCCATGCATGTCTCTCTTAGGTTCTTCCTGTTACCTAGCTTCTTGGGGTTCGGGGATTGTAGCCTGGTTACTCTTTGCTTTATGTCTAAAGTCAACTTACGATTGAGTACATACCATGTCTATCTTTCTGGGTCTGTGTTACCTCACTCAGGCTGATACTCTCTAGATCTATCCATTTGCCTGAAAACTTCAGGATGTCATATTTTTCTGCTGAGTAGTATTCCATTGTATAAATATGCCACATTTTTTAAAATCTATTCTTCAGTTGCAGAGCATCAAAGTTGTTTCCAGGTTCTAACTATAAAGAATAATAGTACTATGAACATAGTTGAACTATGTGCATTACTTGGATATATGCCCAATAGTGGTATTGCTGGATCATTGATTAGATTGATTGCTAGTTTTCTGTGGAAACACCACATTGCTTTTCAAAGTAGTGGTTCAAGTTTAAATTCCCACCAGCAATGGAAGAGTGTTTCCCTACTCCACATCCCCTCCAACATAGACAGTTTCTTTTTTTGTTTTGTTTTGTTTTGTTTATCTTAGTCATTCTGACAGGTGGTATCTCAAAGTTGTTTTGGTTTGCATTTCTCTGATCGCTAAAGATGTTGAGAACTTTTTCATGTGCCTTTCAGCCATTTTTAATTCTTCTGCTGAGAATTCCTTTTTTAGTTCTGAACCTCATTTTTTAATTGGGTTTTTAAGGGTTTGGGGCTTTAGTTTTTTGAGTTCCCTATATATTTTAGAGTTCAATCTTCTGTCACTTGTAGGGTTGGTAAAAATCTTTTCCTATTCTGTAGGCTGTTGCTTTGACTTATTGACTGTGTCCTTGGTGTTACAGAAGCTTGTCAGTTTCAGGAGGTCACACATATTGATGGTTCTTACTGGTGTTATATTTAGGAAGTGGTCACCAGTGTCAATGCATTAGAGAGTATTCTCCGCTTTCTTTTCTATCAAATTCAAAGTAGCTGGGTTTATGTTGAGGTCTTTGATCCACTTGGATTTAAGTTTTGTGCAAGGTGATAGGTTTGGATCTATTTTCATTTTTATGCACACAGCCATCCAGTTATGCCAACACCATTTGTTGAAGACACTATCTTTTTTCCACTGAATATATTTGGCCTCTTTGTCAAAAATCAAGTGTTCATAGGTGTGGTGGTTAATGTTTGGGTCTTCATTTTGATTCCATTGATCCACAAGTCTTTTTTATGCCAGTATCAAGCTGTTTTTATTACTGTGGCTCTACAGTATAATATGAAGTCAGGGATGGTGATGCCTTCTGAGATTCTTTTGTTGAGCAAATTTGTTTTGGCAATCCTGGCTTTGTTGTTATTCCAAATAAAATTGAGTATTGTTCTGTCAAGGTCTGTAAAGTATTGTTTTGGGATTTTGATGGGAATTGCATTGAATCTGTAGATTGCTTTTGGTAAGATTACCATTTTCACAATGTTGATCCTACCTATCCAGGAACATGGGAGATCTTTCCATTTTCTTATATTCCCTTCAATTTCTTTCTTCAGAGATTTAATTTTTTGTCAAATAGAACTGTTACTTCTTTGGTTATAGTTACACCAAGTAATTTAGTGCTATTTGCAGCTATTATAAAAGATGATGTTTCCTTTATTTCTTTTCAGCCCTTTTATCTTTAGTATATAGGAGGGTTACTGTTTTCTTTGAGTTAATCTTGTATCCTGCTACATTGCTGAGGGATTTATCAGCTGTAGAAGTGCCCTGGTAAAAATTTGTGGGCCACTTATATATACAATCATGTCATCTGCAAATAGAGATATTTTGACCTCTTCCTTTCCAATTTGTATCCCCTTAATCTCCTTTTGTCCTCTTATTGCTTTAGCTAAAACTTCAAGAACTATGTTGAATAGATAAGGAAAAAGGAGACAACCTTGTCTAGTTTCTGATTTTAGTGAGATTGCTTTGAGTTTTTCTACATTTAGTTTGATGTTGGCCATTGGCTTTTTGTAAATTGCCTTTATTATATTTAGGTATTTTCCCTGTATTCCTGCTTTCTCCAGGACTTTTTATCATAAGGGCGTGTTGGATTTTGTTGAAGCTTTTTCACCATCTAAGGAAATGATCGTGTGGTTTTTTTTTTCCTTCAATTTGTTTATATGATGGATGACATTTATGGTTTTTCGTATGTTGAACCATCCCTGCATTTCTAGTATAAAGCCTATTTGAATGTGGTGAAGGACTTTTTTAATATGTTGTTGGATTCGGTTTGCCAGATATTCGTTGAGAATTTTTGCATCAAAGTTCATGAGAAAAATTGGTCTGTAATTCTCTTTCTTTGTTGTGTCTTTGAGTGGCTTAGGTGTCAGGGTTATTGTGGCCTCATAAAAAGAGTTTGGCAATGTTCCCTTGGTTTCTACTGTATGGAACAGTTTGAGGAGTATTGGCTCTTCTTTGAATGTCTGGTATAACTCTGCAGTGAAACCATCTGGGCCTGGGCTTTTTATAAAAAGTAATTGGGAGATTGTTAATGACAGTTTCAATTCAATTTGGTGTTATAGGACTGTTTAGGTCTTTAATCTGTTCTTGATTTAATTTTGGTAAATGATACCTGTCCAGAAAGCTGTCCATTTCTTCTAGGTTCTCCCTTTTTGTGGAGTATAGATTTTCAAAGTATGACCTGATAATTTTCTGGATTTCCTGGGGGCCTGTTGATATGTTCCCCTTTTTGTTTCTGATTTTGTTGATTTGGATACTCTTTCTCTGCTTTTTGGTTAGTTTAGATAAGGGTTTATCTATCTTGCTAACTTTTTCAGAGAACCAACTCTTTGATTCATTGATTTTCTTTTATATTGTTCTTTTTGTTTCAATGTGTTGATTTCAGCTCAAAGTTCGATTATTTTCTGCCGTCTCTTCATTCTAGGTGAGCTTTGTTCTAATTTTTCTAGGGCCCTCAGCCATGCAAATAGTTCTCTTGTGTGGGATTTCTCTAGTCTTTACACGTAGGCACCTAGTGCTATGAATTTTCCCCTTAAGACTCCTTTCATTGTAGTCCATAAGTTGGGATATGTCATGGATTCATTTTCATTGAATTCTAGGAAGTATTGATTTCTTTTTTAATTTCTTCCTTGACCCAGAGGTTGTTCAGTTGAGTGATGTTTAGTTTCTATGACTTCATAGGCTTTCTGTGATTCTTGATGGTGTTGAAATCTAACTTTAGTCCCTGGTGATCTGAAATGGTACAAGGTGTTATACACATTTTTGGTAGCTGTTGATATTTGCTTTATGACCTAGTATGTGGTCAGTTTTAAAGAAAGTTCCATGGGGTGCTGAGAAATATGTATATTCCTTTGTGTTTGGGTGGAGGGTTCAGTATTTATCTACTAAGTCCATTTGGGTCATAATTTCTGTATAATCCCTTATTTCTCTGTTGTGTTTCTGTCTGGTTGACTTATCCAAGGGTGAAAGTGGAGTATTGAAGCCTCCCACTATAAATGTGTCAGGTTTGATATGGTTTAAGCTTTAGAAAAAAATTTTTTTACATATGTAGGTGCTCTTGTGTTGGGGGCATAGATATTCAGAATTGAGATTTCATCTTGGCAAATTCTTTCTGAGATGAATAAGTAGTGAACTTCTTGGTCTCTTTTTATTTTAGTTTAAAGTCTATTTTGGTTAGATATTAGAATGGCTATACCAGCTTGTTTCTTAGGGCAATTTGATTGTAATTTCTTTTCCCAACCGTTTACTCTGAGCCTGTGTTTGTCTTTAAAGTGAGGTGTGTTTCTTGTATGCAGCAGAAAGATGGTTTCTGTTTTTGTATCCATTGGGTTAGGGTGTGTCTTTTCATAGGTGAATTGAGTCCATTGATATTAAGGGATATTAATGACCAATGATTAATATTTCCCATCATTTTTGGTAGTAGCTTGCATTTCCTTTTTTTTGGGGGGGGTGTTCAATTGGCTTATCAATTGTCTGTGGTTACATGGGTATTTCTTATTTTCTTATGTTGCAGTAAGTTTTTTTTGGCCTGTTTGGGTCTGGAGATTTATGACCTGGCGCACGTGTGGCGCTGGCGGATTGGAACCTGATTCGTGCGCCCGCGGCTTTTGTCCCCTAAAAGAAATGAATCACACGCTTATATACTTTACACTGCTTGGCCCATATCTTAAGCACATTACTAGCTAGCTCTTTCTTCTTAAATCAACCCATTTCTATGAATCTACCCACCACGTGCCTTGCAGCCCGTGGCTCACCTGAATTCTTACATGCTTCTTCTTCGGGGGACAGATGGCGACTAGTAAACTCCACCCCTTCTTCCTACCTGGCTGCCTCTGATTCTCCACCCACTTCTACGGTGCCCTGCATGGATCCAAACATTTATTTATATCGTACAGAGAACATTCCACCACATTCTTAGGTTGGAGTTTTCCCTCAAGGGCTTTTTGTAGGGCAGGGTTTGTGGCTAGGTATTGTTTAAATCTGGTTATGTTGTGAAATATCTTGTTTACTCCATCTATGTTGATTGACAGTTTTTCTGGGTATAGTATTCTAGGTTGGCATCTATGCACTTTTAGTGTTTGTATAATTTCTGACCAGGACCTTCTTGCTCTCATTGTTTCCATTGAATAGTCAGATGTTATTCTGCTGGATCTCCCTTTATAGGTGATTTGACCTTTTCCCTTTGCAGCTCTTAGTATTTTTTCTCTATTCTGTAGGTTTAGAGGCTTAATTATTATATGGCAAGCAGGTTTTTTTTTTGGTTTTTTTTTGTGGGTCTAGTCTATTTAGTGTTCTGTAGGGCTTCCTATATTTTTATAGGCATTTCCTTCTTAGGTTGGGGAAGTTTTCTTCTATGATTTTGTTAAATATATTTTCTGTGCCTTTGATCTGGTATTCTTTTCCTTCTTCTATTCCAATTTTTCTCAGGTTTGGTATTTTCATGGTGTCCCAAATTTCCTGGACATTTCATGTTATGACTTTTTTGGTTTTAGTGTATTTATTACCACTATTGAGTCTTCCACCCCAGAGATTCTCCCTTCTATCTCTTGGGTTCTGTTGGTTATGCTTGAATCTGAAGTTCTGGGTAATTTTTTTAGGTTTTATATTTCTAGTTTTGTCTCAGTTTATGACTTCTTTATTGCTTGTATTTCAGTTTTAATTCTTGGCAAATTTCTTTCACCTATCTGTTTTCTTTCATTGGTTTTCTTTATTTTCTTTCAGGGCTTTGTTAATCTCTTCTAATTTTCGGTTTGTACTTTCTTCTTTAAGGCAACTTTTTATATCCTTTTTAAAGACTTCTATTAGTTTCATAAAACTGTTTTTAAGGTTGTTTCCTTCTGTTTCCTCTTCATGGAATCCATTTTTTAATTTGATTATTTAGTTTTTTGATAGCAAGTTTCTTATATTTTGAAAATCAGCTCTCTGTCAGATGTGGGGTTGGTGAAATTTTTTTTCCCATTCTGTAAGCTATTGTTTTGCTTATTCACAGTGTGTTCTTTGCCTTATAAAAACCTTTTACTTTTAGGAGATCCCATTTATTGGTTGTTAATCTTGGTGTGTTAGTTACTGGTGTTATATTTAGGAAGTGGTTTCCTGTGACAATGCATTCAAGGCTATTTCCCACTTTCTCTGCTATCAGGTTCAGTGTAAGGGGATTTATTTTGAGATCTGTGATCCACTTGGACTTGACATGTATGCTGGGTGATAGATATGGATCCATTTGCATTCTTCTAAATAACGTCTAGTTATGCCTGAACCATTTGTTGAGGAGGCTCACTTTTTTCTGCAGATTTATATCAGAGTTTTTTGCTTTGATTGCACTAATCCACCTGTCTGCGTTTATGCCAATACCAAGCTGGTTTTATTACTGTAACTTTATATTAGAGTTTGGAATTAGAATGGTGATACCTCTAAAAGTTCCTTATTTGTACTGAATTGTTGTAGCTATCTTGGGTTGTTTGATTGTTTGTTTGTTTGTCATATGAAGTTGAGTAATGTTCTTTCAATGTTTGTAAAGAATTGTGTTGAAATTTTGATAAGAATTACATGAAATCTGAAAATTGATTGTGGTAAGATAGTCATTTTTACTATGTCAATCCTACCGATCCTTGAGCATGAAAGATCTTAGCATCTTCTGATATCTACTCCAGTTTATATATTCAGAGACTTAATGTTCTTGTCATGTGAGTCTTTCACTTGTTTAGAGCTACCCTAAAATATTTTACACTTGTGGCTATTATGATGTTGTGTCATTTCTTCATTTTTGTTTTCTCAGCTCATTTATTGTTTGTGTATAGAAGGTCTATTTGGGTTTTTTGTTTGTTTGTTTGTTTGTTTGTTTGTTTTGTCAATCTTGTATCCTGTCACATTTCTGAAGGTGGTTATCAGGTGTTGGAGTTCTCTCATTGAGTCCTTATGATTGCTTATGTTTGTTATCGTATCATCTACAAATATTAATTTCTTCCTTTCCAATTTGTATTCCCTCTTGATCTACTTTGGTTGTCTTGTCATTCTAGCTAGACCTTTGAATACTATAATAAATTTAGTACTCAAGGATGGTAATTTTCAGGTGAAACATTTTACTTCTAAGTTAACATAGAATGGGGCTTTTCCTAATGTGAAATTATATTTTAAAAATCTTACTATTTCATTTTTGCCCCTAAACTTGCCATATTTCCTGACCAAACTTTCATATAAACTTATATGTATATTTTAAATATGATTCCAAACAGAAGTTGGAACCTCATGCCTATAACATCAACTACTCTATAGATGAAGACAAAAACATTAAGTTGAAGGCCAAGATCATCTACATAGTAAATTGGAAGTCAAGCAGGATAATATAGGGAGAACTTGCCACAACATTTCCTCATGTACATATTTCAGTGGTAGTGTGGATGAGACACACGGTTCAATATTCAATATGTCAGGAACAAAAGAAACATGTATGCTTGTTTGTTTACATGTATGCTTGTTTTAAGATATAGTTTTATGTCTCCAGGCTGTCCTTATACTGTATAGTTATAAATAACCTAGAAATTATAATCCTTCTGTCTTTGCATTGGAAGTACTTAGTTTATATCTGTGCACCACCATGCCAAGGATTGAACAGTTTTTTTAATATTTAAATTTATTTTCCCAATTGTAGCTATTGTTTTGACTCTCAAAGAATATACTTTGGCTATCACAGTCTTAAAACCAGGTTTATAATTTTCAGTTTTATTAAATCTTGAAATTGTATGATTCTTCAGCCAGAGAAGAATTCTAGATTTACATCAAATGTATATGATTTAAGTTAAAAATTGATAATTCCTTCAAGTCATGCTATACTATTTAATACAATTCAAATTTCAATGGGATATTTTTGTAGAATAAAAATTATATATAGCTTAGGATAGAATAAAAATTTCTAAATATAAAGGAGTTTAGTCATTCAAATGCTGAGAGAGACATTAGTTTGTCCCTAACACAAATGTATAACAAGCAAATGTACAAAAATTGTCAGCTAATCCAATGTTAGCCAATAACATAGAAAACAAGTAATTATTTATTTAGAACATATATGTGTGTGAGAGTGTATGTATATGTGTGTTTGTGTATGTGTGTGTGTGTGTAACACTTGGCCAAAACAACTTTTTCTGTGTCTCCATTTAGAAATATATAACTTATTTAATATAATTGAAGTATACATCAGATTTCATTATATTCACTTGTGAAATTATATATCTTTTCTACATACAAAGCCTTAGAACCCTAAGCTTTGATAATAATTCCCCTTGGGGCCTGAACTTATAGGACATCTTTCATGTCCCTAAATATACCTACAGTTATTATATAATGAGTTAATCATAATGAACATATAGATATTTTGTAATAAAAATCATCAAAGCATTGAACATACAAGTTGTAACCCTTTATTTGTTAAATTGTTTCTAATCCTTTTCTTTCATAAATATAATAATGTATTGATTCAAGTGACATTTATGTTAATATTTTAGTTCATATTATAACAATATTAGTAACCTCATTTGCCCCAAAAACCTGTGAACATGTTACTTTGCATTATGACAGGGAGTTTAAAGATGTGAGTTAAGTATTTGAGAGGAAAATCTTTGGAAATGTTCAAGCTTGTTCCAGGACGATCAGAAGATTTATAAAGGAGAAAGAGTAAGAGAGCAGTTAGAAAAGACATGATGATGGTGAAAGAGAAAGAGACACTGCCATTGCAGTGTTAAAAATGGAAATGTGGACAGACAGCTCTAGAAATTTGAAGGGTAAGAAATAAGTTCTTCCCTGAAGTTTTCAAGTAAACAAAAAAAGACTTGACGTGATTTCAGTCTTAGAACTTCTGATTTTCAGAATAATAAAATAAATAATAAATAACACATTTTGTTGTTTAAAACCAGTGTCTCCTAATTGATTACAGCTATGATTCAGTGATACTATCATACTATTTATGTATGTATTGCTTAATATCCTCATGCCCTTTAACTCACATTAATTATGGCATTGCATTAGTCTGTTGTCTGAATAAACATGAAAGTCAACATCTATTATCTTGTTCTCCCTCATTTCCCTTCCATCATCATGGTTGGGACTAATGATGGTTCACAGATGCCGAATGTCAACACAGTAGATGTCTCTTCCCATTAATTTGGTCACTATTTCATTAATTTGCTCCATTCAGCTTTAACACCAGTACTCCAGCTTCATGACAAGGGAATGGGGAGGTTTGGTAGGCAGAGATTTACTTAGCCAATTTTCTTTAAAGTGCTACTTAACCGGGGTGGGAAAGACAGAAGCGCAAGCTCATACACACCTATTTTTCTCCAACTGCAAGAACCTCTCTTTAAACTGTAGAAATTTATGTTTTTTTCATTTAATACATGCTTTAAAGTCACACTTTTTTCTGCAGAATGCCTACTATAATCTGATAAATGGGTTTAATTTTTAGAAAATGAGGCATTTGGTAGGTAAACTTTTATTTTTTTTCCTTCCCTCAGGCAAAGAAACAGAATTTGCTACTTTCTTTGGTTAAAAAAAAATGGAGACAATAAATATGGAATATAAATTATTTCTCATATCCACTGGCCCGCTGGGCATTATTCATTAAGGTTAAAGAAGTAATCAGCAGGCTTTCTAGACTTAATTTTCTTTGTTAGTGTAGAAAAATAAAACTTAGAGAAAAATATCAAAAATGTATTTGCCTCAGGAAAGTCATCTTCTAGGATAACATTTCTTCATATCAAGCCACAAGTACAGTTACTGGACAGAGCTAGCTACTAAAATATGTTGAAATGCTAAATATGTGCTAATACTATTAATTAATAGTGACATCACTATTCTATAAGATAGAAAAATCAGCTTCATTTTAACAATTTTCAATATGCACAAACAGGATCAAAGGCTAGTTTGCTGCTCTATCTAAATTATTTATAGAGTATTTCAGCCTTATGGTTCCTAATATGAGGACTTAGTGAAAGTTCATGGAGATTATTATGGAAGCTAGTAGAATGACTATACTTTCCATGAAAGAATCTTTTTGGATAAATCACTACATTCCCAACACACCCCATGCCTCTCTTTTTCCTCAGTATCTGTGTCCCATGTATAATGCAAACATTTTAGAACATGTACAGTTCATATGTAACAAAATAATACTCATTATATATAAAATATATTCTGGTATTTTATTTTATGCTAATTGCATGACACAATGGAATTTTATAATGCCACTTTCATTCAGATGTTAAATATTCCTTTTCTTAGCATGTGGCATGTATGTGTAGAACACTGATGTCTACATAATCTTCTTAACCTATGCTTTCATAACTTTTATAAGTGGACTGGTATGTACAGTGTGTTCTCAAATTAGGATGCACACACCCATGTTCATGTGTAGGCCAGAGGAGAAAATTGGTGCTTTCACATATTGCTTCTAATCCTACTCTCTTGACGCAGTATCTCTCTCTGAAATGCAAGTTCATTGTTTCTGCTAGATTCACTGTTCAGAGAGCTCCAGTGACCTACCCATTGTGCTTTCTAATGCTAATATTGAAGTGGTACGTAGGAATGCATATATAAGGCTTTTTATCTGGGTGCTGGGGATTGAAATTCAGGTCCTCATGCTTTCAAAACAAGTACTTTGGCTCAGTAAGTTATATCCCTAGCTCTCTTGATATTAGATATTAAGGATACTAGAAACAAAAGACATTAAGGTATTATACACAAGGCTTGCATTCCACTGTAAGAAAAGGAGAAATTTTTTTAAAGCATAGCACTATAACATGACTGCTGTGTACCCTCCCCCACACACACACAAATAAAAAACATGTATTGGATGAATAAACCATTTGGTAACAGTATTAGAATATACTAATATATTTTATATACAAGCTATCCAGTACACAGGGTTTGTTAAAAGACCCTGAATGGACTAAAACCCCATGATAAGTAAATAAAGTCAAAATAATAAAATAGTGATAGAGAGCAGTTGAGTGCTGAAAGATATGTCTTATAAAGGTGCTATCTGTAGTCAGAATTTCTGAGAAAATGACACTAGACCTGAAATTCATTCTTTAAAATTGGCTCTTACAAAAAGTATCTAGAGTTCAGTATTTCAAAAGAAGAACACATACGAAAGATATAAGCTCAGAATACATCACATTTAGACTTTTTTCCTCTGACAAATCTGCTTGATTCTCCATTAATGAGCATTGTTAAACATCTTTTCCCCAAATTCCTTCTATCCTCATGTTGACTCAGACATTATTTAAAGGTCACAAAAGTCATTGCATTTGAAATTTTGAAGAAGCACTGTAGCGTGATCTCATCTAAGTCTGTATGAGATACATCTGATAGCTGTTTAGAGAATAAATTAGAAGAGGAGGAGGCATTACAGAAAATAATAAACTAACCATTAGGTGTCACTGTATGGCAACTGAGATCAATTGAGTGATCTGTAAATAGTTTTAGTAGAACCCATTAGCGCTTTGAAAATGTATTGGAATTAGAGGAAGTTGATTTGGGTGATTACCAGATTTTTGACAAAATAACTTGAGTACTTTAGTAGAGGAATATGTCTATTACACTATGTACTTCAGTATGTTTTTCGCTATTTGAGTTGCTATTAATTTTAACAAATGAAAATGTGACTATAATGTCTTAATTATTTCATTAAAATACCAGTAGTTTGAGTTGCTTCATCAGTCTAATGTCTATATTCAAAACTAATAATTGTATACTTCATTGTTGAACATCACTCAAGGGATACTTGTTTCTTGGTAATACTAGCCAACTTTTAAAGATACTTTAATTTGTAAAAGTTTTGATAGCTTAGTTAGTAAAATTTTCAATTTTTCTAATACTTACACTGCACACCCCTCCATGCCTATGCTCCTTAATACCAAAGAGTTTCCAAGGCAAATAAACACTTTCCTATCTTTAAGCTAATTCTTGTCCTCTCTTTAGATTCAAAAATAGTCCAGAGAAATAGCATTCACAAGTGTATAAACATATATGTTTACAATAGGGCAATTTATCTGATAAATAAATTTCCTTCAGAGAACTTCCTAGTAATTGTGACAGATTTTATACATTTTTCTTTGCTCCTTTCTGAACATTCTTCAAAATGACAATGACAATATGGTAGCTTTGAAGGAAAATAAAGCTAAGATAAGGAAATAAGAATTGATAGCAGATGCCAACAGATGTTAGGAGAAGGAAAGAGATGAGTAAGTTGTGATATTCCTGACTGTTGAAAGAGAACAAAAATGCAAGATCTCACAATGAAGCAGCGAGATACCATAATCAGATAATGAGAGTGCCATTTGGGGAGCTCTTTGAATAATTTACTGAGTAGTGATCTGAAACCAGAAATATGTTTCAGGATTAGCCCACCAATCCACATACTTCGCCCCAAATAAGAACCTCAGATTACCATATGACTGTTTCTTCTACAAAAAATAGCAGGCTTCATTCATCGAAACTAACATTAGTTAGAAAACTAAAGTTCAAGTTCCCTTACTGAACAATGTTCATGGATATCTCTCTCAGCATGACTTCTAATGTGTTAGCAGCAAATATGTACTAGAAAGGTAAATTAATATCAGAATAAAATGGCCCCAAAATGGAAATAAGACAACTATGAGCCCCACTACGATACAGCCAATTCTCTTTTTGTGTATTTTTTAAAATCATACTTTACTGGATGCAAACATCATAGTTTCCAACCAATTTCTAAGTCCATACTTCTACATTTGAATGACTTCTATGACCAAAGAAGATTTGGAGAAAGCCACCAATGTTAGAAAGAAAAGAGAGAGGGGTAACCAAGAAGACTGTAAAATACATTTATACACTTAATCTAAAGTATGATTGGAACTGGGATTACTGCTAAAAACAGGAATGTTCCTGCCCACCTCTCCTAGTCTACTTTTTAAAAACAAAGACATGTTAGGTTTCTTGAGAAATAAAATAGTATTTATTTCATTTTTAAAATGCAATGTTTTATTATGATCTTAAAAATAGAAATAACCTATATAATGTTGACATAAAATAAGTAAATATGAGTTTCTTAAAAATCTTAAAAGGTTTAGTTAAGTCAAGCTTAAGAATGCCTTTTCAAAAGTAAGGAGAGTAGGAAATAGGACAAAGTATAAGGAAATTAAAGGTTAGTATAAAAGCTTCTGGTATAAAAAATTGTAATAGTTCCTATGACTGATGTTTAGTTACTGTGTTTTAGTGGTGTTTTGTTGTTGTGAGAAAATATCATGACCAAAAACAACTTTAAAAAGAATGAGTTTACTTTACCTTATGTTTCCAGAAGGATGATGAGGTCATCGCTTTAGGAAACGCTTAACAGAAGGCAATAAAAGGCTAGAAGTAAGAGCAGGAGTAAGTTGATCACATCCTCATCCATACACAGGAGGGGGAGAGTCAGAACAGGAAGGAGGAAATGGGTCTAAATTCTCAAAGCCTGTACCTTGGACCAGCACCTTGGAGCCCATTCCCTCCTGAGGAAAACCTGACCCAGTCTTGATGTTGGAATGAGGAAAGCAGATTTGCCTGGAGTAGATGCTAAACTAAGCTACCTTGGGACCTCCTGCCCTTGCTAGGGAGGAGATAAGGAGATGGGGAGAAGAGAGAGTGATTGGGAGGGGTGGGAGGGGAAAGGGAGTTTGAACAAGGGGATACATGGATAAAAAATGAGACTTTATTCATAATAAATTTTTTAAAATGCCTGTACCCAGTGATGTATTTCCTTTAGCAAAGCTTTCCTTAAGGATCAATAGCCTCCCCAAGCAGCACCACTAAAAGGGATTAAATGTTCATATACAGGATCCTAGAAGGGACATTTGCATTCAATCCATTGAAAAGGACTCTAAAAGTATGATCTGCACTAAATGCATGAAAATATATTAGCAACACCAAGAATATGCTTACAAATGGATATTCTACAACATGGTACAGTGACTACCAACAATAGTTGTGAGATAAGCTTAAAAATTGTAACAAAAGCAAAGTGCGACTGGATATATTTTTAAATTCAGGAATTGAAGTTCAAGGTCAGGCTGGAATATAGCAAATTCCATGCCAGCCAGGAAAAGAAAGAAAGCAAGGAAGCAAGAAAGCAGGGAGGGAAGGATGGAAGGGTGGAAGGAAGGAAGGAAGGAAGGAAGGAAGGAAGGAAGGAAGGAAGGAAGACTGATTCTGAGAAAAACACTAAACCTTCACACTACACTTGTATAAATAGCTAAACTGTGAAAAAAAATACATAAAGACAATAAAAACAGAGTTAAACAAGCTAGATTGTCATCGTTACACAGTTTTTTGGAATCTACTAGAAAAGACAGAAAATGAATAGAGGTAGAATGAGAAAACAAAGTATGAAGTATGGAAAACAGAAAATAAGGAACAAAAAAATAAAAAAGAATATTTTGTTTTAAAGTGCAGACTCTGGACAACAGTGGACTTTTGACCTAGAAAACAAATCATGCCCCTTGGAATGAGAGTGCAGTGTGTACAGGGATCAGAGGGCTTGCATTGTACAGCCAGGTCGGTGTGGATCAGTGCAGACAGCCACCCACCTACACATCTGTATGAATGCACAAACTGGAACACAGCTGGACAAAACATCTCATGCATAGAGTGAAGCCTGGAGGGCTGTTTCAGATGCTATATGATATTTAAAGATGCAACTGAATCACTGAAAAAAAAAACATAATGGTATTTCTTTAAGAAGCAAGATTTGAATGTAGATTATGAGAAAATGCTGCCATTCTAGGCTTTGTCTTAAATAAGCAAATATTAATATTACTGAGATAACAAAAATACATCTTGAACATATGAGAGTCTGGCATTAAATTCCATTGTTCCTGCTTTGATTACAGATTGTAAGGGAATTATTTCAATCTATTGGTACTGCTTAAATTCAGGGATCTATGACATGATTAAAATTTGATCAGCAGAGATTCATGATGAGGAAGTTATTTTTCCAAAATCCTAAAAGCATCTTTTTTGTCTTTGTCAATTTCTTATAGAAAACAAAATCAAAAATAAATAGGGCTGATTACAGTCTATTAAGAACAGATGGATAATGTTTTCATCAGGAAGTGGACCAAACGGACATCTTATTTTTTCCCCTCCTCCCTTTTTACACTCATCATCTGTACTGGATGTAAGAACAGGCAAATATACATATTCATACTGTAGAGACTGTCAACTTTTCTAGACTATAAGTTCAAAATCAAAAGGACAGTTTTATTTTCCTTCCAGGGACAATATACACATGACAAAGCAATCTTCACAGTTCTTAATGAGATCCCAAGGTGCTCATGATGATCTCAAAGGTAAAATAGTTGAATAGCTGAATTTATTGCTTTTTATTTTTTTTTTCAGAAAATGAAGTCCTTTTTTTCCATGTATCCCCTTGCTTTCCCTCCCTTCCCCCTTCCAGTCCCTCCCTGTCTGCCTTGAGCCTCCCTCCTACCCATCCTCCCATCCTCTCCCCCAAAGGGACAAGAAATCCCAAGGTGGATCAGAATAGCTGAATTTAAACTAAAGATTATTTTTTCTCTTTTAGAACTTTCTATTGTGTGTGTGTGTTTTTAATGAGTATGTATGGCATGTAGAATATGGATAACAGAAAAATAATGCATTTTTACATTTTTGAAACATCAAGATTTATTATCAAGAGTTCAAAATTGATTAATGATATCACAATGAATACCAAAGGGAGCAAAAAGATTTGTCACTTATTATAAAGCGTAGCCACATTTGTTTAGTCTTGCTGAGGTCCACAAAACAGAGTTATTATGTTATGAAAGAAATATTACATGGCAAATATTAGTAATAGGACATCCAGTGATTCCCCAGCCCCCTGGATTATAATTTATGCATGTGACTTGTGAAGAGAATTGAGTTGCTTAGAGCTTTAGAATACTTGAAGTGGTAACATTTCCCATGGCAAGACACTGTCCCTTCAGGCTACAATTTCATTGTATAACTGGAAAAATCCCTCAGCCCTAATTCAAATCCCTTTCCCAGAATTATTTTGTTCCCTGATTTCAGTGGGCCAAGGGGTCATTTTGATATGAATATAGATTCATTTCTTTCATGTAACTTATTTTGGGTGCATAAAATCATATACTTAAATTACTTCAACTAATTTTACCTAGCAGAATGCTTTACTCTCTATTCAAGCGCATAAACTTAAATAGTCACAACTAACAGCACATCATACTAAGGAAGTTTAAATTTATTTACAAGAACTTTAAATTAAGCGAACTGAGTGTGTAACAGATGTGACTCCTTCCAACTCATGTACTCTCAAATGAGATTTAATTTAAACTTTCTGGTGTTCAACCATTTCTAGTCTCTATTTCATTTAAATTTATAGGTGTATAATATATTACCTGTTTTATTCCTATTATTTGAAATATTTATTTTATAAACACAAATGAAAAGAATAATATGATTTCTGGAAATCTTATATCAAAATTATTATTTTCCAGCCTCACTAAATAAAATTTCAATACCTGATTTTATGACTTAAACAAGAAGTAGAAAAGAAAATCATGTGGCTAAGTTATTACTTTTTTGGCTCAAATCTTAAACCAAATATTTAAGTCTAAGAGGAAAAAATTATCAGCAAAAAAAATAACAAAGAAAACTAAACATAAATCTTTAACTACTTGTGGTAAGAAATAAAATTACATAATATGCACTTGGGAAATAATCAAGGAATAAATAAAATGCTCACTAATGAGCCAGAATCAGCTAGACTGTCCAAATAGTGTCATGGCATTGAATATCTGTTACTGCAGGTACTCAGGCCTAAGAAATTCCTTTGACCTTAATCATATTATTACAGCTTCATCACAATAAGAGTCACAGCTCTTATGCTGTCAGTGTGTGACTGGACTAAAATTAACATTCAACTCTTGTCTATGAGATCTTACCTCTGTTATATCCATTTAGTCCCAGAAAACTGCTTATCCTGGGAGAAATATGGCTGTGGCCAGCTTCCCTACCCAGTGTTAACATGGGTAGATGAGTTGGACTATCTTCACCCCAGACTATCTGAACACACTTGGCAATGAAATGTGACTTAGTATTCTGTCCTTTTCCATGTAGATTCTATCTATGGAGGAGGAAACCACACACACACACAAACACACACACACAGAGAAAGTTTTGTCTTTTTAAATACAATTTATCTTATTTTACTTTATTATTTTCTCAGGCCACTTAAAATAGAATGTAGAGAGAAGCGCTCAACACTGGACACTTTCCTGTGCAAAGTACCTATCTTTCTTGGATATGAGTTGTGAGGAAGTAGATGGAAGAATGTATGTCATATGCTAGCTTATGTTTTCCCGTGGGAGACTCATGGCACCAAAGGAGAAGAGATGAAGGTCCCACTAGGGAGTAAGTGAAGAGCACAGCAAATTTCAGAAGGAAATAAAACATGTCAAAAAAAAATTCATAAAAGGTCAAGGTGAGGAAAAGTGTTAAATTTAATCTGGTCATGCCTGCCATTATTCAGATACTGTCAGGTTCCCTTTCTATTGCAGTTTGCCATCTTCCTAACAACCTCCCATACTTTTGAAGGTTCTCAAACAGAAATATGATATATCTCAAATTAATGAGATTAATGGAAAAAGAAACAGTAGATTTTAAATATTTGGAGAAAAAGAAAATAGCTTAAAGTAGAATGAAAAGAGCCTTCACTAAAGTCCTAGGGTCCTCTTCTGTAAAGATTCCAGATTCCTAAAGTCCAAATGAGAAATGTGATCTCTTTGCTATGTCATTTGATGTGTGTTTATTAACACGCATAGTTAGTATTTAGAAGCATTAGGATACGTAAAAGCCATAGAGTAAAAAACACTCTGGGTTTCCATCAAACGTCAAAGATTCTAAGAGCTAAAAGGTTTCATTTTTTCCAAACTCTAGGGATGTTAGGATTGTACAAAGGCCAGGAACTTCTATAACATGAAGCAAGTTCCCTTCTGGGTTGATTATAAAAGGTGGGTGAATATTTGAGCTAAAATACATTAGGATTTCTAGAGCATAGGGTAGATTAATCAGGCAGATGGTAGGTGGACAGACTTCCCTAGCAGTTCAATTCAAGGCATCAAGTCTATAATATGATTAGCAAGGAATCAAAAGTCAGATGTAGCTGTATTTTCGGAAGGATGGAAACAGATGAGGAACAATATTCCTTTAAAAAAAACAACCTTTGCCTTTTACAAGATCTATCTCCAAAAATTTGTATATTACTATTCATAACAGTAGTAAAATTACAGGCATAAAGTAGCAGCTAAAACAATTTCTTCTTTGGAGTCACAACAACATGGGAAACTTTACTAAATGATTACATTACTAGACTTCACCTGTCAAAAAGAATCCCAGCACTCACTGTGGGAATTGTAGGTTCTAAATTAAAATAAACAACTGAAGACAAATACTTGAAGAAAGCACTGCAGTGAACAAGTATGTAGTTATTAAGAACAATAATTTGTCAGATAATTTGGAAGACAGGAAGCAAGAGAAAATATACATAATTTTGGATGTAGTCCAACTCCTCCGAGAACTAATCACTATGATTCTGCAGAGAAGCTTTGCCTCCTCCTGCACCAAAATTTCTTTGAAGTTAAATTTCCATCCAGATACCACAAGACATATCTGCTGGAGGCATATCTCCAACTGAGTTTCTCTCTTCTTGGGTATGCCATGTTAAGCACCAAAATTAGGTAGATGAACTTGGTATGATTTTAACAATGCCAAAAAAATTTACTTACTTCCTCCAAGAAAATTTATTTTAATTAACTTGTTCAAACTCTTCCGCTATTCAAATTCCTCTAAAATGTTTGAATAACAAGCTGAGGTTGAGTTTAACATCTGAATGTGTAGGTCAACTTGAGGTCCTTCTGGGCACAAAATTCTTTTCCCTTTTAGTAACACCGATGCTAAGCTCATTCCTCCTTTACCCACTTTATATGTTTCCCAGCACATACCAGTGTGTTGGGATTATTTTGTGTGAAAATTAAGGACATTAGTTTCATTACAAATAGAAGAAATTTGAATGTAAGCAGAAATGGATTGATTGTTTATGCATTTATCACAGATGCTTGACTTTTTAAGCACCAGCTTAGTGGTCACTTCCCAAAGTAATTTTTTCAAATAATTTAAGATGATGTAAAGGCAAAGAAGGTATTTTAATGTATCTAAGTATAATCATTACTTTATGATGAAGAGATTAGATTATACAGAGCAGAAGGTCTGATAGATTAACAATCAGAAAAGTAGGTGAAAATCTGGTTGCTTCCTTGAATGCCCAGCTGTGAAGCTCAGAGATTTTTCCCTGTTTAAACATTACAGGGTCATTCTGAAGCAATGTTTTTACTTGTGACTCTCATAGTAGGTTATAATAATGTCAAAAAGATATAAAGTAATAATTACCTACTTGTGAAAACAGTGCTGATAAAAAATAAAACAATTTCTTTGTTCTATGTATTTAGTGGTTTGAATATTATGTGGCAAGGGGACTTTTTTTAGTCCAGCCCATTTGGTGTTCTGTAAGCTTCTTGGACCTTTATAGGCATATCTTTCTTTAGGTTGAGAAAATTTTCTATGATTTTGTTGAATATGATTTTTGTGCTTTAAAGTTGGGGTTGTTGTCCTTCTACCCCTATTATTCTTAGGTTTTGTCTTTTGTTTTTTTGTGGTGTCCCAGATTTCCTGTATGTTTTGTGTTTATGAGGCCTATAGAGTATAATGTGGAAGTTTAAACTTATTAGCCCCCCAATATCTCATAGAGAGCGTTACTATTAGAAGATGTAGCTTTGTTGAAATGCGTACAACCTTGTTGCAGGAAATATGTCATTGTGGTAGGAGGATTTAAAGTACATACGAGCCACAACTCAGGTTGAAGGTACAAAGCCATCACATTGTGGGGCTTGCATGGTAATATGAGGAAAATTTTGAAAGGGCAAGGATGTAAACAGAGTCAGAGGAAGAAAGAAGGAATGTAGAGAGGACATGGGCTATTAGAGGTCTCTGTGAGAGCCGAATATGCAGTGAGCATGGGGACCGTATGAGATATCGAGGATACCAGTGTACCAATGTCAAAGATGTGGCCTCCGTCCCTAGGCAAAATTTTACCATAGTTTTATAAACAATTAGACTTGGTGAAATGGTAAGAGAACTTATTTTACAGAAAGATTTTAAAAAATGCCTGCCATCATTTGATATCTCACTGTTACATTTTTAGAACATTTGTAGAAAGGCCTTATGTAGGTGGGAGACATACCTGATGTATTCATCAAAATAGCAGCAAGTGATTAACAACCATCATGAAAATTAACTATGCTTGGAAGATAAGATTAATCAGTTCACTTCCTCTCCTTATGGAATTGATTTTATATGACATAAATCAGGACTGGGGGAAATTAGTAATTTTCTCAGAACCCAAAATGCCATTGGACTGGGTAAGTTTATAGAGTATGTTGGGTAAAGTGTGTTTATTTAGCATTACTTTTGAAGATTACCAAGTGCATAAACATCATTATTGAGAAAACAAATATGTCTTGATGACAAAACTCTTTATTTAGAGATCACTTAAACATCAAAAAGTATCTTAACACCAGTCCACAGAAGAAACACAAAAATAAAAACAAAGCAGGAGGGCATCTTCAAAAGAATAGATCCAACAAAGGTGTGCCATGAAGGAGTCAGGAGCAACACAGAGCTAGTAGTATCCTTAAGCACATAAGTTTTCTTTTCTTTTTTTTTTCTTTTATTTTTAAATTCACGTTTATTTACTTTTATTTTTAATTTATTTATTTATATATATTTATTATTTAGTGTTTTTACATCATGCAATCCATCAAAATTAGATATCAGACCTCTCAGATTCATACCCACTTTAATGAACTCCCCATTTACAAAACTGTTCATTCATGCTTCTCATTTACTTACTGGAGCACAATTAAACTCCCTGTGGGCAGACCCCTAAAGAAAACAAGTCTTTCCTCACCCACAACTTTGGCATAGGCCATCAATGCAGAATTGAGGCATTGTGTCATTTAGCTATGTTCTGGTCTTGTGTTCTTGTGTACAATGACATCTTTCTCTTTTTATTTCTTTTAAAGTCCACTAATGAGTGAGTACATCCCCTGCTTATCTTTCTGGGTTTGTGATATCTCACTCAGGAGGATATTCTCCAAATTCATCCATTTGCCTGCAAATTTTAGAATATCTTTTTTTTTTTTTTTTTTACTGATGAGTAGTACTCAACTGTGTAGATGTACCACAGCTTGTTAATCTACTCCTCAGTTGAGGGGCACCTGGGTTGTTTCCAGGTTCTTGTGAATAATACTGCTATGAACATAGTTAAGCCAATGCTTTTGGGGTGCAAATGTGCATCTTTAGGATATATACCAAAGAGTGGTGTTGCTGGATCCTTGGGGAGATGGATTCACAGTTTTCTGAGAAACTTCCATACTGCATTCCAAAGTGGGTGAACAAGTTTACACTTCCACCAACAATGGAGGAGTGTTCCCCTTGCTCTGCAACCTCTCCAGCATAAGCTGTCATCTGTGTTTTTAATCTTAGCCTTTCTGACAGGTGATATCTCATTTTGATTTGCATTTCTCTGATGGCTAAAGATGTTGAGCACTTTTTCATGTGCCTTTCAAAGTTTTCTTTTCAAAGTATCAGTGGGACATAGACAACTACAATCCAAAAATAATAGAGTTTTCAAAAATAAATAATTCACATATTCTATATAACATGTATTACACTATACTATTACAATTTATCCATTTTATTAGTAGTAGCTAATATTTTACTATGCCCCCTTAGTAAGTTAAAGTGCTAGGTATAATAAGACAATAGTCTTCACACTTGGAAGTGGAAACAAGCTGATTAAGGAAGTCAAGATTATCTTTCCCTATGCAGTGAATGCTACACCAACTTATACTTCATGAGACTGTATTTTTTAAGTTAAGTAATTAAATGAATATATAAATTTTATTGTGCTTGTGTACAAAAAAAATAATATATGTAATATTCTATACTTTCCTTCAGGAAAATATTATTCCATACATTCCCTTCAGGAATTTGTAAGTAATTTGACGTATCCTCCATGAAAATGTAGGTAGGGGCCACCACAGGTAAGAGAAGAGGGGGGCTACAAGTCAAATACTACACCAAACACAAAAATGCACTTAAAAAGAGATACACAGGTAAGAGACAAGAAGAAGAGAGAGACAGAGAGACTGTCATACAGGGAGACACACATACAGAGAGAGACAGATGGGCAGAAATTAAAGGAGTCTGAATATATATCCACATTTCAGTATGTTGTTGTTGCTGTATGTGATTGTTTATTGCTTTGTTTACTTTGTTCAGTGGCTGAGGTTTTGAGGCTCAGTGTTGCTCTTTAGTCTAGACTGACCTCCTATTTGTCACTCTTCCCTCTCTGTCCTTTAGGACATTACAAGCATGTACCCTGATGCCCATCTATTTAGACTCTATGAAACTCGTAATAGATTAAAAGGTAAATTAAATTCCTTCATGCCAGCACTTTTTAAAGAAATAATGTTTTGTTTTTCTTGACTAAATTTACCTGAAGCATTAATAGCTTCAGCGTGATTAGATACACAGTCTCATGCCAAATACTCGGTATGTATTATTTCCTGCCCGTTGTCACAGTATTGCTTGCCATAGCTGTATTTTAAACATTACATCTCAATATTCTAGGCTTTAGGATTTCCAGCATTGCCTCCTTCTAAGAAAGAGTAGTTCTCTAAAGTCAAGCAAGAAGATCTGCATAACATTTCATACCAATGTTCAATCTGTAGTCACTTCTACATCTGTTTTCCTTCTGTGCCAGACTCTGAACTGCAGCCAGAGGTGAAGGATCACCAGGAGCTTCCCCCAAGTCCTAGGCTGGAGTTGGGATCATGTCATCTAAACAGTAAAGAGTAAGACAAGAGTGGTTCAAGAGGAGGTAGGTACATAGGCTGTCACGTATGTGTGTGTGTCTATAGTAAAGATGTAATCTGTTATTTTTTTCTTAATGTCCATTATATACAATAAGATGTTTTCTGCCCCAATTTTATATAATACAATAGAAATATTTTTTGTTTGAGAATTTTATGGTTGCATGTAGTACATTTTATAATCAAATACAGCATTATTTTCTTTCACTACAATTCTTCTGCTATCTACCCTTACCCATCATTTTCTCTTCAAACTTCATATAATCTCTCTCTCTCTCTCTCTCTCTCTCTCTCTCTCTCTCTCTCTCTCTCTCTCTCTCTCTCTCTCTAACTTACTGAGTCAATGTAGCACTTCCAGTATATGCATGACAGCAGGACCATCTGCTGGAGCATAGGAATCCTCTCAGGGGCCATATACCTGAAGAAACTAAATCTTTCCCATTTAGCAGCCATCAGTTGCCAATAGCTGCTGAAGCTAAGGGTAGGACTCACCTTCCATGCTGGGATTTTGGCTGGCAAGATTTTGTGCAGGTCTTGTGCATGAAGTCACATTTGCTGCATTTCATGTATACATCAGCATTGTCATAACCAGCAAATATTAATTCAACATGGGCATCCATTGTCTCTGGCTCTTAAATTTTTTCTACCCTATTTTCTGAAGTGTTCATGAGTCTTGTGAAATCTAATATAGCTGTTTCATTTAGACATAAGCATTCAATGATCTCTTATTCTTTGCACTTTGACATTGTAGGTCTCTGTAATTTCCAACTATTTCAAAAAGAAAATCCTCTCATGAGGGTTGGCAGATGCATTTCTCTATAAGCATAAAAATAAGTTCTTAGGAGCCAGTTTATTACAATGTGCATTTCTCAGAAAAACAATATTACATATTCGCATCGGGCCTATAACATATACTGCCCTAGGTATTTGACCTAATTAATGGTATCAGGCATGTGTTTCATTTTGTAGAGCAGGTCATAAATCTAATCAGAAAAAGTTTGGTTACTTATATAACACCCATGCCACTTTCCACCGCTGAGCTCATTTTGCCAGTTTTTGTTGTAGCTCATAAGTTTCACAGCTGACTAACCTGTAGGATGCAGATCCTTGCATTCTTGTTCTAGGAAGTATGTCAGTAGAGGAGGTCTTTGAGAATGTAATAGCCTTGCAACACTTCCAATGTCTTTCTTTCTTCCTTTCTCTTTCTTTCTTTCTATATTTATTTATTTATTTATTTATTTATTTATTTATTTCTGTTTTTCTATCTATCCCTAATAGTCAACCAAAAGAACTTTACTTGCTTATGTGTTATTCCACAACAACAAAGGTTATTAATACATTATCTATGACAGCCACAGAGTTGGGAGGGGGCTGTTTTTTCCTTACTGTCCTCAGGTATAGGGTCTACACCAGCTGATAATATTTACTTGTGTTGATATTTATTTTACTTCATCCACATGAATAAAGTTGTTACCCTTTTAAGAAAATTTTTACCTTTAAACAATTTGAAAATCTTTTTTTAAGTTTTAAAAATTTATTTATTTGTGTGCATTTTTCTTTTATTATTATGAATAATGAAGTCACATTTTCTAGCCTTAATCAAGGTCCCTTCTCCCTCCCACCACATCAGATCATTCTTTCTTCTCCACATCTCCCCATCCCCGCCATGGGCAGGCTATCCCAAGGTCCCAAGGTCCCAATATTGCTTAGTTCAGCCTCCAGTCCTGGCAAATTCACTTTTCTCCCTCCAACATCAAGACTGAGTCAGGTGTTCCTCTAGGGGGAGTGAGACCCAAGGGGTCAGTCCAAGGTGTTTCCAATCCCAAGCTCTTCAGTGGTCGTGGTTTACAGCTTAGGCATGCTTTGTTTTTTCTTTTTTGTTTAGAGTCCACTAATGAGTGAGTACATCCCCTGCTTATCGTTCTGGGCTTGTGATACCTCGCTCAGGAGGATATTCGCCAAATCCATCAGTTTGCCTGCGAATTTTAGGATATCATTTTTTCTTACTGCTGAGTAGTACTCCATTGTGTATATGTACCACAGTTTGTTAATCCATTCTTCAGTTGAGGGACATCTAGGTTGTTTCCAAGTTCTTGCTATTACAAATAATGCTGCTATGAACATAGTTGAGCTAATACCATTGGAGTGCAACTGTGCATCTTTAGGGTATACACCCAGAAGTGGTATTGCTGGGTCCTTGGGGAGACTGATTTTCAGTTTTCTGAGAAACCACCATACCGCATTCCAGAGTGGCTGAACAAGCTTACACTCCCACCAACAATGGAGGAGTGTTTCCCTTGCTTTGAACCTCTCCAGCGTAGGATGTCATCTGTGTCTTTTATCTTAGCCATTCTGACAGGTAAAAGGTGGTATCTCAAAGTCGTTTTGATTTGCATTTCTCTGATGGCTAATGATGATGAGCACTTTTTCAAGTGCCTTTCAGGCATTTATAATTCTGCTGAGAATTCCCTTTTTAGTTCTGAACCCCATTTTTTCATTGGGTTATTCAAGGTTTTGGGCTCTAGATTATTGAGTTCTTTATATATCTTAGAGATCAATCTTCTATCACTTGTAGGGTTGATGAAAATCTTTTCCCATTCTGTAGGCTGTTGTTTAGTCCTATTGACAGTGTCCTTGGCTTTACAGAAGCTTCTCAACTTCAGGGGATCCCACTTATTGATTGTTGATCTTAGTGTCTGTGCCACTGATTTTATATTTAGTAAGTGGTCGCCTGTGCCAATTTGTAGAAGTGTATTTCCCACTTTCTTTTCTATCAAGTCCAATGGAAATCTTTGGTAACTTCAAATAATTTTTAATCATAGACTTTTAGTGAGTTGCTTGGGCAACAGTCTTTCTCTCAGGTATTCCAAATGCTGTCTCCTGCCTCTGCTGATGTGACTACAGCCCACAATAAAAACACATAAATCATTTCAACTTAACCTTGGGAAATCTGTTACTATGCCTTTTTGAGTTACCCATCATGTGTGCTTGCATTCAGATATAAAAAACTAGGAATTCTTAGCAACGAAACTTCTGCCCTTTATCTAGGCACACTATCTTCTGAACCAAAAACATCCCGAGCACAGCTTAATGTCTTCTTGATGATTCGCCACATAACATGAAATTCTTCAGTAATCACAGCATAGCCATTTCTGTGCATACCCTGCCATTGCCTGTTTTAATTGTTCTACTGTGGATGAATTCATTCTGTTCTTCCACTGTTTCATTTAGAAAATGGAAGAAATGATAATATGCATCCTATAGATTTACCTTAAGTATCATGTAAGAAAATACAGTTGTGACTTTAGAGAACAGTACAAAGCAAAGTAAAGTTGAGCATATGGCAGCCACTCAAAAAAAATTATGTTAATGACTCCTGATATTATCATGTGCATCATCTTCATCATTGTTCAGGGCTGTGCCATGCTGTCAGAGGATACACAGAAGCATCTCAGGCTGTCTCCTCCTTCACATGCAAACGGCAATGGGATTTCAAGTTTCTTGAGCCCAGCCTATGGCCTTATCTTTTTTTCCTCCCTGTGTCCATCATAAAGCGACCCAATATAGAAAAGTTGATGAAAGCTTTGAAGAGAGAGATTAAACTATTTTCTCTTTGAAGTTACCATTAGCAAAGCAAAAAGCAAAACAAAATTTTCTTACACATATTAATCCATTTGTATCAACAAGAGAAGTATTTGGTTCTTTTAAACCAAGTAATGGTATTAAGAATTAAGCCAGAGAGAACTAGCCTCGATTAATAGATCTTCTTTTGGTTGATATTTTGGTCTTGAATCTTAAAATGTTAAAGTTAATTGTTGTGTTTTAGGAGTTTTCTGAGTTTTTTCATCATACTGTTTTTTATGACTTTAAATTGGCTTTCATATCCCAAGTACCACTAATTCACACACACACACACACACACACACACACACACACACACACACACACACACACATGTGCACATACACCTTTATGCACAGGTGATAAAGATCTAACCTACTTATTCATGAATTATTGGAATGTCAGATCAGTTACTGGAAATAAGCATGCTTGTCAATATTATATTAAGCAACCAGAATTTATACCTTTCTAAAATGTGTCTCCAAACAAACTTGGGTTACCTCTTTTCCTACTAGGTAAAGAAGAAAATGATTACTTAGCTTATACCTACAAATAAAAATTCATCATTGAGGGAAAGCTAGGCAGAAACCTGAACATAGGAGCTATGGAAGAATGTTACATGTTGCCTTACTCACCAGCTCATGCCTTTGTTAGATTTATTTTCTCAGAATCACCATGCTGAAGAATTGTGCCATCTATCCAGGCACATTTTTCTAAATTAATATTTACTTAATATATAAAACCTATACATGCTAATGGAGGACTATATAATGGTTTCTACAAGTATGCATTGGTATGGTATTCAAAGCAGGTGAAATATGTATCTCTTTCAACGTTTGTCACTTCAAAATTAATTTAATTTTTAAAATTTATTAAAGTATATAAACTATGCTCTACCGTTCATATGAACTCTACAACTCTTTGCTCCTATGTAACTGTAATGTATAACACATTGTCCAACTTCCCTAATGCCTCCACTGTATCTAAACACCATAATCCATTCTTAGCTCTCATGGAAGATATTAAGAATTATTTTAGACTCAACATGTGACTAATACTTTGCAGTAAGTACAAATTAAGTAGATAAGTAGAAAGATGATAGATAGACAGATAGTCAATGTGTGATATAGGTGAATAGTATACAACCAAACAGAAATTTCTCAGGGTTAATGCATTTTGTAGGATTTTATTTTCCATTTTATCAAACATAGGAAAAATGTTACCTTAATCTTTAAAAATAAGGTAAACAATAAAAAAATAACAATTTCAAAGGAGAAGAGTGCCTCTACAGGAAAGAAGCTGTCATTCAGAACCCATAAAATGTCAGGGATTGAAGCCTTAGTCCTGATAAGTGCTATCTCCATTACCTTGAACACTCTGGATTTTAATCCCAGAATTCTGTTTGATGAGACATTTCCTTTAAAACTGTATTCAAATTATTGTTAATTCATTGAAGCCACTTAAATTTTTTCAGCATTCTTTCTGTCTCTGAAAGACAAATATTTAAGGTCTGGATCCTGCTATAGTTTTAGAAATAGGAGTCTTGAAAATGGAAAAAAAATTTGTTCAACGTACAGATGAAATTATGATGAGAGTAAAATAATTGGAGGTAAAATGAGGAAAAGAGAACAGCTATAGGTCATAAGTATGAATTTTAAAAGTGAGGGGGTAACTAGAATATTTAATGATGACCTTTCTCTATGTTGATTTCAGAAAGAACCTTCATATACACCTAAAATGGCTACACTTTCCTACAATGTTTTGCATTTATTAAACTTATTAAATAGATGACCTGTATAGTCATTGGAAGTCATGTGATTTCTGCCTGCAAGGAAAGTTTTTGACCTTGCAAGAATTAAAACCTTAATATGAGTTTATTTTGTCCTCTAGCAGGGAAAAGGACACATTACCACAACAGACCTCTTGAGTCTCATTTTCAAACTAATGCATTCTAAAATGCATTCAATTTCTAACAAAGAGCAAAGGATAAACAATTAAGCATTACATGTAACAGAACTCTTACCCACCTGTCAACAATTAAACTCAGTAATTAAAAATTGTAAGAGAGTACACATAAGCATATCCACAGCAACAGTCATCACACGGTCAAAGGGGGATATCTTTCCTGATAAGTTCCTCTCTTGTTTCCCAGGTTACTTGTCTTGACACTAAACAGACTCAAGACTGTCAACTCTGTTTCACTATCTTAAAAAAGAAGTAAATCCCATCCTGTATCCATGGGAAGACTATTATATACAGATGGATGTATTTTGTTATTTAGTTTAATGTGGTGCTCTGAACAGATGTTAAAGCATGATATTGTCCAGAGAAAGGGCCAGCTCAGGTGGCAATAAGGCAGGCTTCCTGACTACTGAGTTTTCTTTTTTTGTCTTTTGAAGCATTACTTTCACAGGTTAGAAGGTATCGCAGTATTTATAACCACTCAAGTCCTCACCAAGGGCTGAAGCTGACAAATGGGGTGCTAATTAGAACCAGAAGTGGTGGTGATGATGATGGTGGTTCTATATAACATCTGCATCTGGCCAATAAATGAACTAAGAGCAACAACACATTCACAGAAGCCCTGCACATATGGCCATGCACCAAGTGAAGGGCAAATGTTAAGACTGGTTCAAAAAGATAGACTTTTCTCAAGCACCAGAATGTCTAGTTTTTCTACAGCTATGGTCTTTTGTGATCTTTCTAATGTATCAGCTACTCTTGATACCATGACCCAGGAGAGGTCTATTTCACAGAGAGGCAAGTTACTACTTGGCCAGATTGAAACTCTGCTTTCTAAGAATAATTATTCATAAAATATATTCAACTTAAGGTATAATCAAAATATTGTTCAACAATTAGAAAACAACAACAATAAAATCACATCACACAAAAATAATATGCTTTGATCAAAAGTTCAGTGAACAGTTTTATTGTCTAGATTTTATAAGCTTCATTTTAATGAAAATAAATTTATAATTTATGAAAATACTGATCACATTTTCATTAAGTTCAGTGGCATGAGTTGATGATTACTGTAATAAAAAGAATGTATAAGATAAATATAAAATATATCAACATTTGAAAGTTTCATTTAAGATCTAGAGATGATTAAAAGTAAGAATTCAACTTGCATAAACCAGAGCCCAATACAGACACTGGTTTGGTCTTTATCAAAGCCATTTCCCTAAATCTGAAGCTCACATTTACAGACCTACACTAAAAACAGTGCTAATCATATTGTAGAGTAAGGTACTTCTAAAGAATGTGTGCAGTCTGTAAAAACAAAATAGTTAACATTGCCAGTTCATTTCTTAAAACTGTAGCACAGAGGGCTTCTGTCTTGTGAGATGGAAAAGGAATTAGGGTGCAGATTCACCTCTCAGTGCTTGTGTTTTTATACAAAGCAAAAGGGTTAATCTTCACATATATGTAATAATATATATTTAAAAATATGAAATATGTCATGTATTTCCAGCAAGTCAAAAGAGGTAAAGTAGCAGTAACACTCCAAGCATAGGAAATTTATTCACTTAATTGATGTGAGTTAGGCTACCTCATGTATCAAGCCTTGTGTTAGATGTTTGATGTCCAGTAACAATGGTGAATGAATTCAATATCTAGAGACAGAGCTGTGAGCAACACACAGAAACTACCCCCAAGAAACTTTCTATTAAATGCCACTAAGTATTTTATTATTAGATTTTCAATTTTGAAATTAACAAATCTATATGTTACACATAAAAATTTAAAATTATCCCAGAAATACCAAACACAGTCTTACTTTTTAAATTCACAATTCAATGTAGTCAAAAATAAAACTCAGAATAGTTCCACAGCTTGTCAAAAATCATTGTAGAAATGCAACACAGATGTAGTTCTTTAGACGCTCTCTAAGGACAGAGCTCTCCCCAGCGTCCTCTAACCAAAGCCTCCTTTATACTTTATTCTCTTTTACTTGACCTGTCGTGTTCTATGTAGTATTCTTGCCATGACTTGTCTAATGTGACCTGGTTATTATAGCAGTTTCCAATTTGTGTTTTTAGTAAAAGAAATTTGAAAAGGCAACTTTTGGTATTGTCTTCAGCCAAACTTTCAGCTAACTGATGATGGTCACACTCAAGAGAGAATTAAAGAGATTGTTGAACTTTTTCACCTCTATTTCTCCCTCATTTTGGAGCTCTCCTGAGTATGGAATGAAACTTTCATGTGTGGATGCTTCTGAGCCTTATATATGTTATGATGTGCATCTATTACTGTAGCTACCTAGTAAATGACCAATAGAGAAAGCCATTAAAAATAACTTATTTCTTTCTACAATATCTGAAAAAAATACAGTGTATGCCAGAAAAGTTGTAGACCCTCTGAACAATAATGTTCACTGATACACTAAAGAGATAAGCAAGATTAGGTGCTAAGCTGGTCTCCACTATGTAGATTTCTTGATAAAATCTTGTCACGTCTGACCTCAGCTTTCACAGTCAGATGGATGATTTATTACATTATATGAAAGAGAAGATTCCAATAAACATAGTCATGATACTCATGTGAAGAAAAAACAACAAAAAATATGTGAATTCAAATAACTAAAGCATGTACTTTTCCAAAAACTCATCAAAGATTCAGTCCCAAAAAGTCAAAGAATGAAATGTGTTCACTCTAGTTGAGTGCACAATAAAGAACTAACTGTGAGTCTTGTTAGAATCCTCTTTTTAGTCCAAATATTGGCATATGGATTTACTTGCCATGTGCAATGTAGACAACTATACCAATGTATCAAGAAAAATATGATTTCCCATACATACTACTGTACATATGCAGTGAATGTTGTCAGGGTGACTAAGAATCAGTCATCTGAGACCTGACTCAACAAGGTTGAAATGAGAAAACACAAGGCAAATCAGCAATAAAACAGAAGTGAGCTGGGAAACATGACCTGTGACTCTGTCATGATTAAGTAGTTTACTATCATTAACCAGCTGACCTTATAGGGGCATAGAGAAATCAATTAAGCCATTTGGTCTGACCCCAAGGAAATATGGATAAATTCTCTGAAAATGAGTTGCATAAAAAATATTGCTCAATGCATAATTGGTTTAAAACTTCACTGCCAAAGAGGGGTCTCTTTCTCAATATCATGAAAATCATGATATAAAGGTTGATGGCCTCATGTCAACATCAGAAAAAAGGAGGTATTTTTGACAGGTAATATGTCAGTCATCCTCTGAGATTGCCTAAGGATGACAACATCACAAGAAATATCAGCTGATATTAAACAGTAGGCATATAATTTTTTAAATTTGTCATAGTCACGTGACATATCACTAATCATAAACCCATTTTACAAAAGAGAATACTGAAATTAAGGTTGAAATTTATCCAGCCTACAAAATTAATAAGTGGCCTGAGGCTAGACTGTGAATATATATTCATAGCTAAACAAAATAGAGTTGAAATGTACATGTATATGTTAATTCTTGGGGATATATGAATCAGAGATATTTATCTCAACATACCAAGTTAAAAAAATGGAAAATTCAGCAAATTTAATAAAAACAAAATAATATTTCTCTTTTTAAATTAAAAATGTGTTTCCCAAGTGAGACAAAGTAAGTATCAAGGCTTGTACTGTTGTCTAGCATAACAGTAAAACAAATCTGTTGGTTAAAAAAAAAGAAGCTATGATTTTGAAATTGTCTATTTACTTTTAGTACTGAATAACACCCCACTATCTCAATAGGCTATGATTTATTATTTGACCTTTACCTACTGAAAAGCACCTTGGTTACTTCCAAGTTTTGTGATAACAACAATTGTAAATACTGATGTGTGTGTGCATTTTAAATTGACTTGGAGTAATGACAAAATGTGTGAGGGCAAAATTATTTTGGTAGATTTAGTTTTGCAAGAGATTGTCAAGTAGTTTTTCAAAGCAACTATACAACCATCCATAAATGGAAAGTCCTGTTGCGATCCATACATACTCACATGTGATGGTATCAGTGATTTAGATGTGGGTCATTTGGGTACAGTGCTACATCATTGGTTTGTTTTAACTTGCAATCTCTAGTGGCATACAATGTGGAATATCTTTTCATAACAGAAACATCCTAAAAATAGCCTGTATATAAAGAGTCTCATACAGGCAATACTAGAGAAGAGTCAATAAATTATTTGTAATGATATTGAGCAGGTTCCACTACCTTCCTACATTGCAAAAGAAAAAAATTGTTGTGGTACTTGGCAAGTAGCACATTGGGAAAAGATGAGTTGTGTTTCATGTGTTCTCATTGCATTATGCTATTCAATCATTACAGAACTCATAATGATCTTTTAAACAAAGGTATCCCAAATATTCACCCCAAATGAATCCTTCTTTACATCTTGCATCATCTCCTGACCTTTATGCTAATAATTCTTTAGAAAATTTCTCATAAAATATGTTTTAAAAATACCTCTAGCAACAAAATGCCTGTTTTCCATCTTAAACATTAATTTTATGTTGATGTATACTTAAAAATATTTGAACATATGTCACATATGAAATTTTTGTAGTATAAGTATAAAAGCTACTGCGTTGACAATATGTACACAATATGTGTCATTTAATGACAGAGACTCATGAGACTATCACTGTTGAGACTGTCATGACTTCACAGTCAGAAAAAAATAATACAAGAGATAAGGACTTATAAAAGAACTCTAGTCAGAAACAAACTTTGAAACTTTGCTTTATATCCTTATAAACTAGATAAAGTCTGATGTAAAAGGAAAATATTCTCTAAATTACTAAGCATTGCTCACTTCATTCCATTCAAGTCACTCATGCTCTCTGTGTATGAGTGGTTCTGATGGTCCTTTAGTTTCTGTGTAATGATGCCAGAGAGGTGCCATATTTGGAATTGTGCACACTTTCACCCAAGTACTTCTAAAGAACCTTTTCACATAAACACTTTCTCAAGTACTTTAAAATATTTTAATGAATTTTCATTAAATTTTGTCTGCCCTTGAAATGGTCTTATTTTTTGTAAAGTATGCTAATTTCTCTTCCTTATATTAAGCCACTCAATTAAGTGGTTAAAGATGTGTTTGTAATAAGATTTCTAAGTGAAAAACATGAGAAATTATCTCTTATTATCTTCCATCATCAACATCAAAAACAAAGAGGATAATTCTTTCTGGTTCACAAACACCTTCAGCAACATATTGCCCAATGTCAAGACAAAGAAAATATAATAATCATAGAGGTTATAAGTACAGGCATTCCCCAAATATATTTGAACACAAAAATATAACTATCAAAAATATTCTATATTTATAGACAATTCTAATCTTTATTTCACTAACTATCTCCCAGGGTATAAATTACAACTGAAAAATCGACCAAATCATTGTTAACAACACAAAACATACTGACAAAAAGATAAAACTAACTGAAAAATAAATTCCCATAGAATCAAAATTAACAGGTATTTTCAGCGCTTTTTGTTTTTAGAGTGATATTCTTTTCTTTTCCTTGAGAATTCTGTACACAGCACTTAACCTATAACTCATTGATCCCTTCCCCATCTCAAATGTATCCTGCCTCCATTGCCCCTCCCACATTCATGATTTCTTTTTAAAGTATCAATAATCATATATCTATACATACATTACATATATACATACACAAATATATGTACATATTATATATATATATAATATCTTACTGAGTCCATTTGATGTTTTTCGTGTGTGTGTGTGTGTCTGTGTGTGTGTGTGTGTGTGGTAACCAAATAGAATTGGATATCCTATATCCTATGTGAAAGCTCATCACTAGGAGATAATTCTTCATCTTTCAGCAGCATTCTTTGACCACATGTAGCTCTTGATCTAGGGCTGCATTTCTTTGCCTTCCAAATGCTGCTACCCTTTAATACAATTCTTCATGCTTTTGTGACTCCAACCATAAAAATATTTTTGTTGCTACTTTATAACCATAAGTTTGCTACTGTTATGAACTGTAATATAAATGCTTTGGAGCTAGAGGTTTGCCCAGGTGTGGTGATCTGCAGTTGAGAATCATTAATCTAGGGGTTGGAACATTGTGAAATTTCTTTGGTCCATGTTGGCATACAAACTTGTATTGTCATTATGCTAGACTTGTTCAGAAAACCCCATTTTTGAGATTTCATGGGTGCATTTTCTCTGTCACTCTTAAGGAGCATTGCCTAACAACTGATTCATCAGGCCTCTAGTTCTTAACATTCTTCCCCCATCTCTAAGTGCCCTATGTTGAAGGTGTGTGTATTCAAGTGAAGCTGTGTCAGTTAGGGCTGGACTCCCTACATACCCTTCTTCTCTATATTTCAGTCATCTCTATGTCTCTGAAATAGATTCATCTACTGTAAAACAAACAGCCTCTTTGATGAGAGATCAAAGCTACACTTACCTGGATGACTAAAGATAAGTTTAGAGTACAATGAAGGATTATAATTGTTTAGGATAATGGCAGTAGGTTCCTCTTTCAGATGTATGACTACTCCAATGATGGGTAGATGGGTAGTTTTTACATTTTCAGGAATGAATTCTCTCCTATTGAGTGGACCTTAGTCCAATTAGGCAATTCTTATTAAACCTGAGATGAAGGTGTCAATGCTACACAATCATGGATATCAAGCCAGTCCAGTTATTATTGTGATTTTTAGACTTTACACCTGGGCTGGACTGATTCCTCCCTACCAAGGTGAACATGCCTAAAACCTCCTAATATATAAGGTTCAGTCCTCAGGGAGGAGGTGCTATGACAGATCTAGCTCAATTACTCCAAGCTCTGTGTCTTAATTATGCTGCTTTATAGCAATTTAGTTTTACATTTAAATTCTGGAAGGCAACCTAGGTCAATGGCAATAGCCCATATTGTTTTGAAAGACTCATAGTCTATGAATGACAATAGAATAAAATAATAGAATAGGATAAGATTATATATATATATACATATATTTATGTATATATATATATATATACATTGTGGTATCATTGTACCTACAGGATAACTGCTTTCTCAGCCTGCATTCCAAAACACAGTTTTAAGACCGAATGAATAGTAAAATTTGACTTTAATGCTATATTGCGTCATATTGTTCATTGCTTCACTAAATATCAGAAAAAAAATTATTCCCAAAACAAGATTAGCACATTCTTTCGGGGAATAAATGTTATTTAAATAAACAAATGCATTAGGTGCTGTATGTCGTTATCATATCATAGAACCTCTAAATTTGTATATGCATGCTTATTGAGTCTCCTACATACCCACCCATTAATCTTCAAAGACATATTTACTACATTAAGACACTGAAAATATTTTCCAAAAGAGAGATCTAACAAGAAATCTGGAAAGAAGAAGGTGGTACTTTTGCCAGATTGTAGATGCAAGGAAGAAACAAGGACAAGGTTAATTTTGAGCCAAGGGATGACAGAGGCAGGTGTGAGAGACAAAAGAGCAGCAGAAAAGTTCACTGGGAGGTAACTGAGCAGATCTGGAGGAGAACTAAGGAGACAGGCAGCAAGAGGAAGCAGCCAGTAAGAAGGGCCCCTGCTGGGAGGCAGCTGCAGAAAACATCTGCAGACACATCTCCATCACTACTACGAATTAGGGTTCCTGCCACAAAGGCATACAAAAGAAGCTTAACTACTTGTGGTATTTGGTTGAAGGGCATGCACAAGGCTCCCAGAACCAGCCTCTAATTACTTTATGACAACTCCAGTTCTGCTCTCCCAGTAGATAACATATGTCAAAGAGCACTTAGTATTGATTGAAACAAAAAGGAAATCCTTTGATTCATCTCTTTTCCTGCAATGTCATGCCTGCCTTACTTTGCCCTCATTTGTCTGAAAAAAAAAAGGGGGGAGGTGCAAAAAAGCATCTGCTTTTAAAGAGATACAAGACAGGACTCTGACCCATTAATCATGTAACTGTTTCGCTTGCCTTTGCTTGTAAGGTAAGAATAATTCTGCCAACACTGCCCTGTCACACTGTCATTGAATGCAACAGTGGGAATGCCAAAGGTACTCACAGCTGGAAGACTACAGCATCTAAAGTGGCGGTACTCATGACTGGACTAGCCACCTGGAAGACTGCACACGTCATTAGAAGATAACTGTGGTAAGACTCAGCCTTCCTTCTCTCTCCCAAGCACATCATATGCTGCTATCTTCCATATTATCCCATTATAGCTCATCCAAGGCTAATGTAGCAGAAAAGAGACATGGGGGAAATCAGAGTGAGAAATCTTGCAAATGGAAAGAAAAATCCTTTATTCTGACAAGTAGAGTTCATAGTTTTGAAAAAGAAAAATATAGTGTAGATTTCTAAATACACATTACTACTTCTGGTCATTTAACTCATTCAATCAGCTGAATAGCAGCCCTTGGGGAGGGAGTGTATTTTGTGGGTCAATCACAGGCACATTTGTGTGGACTGGCTACTGTACAGAACCTGGGTCTCCAGGTCAATGATGAGCCAAATTCTGTTGATGGGCCACTACCAGAGCTACTGCTTCTGAGTGCTGGTGCTTTTGAAATGTGGCCAGCTGAAAGAAGCAAGTAACCACACAAAATATAATGGAGCCCATAAGAGGCCAGAGCATAAAATGCACAGACACAGTTACCTGATTGTTAGGCATTCCATTCAATTTCAGAAGTCAACTTTATCTTGACAATGACTTGCTGAGCAGCGTTGAAAAGTCATTAAACTTTCTATGCTACTGAGTCTTTCAATTTATAAAATAAGTTAATAAAAGCAATTTGATATAGAATAGTGTTCCACATAAGCAGGTGTCCTTGAAATCATTCACTTTAAGAGATCAAATAGATTAGCTTCCTATTGACAGTTCACATGCTAGCACAGAAAGTATCTCTCTGTGAAGGACAACAACCAATGCCTAAGACATTCATAAAACCCAAGTTTGGTATTGGTAGCTATCCGAGGAGACCACTTTTCTGTTTATGCACAGTAAAATTAGAATATTTTAGAACTAGAATCAGAGAGTCCACCCTTTCAGATGAACAAATTAATACAGTTTTTTCTATATTTAGAAGAGAACATTCATGAAGGGGAATCCAACATTACCAAGAAAAAAGAAATAATTGAGGTGTGAGCTAGATTGATGGCCTGAGTTTAATCTCCTGGATGACATCATAGAAGAAGGAAAAACTTATTCTCACAAGTTGTACTCTGACATCTGCATTAAAGTTATGACACATGGCACATACTTCCTGCCACATACACAAATACACACACACACACGTATACACACACATTTTAAAAGCATACTATTTCTTTAATAATTTTTGACTTATGATCTGGGTAAAAATATCAGAAGAAAAAAATTAAAGAAAGAAATAATCACCCTAGATAAACAATCTAGGCAAGAAAACTAAGAGCAATTTGTGAAACACAAACTTTAAATATCAAACACTCCCACTCTTTCTTATCATTAATCTCTACTCTATTTGCTCATGAGGAAAACGCAACCTCTTATATACATCCTTCAGCAAAATTGCCATCCTCACAGTCATACCCAGCTGGTAATGAAATATCAATGAATGGGGCAGGAAGGCAGGTATTTTAAAAAATGCATGTAGAAAACTACTACTTTATATACTAACAAGATAATGCATTAAATTAAAACATGTTCAAATGGGACTATCCTGTGTGGTTGTACAGTTCTCAATCCTACTTGTATAAATATTATCACACAATTAGTCTGAGAGTTGATTATGACTACTACCAGAAACAAATGTCATTTCCATGACTTTAGTTGATTATAACTTTACTGCACAATGAGAGAGCATTGGCATGAGCACCAGCATGGCAATTTACATGTGTGTTTGTATGTGTACAGGAGATATTTTTTAAAATGTGCCAATACTTGGTCCATACTCATGTACCATTAAGTTTATGGCACAAAGGTTCATTAGCACATATATTTGCCCAAGTGAAATAAGATCTGTCACATTTTAGGTAATAAATTTCTTGAAAGGAAAGAGGGACAGCTTTTTACCTCTTATTCCCAACAAACGGTGAATGAACAAAAGATAATGATTTAGGGCCACTCTGTGAAAGCAACTTGCCCCTTGCTGTTGTTGGCTTTTTACTCATTCTGCTTTTCTGCTTGACTTTTAAAGTATGAGCCACCTGTGCCTCTTATTGCCTGTTTTTAAAATAAGCTAAATAATTATAGGGTTTTAAATTTTTACATTTTCCCATCAAGCCTTCTGTTGGTTATATTTGTCAAAATTGAATGCCTGCCCTTTCAAAGGTCATTTCTAAGGCTTAAGCCTGTTTGTTTGTGTGATTACAGCGAATCTCACCAGCGCTTGGTGTTCAACAACTGCCACGCTTTCCTCTGCCCTGTGCAATAAATAAAGAAGCTAAAAGCCACTATTTCTTCTTAGCTGTGAAAAGCAAACTTTAAATACATTTATAGTGCATGGCTTGCCTTTTTCACATTTACAAGCAGCTAATATGACACCAAGAGTCTACAAAAGCAACCTTTTAAAACTGACTTTTAGAAAGATAATATTTCTACATACGAAATACAGAAAAAAGCAGTAAATTTTTCTAATTCATTCAATGAAGTTTGTCTTCCAGTCACAATTTCCATTTTTTCATCGACTTAAGATATAACTATTTGTTTCTTTTTGCTGCAATATAGCAAAATTTCTATAGAAAAATACACCTGACCTGACTTGCCTGGATGGATGCTGAGCTAATCAACCTTGAGGAGGGAGGAGGGAGGTTGAAGACTGACCTGGAGGGGTCGGGAGGGGAAAGGGAATTGAAACAAGGTAATACAAATTCACTGCGAAGTAATTGAAAATACTCTTTTAAATAGTCTAGCTTCAAGTAGGTCCATTTGGAACTCTGTTTCATTTTAAAACATTATTTGCATAAAAGGTCATTAAACACCTACAGGGTAAAGAAAGGGAGATCAAAGCCTCCTTGAGTAGATGTGAACTCCAAGTTTAACAAATACTAGTCTGGTTCAATTTCTTCAGTCCAGCACCAAAATTCAACAGTTGGATCACTACACATCACTTTTCTTTCACACTGAATTTAGACACACCTGTTACACACTGAATTCTGTGTACACATTTAACAACAAACTTCCATTTCACTTAACCTATATTTGTTCTAACATAAAAAAATTATGCTCATATAATTTGTCATAATGAACTGAAAGCAAAAAGAGGATACACAGGAATCTAGGTGAAATAATCAAAATATCTTTGTAATGTGCTGAGAAAATCTGTGGCCTAGAAAACAATACTTATTTTCTTTTATATGGCAATGTGCTAACTTTGGTTGCTAGTGATATTTATTTAATGTCACTATAATGGGTAATAGCAATATCACTGTATCCAGTGTATAAAACTTTGATTAGTTTAATGCACTATTTTTAACTACAACTATGAATATTCCATGGGTGGCAGATCAGTCTCACTTATCAGTATTCATCCACATACTATAGCATTTGTTATTCAATTCAAAAATTCAAATGTTGAGTGATAAATATCATTTTGGTACTCAAAAAATCTAATTTCACAGAAAAATACAGAAATTTTTATGTATTTATTAAAAATAGAGTACTGAGGTTGGGTCTTCAAATGGAACAATTACTAAAAGCTGACTATTTGCATCTTCAGACCAACTCTATTCTCTTCAGGTACCCTACAGTATTTACTATTCCCTAATGTTTACTCCAAAATGTTAAACACCAGGACTCATGTTTCTGTGACACTGTAACTTGACCTAATAATCAATACCTGCTAACCACACACAGGAGCTCCATTAATTCAACTCCTTGGTGACATCTATTATAGTTAGCAACATCCATTAGGAATGTTCACAGCAAATAAAATTAACACCTAACTATAATTAAACTGTACAATTATCTTTTATACCAAGAAGTTTTGAACTCCAGGTTTTTAGGTGGCCTCATTTAAGAACTCATCATCACTTATGCACTCAGAGTTCTCAGCCTCCTCCTTAGCCATCGCAGCACATTGACATGACTCCTTCCAATACCTTCTCTCATTATTTAAATTCTACAGCATTATTTCTATTTCTGGTGTCAGAAACATCTAACCAAGTTCATAGTAAAGAAAAGACCTTTCTTTCCAAGTCTCCTATTATCATTAAGGAAATATCTGCCCATATGTCTCAAGCAAAATTCTCCTCACTGTTCATGTTCCAAACTTCTGGAAGTGTATCATATTTTCTTTATCCCAGGTTCTCCAGCAAAGCAGAAAATCAACAAGGTGTGTTTAGTTGTAGGTAGAAAGAGATTTAGTTTAAGAAGTGGCTTACAGAATTGAGGCATCTGCTAAGTCTAGTCTAGAGGAAGGGCTAGAATGTTAGATACTAAAGAAGAGCCAAACTGTTGCTCAAGTACCCAGATCATCTGCCAGGAGGTTGCTTTTTGCAGAGATTGGTCTTCTGGTCTGCAACTAGCTAGAAAACTCTACCTTCCTTATAGGGAATGATGTGTGTTACACAAATTCCAGACCTTGAAATGTTGATCTGACCCAAAACACTCTCAGAAAAATCTAACAATGTGTCCTTAAATGTGGGCATCACAGTCCAGGTCTGTAGACATATAAAATTCATCATTATACTCCAGAAAAATATAACAATAAAAAATAAAAAAATGGGAATTGAGGAATAGCTACTTCATACTCAAAGTGACTCACTTAAACGTATACTGGTTAATTATAATACTTAAATTCACAGGTTCAAGAGAACTAATAATCAACTCTAAAGAAAATGCATACTCTTAACATTCAAATGTATGAGATGGGTAGTGAAATGAGCCTCCTAATAAAAGAGCTGAGCCACATGACTACCTCAGAAGCTGATGTGATTTCAAACACAACTATCTGGATCTTCATATGTGATGGCAGACCCATTGTCCATTTTTGTAAAGTAAAATCATTCTTACATTACACAAATGAAATGGTACCATCTTATTTTTATCATTTGCATCTACCATAAGGAAACTTAGACTCAACTTCGAATTCAAACACAGAATACTAGCAGCTTCCATAGTAATAACAGTACTTGAGAGACAGCAGAGCAGGACCATTAAAAGTTCAGGTTCAGTACATCCACTTTCCTACATATTTCATACTGCAATTTCTCTTTCTGTCTGAGTGTATGCATTCCCCTTTTTATTCCCCAGTTTTCAGCTTCTGAATAAGAAACCTTGCTCTATTTCCTTGCTGTGACTAGTCCAAAAAGAAACATAGACATGCAAGTATCACTGTGGTAGGAGCAGCATCCTTTGGGCACAGGTTCTGTGCCAGGAACAGCATTCTTTGGGGACATGCTCATGGGTAGTAGCTGGGTCCTGTGGTAATTCTAATTTTAATTTTTTTTTAGAATCATCTGATTCTATTTCCATAGTGGTTATATTTGTTTATACATTCACTAGCATTGGATGAATGTTCTTCTTAACCAAAGCCTTCCCAATATTTTCTGGCATTTGTTTTCTTGTATAGCCATTGTGTCTGTGGCAATATATTCCTCCATGAGATAACCCAGTTTCAGAAAGACAAGTACCATTGGATTTTCTCTGAATCTTAATCTTCACCTTGATGCCACTACTGATCTCTCTAATTCTGGAATAAGCTTCTCATCTCATTTTCTATACAGAAAGACAACTTTCATTTGATGAACAGAAATGCCCCTTATTCTGTAACTTGTTAAGGCACCCTCCTAACACCTACACTAAGAAAATGTGATAAATACAACCTCATCACAAACCGGAATTAAGAAGGAAAGTTTCAGTTGGTAACATACATTCTGTAAATAGGTACACAATTCAATGCAATGCAAAAAAGAAAAATCAATGATGCTATTTAGGAAAATCATTACTCCACAGCAACTTCTAAAATACACAAAACACTTTAAAATATTTTTTGTAAATATTAGTATATGATTTTTAGGAAGCATTTGTGTGTTAACTTCCTGAAGAATATTCTTAACTTATGTTCTCCATATTCTTTTCCTAATCACAGTAATGAAATGTGAAAATAATTAATATGTTTGCAGTTCCCTATAATTTTTCTGTCAGCTCCTTTCATCAGCTTCTGTTTTCTGGTGAATAATTTCATGCAATGAGAAAATGAGCAAAAATAAAAGATATGAATTCATTTTTTTCTCTCACCTTTCTAAAAGCATTACTAAAATGTTCTGATATCTTCTCATTGGTGTGTGCATGTGTTTCTGTGTTTGTATGTACATATGATTCTGTGTGTTATGATTGTGAAAGCAAGATAATATTACCATCTTAGTTTTTTGAGCCAGCATCTCAATATATGCCTGGGGATCAACATTCCAGCTGGCTGTGCTTCCCATCACAAGGACCACAAGACTGAATTGAATGCAGAGCTGTTAACATGGTTTAGGTACTAAAACTTAGGTTCTTATGTTTTCCCAGAAACCATTTTTACCCACTGGACCACTTTCACATCCTAGTAGCTTTTACCATTTTTCAGTGATACCCCTTGACACTCAGTGCTATAGGCATGCTTGATATTGGCAATTAAAAATTTCTCTGAAATTATTAAATTGTTCACTTGTACAGATTATCTCATTCACACATAGGCAAATTGAAAAAGATTAAATCCTTCTTGTTTTGTAAATGGCAATAACTTAAATGATTCAACAGCCCAGTTTCAACTGCCATATCTTCTTCATTTTGTCTAAACACCCTGATTTATATGGGGCAGGGTTAGTTCAGCATGCAGCAAGATACATAATACTCTACAGTATCCCTGTGATTTTAAGAGGGAAGAATTATGAGCATTCATTTTAAATCTAGGTGCCATTTAAGGGGGAAGAAGGATACCACTAAGTAGTCTCAGAGGGTCAGAGCCAGTGTAGATGAAGGAGGGGTATCGCACAATACATCAGATATCACTGCCTTGAAAGTTAAACTCATTAATTCCACTTTACATGGGACTATTTGTCAGCAGATTGCTTTCTGTTTACTATAACTCTCATACTCAGAAATAAGAGAATTGGCCACACCAGTAATATAAATACATTGTAGATGTTCCCTTCCCTCTTTATGATTAATTTCTACCAGTGGTACAAATTTGCATGAATGAATGTCAGTGTGTTTTCTGCCCTGAACATTTCCTACTGGCTTCAGTTCAGCCCTGCTGACATTTATTACAAACAATAGCTAAATATTCTTGATTTAATAGCTGCAGTGGCCACGGATCTAAAGGTGATGTCTGTAATAAAAGCAGACAGGACACACTTATAATAAATACTAATCAGATTGTGTTTGCACGTGTAATGAATAAACCTCAGACCTACAACCACACGAAAGCGCATGTGCAAGCATACACACACACACACACACACACACACACACGCACACATGCACACGCACACGCACACAATGAGCTGGTTAGTCTTTCAATGCTGCTGCTAAAAGTCATAGTTCAGGAACATACTGGTAGCTTTATTTCCTTTTCATTTCTCTCCTTCCTCCATTGCCTTTAAGTAACCAAGGCCTCTGTGCACAATCAAGATTGAATATTATCCTCCTTTTTATCTAGAAAAATAGGACACTAAGCACAGAAGACTAGCTGTGTCCTTCCATTCATCTTTTGTTGCTCCTTATAAACAAAGGGCATTGTCCCCTGATAAATTCCATTTTCTGCCTCTTATTCAAAGGTAGTTTACACACAAGCTCCGGCGATTCTCACACAATGAAGTGACTGGCAAAGATACAAATAACTTTCAAAGTTCTTTCAACCTGTTGACCCAGATGTCCCTTCTGAAAGATATAAA
Organism: Sigmodon hispidus; assembly: GCA_004025045.1. Classification (NCBI taxonomy): domain Eukaryota; kingdom Metazoa; phylum Chordata; class Mammalia; order Rodentia; family Cricetidae; genus Sigmodon; species Sigmodon hispidus. Next base: position 267,488 of record PVIH01000286.1, read on the forward strand.
CTAGCCTTCCACACCTCTTACAATTGATAAAGGAGACTGTAAAACCTGATCACAAAAAGAAGACACACTGTGCCTACTAAAGGCAAGCTTTAAAAGCCAATGGGAATAAAAGGTGTCCTTCTCTTTATCCTGAACAAACTGCACAAGCCTGCACATGAAAACTGAAGGTCAAATTAGCATTGTCTTCACCTTGACATTCAAACACATAGGAACTTTACTCGTGTGGCATTAATTGTGAATAACTTCACAAAAATACAACTTTTCCTATTTTCCAATTTTTCCATTTTCTATTCCAGATTAAATTGTGCAGAAAATTGTACTTAAATGTGATTGTAGCCACTAAGATTTTCATATAAATTCTATTGAAATACATTATCTGAGAGGCATTTGCTTCTGTGCATAGAATTTATGTGGCAGTAGCTGCAGAAGTCTCCATCACAATGTGCTCTAAAAGCTTCCACAGGTACCCGTTCAGTCAACTCTCACTTGTAGTCTAAATATTCTGAACTCAGATTGAGGTTGGAAGCACAATTTCATTTTCATACCTTTTTCAATATTCTTGGAAAATTTCATACATGTATGCAGTGTATCTTGATTATGTCCATATGCTTCAGCATCCTCACTCCAGCTTCCCTGTGACACTCTCCCAAAAAAAATGTCTCCCAGCTCTTTGACCTCTTTTTTTCTTTTATGACAAACTCCATGTCCATTTATCCTGAATCACCCACGATATTACTACTTTCCCAGTCTGCTCAGGAATTCATGAGTACAAGGCATAGGGAATATGAGTTCTAGTCCAACTGGTTCTTCTAAAACTCTGCTTTTGGGTCTCTGCTCTTATCATCTAAGCAGCTACACATCACTACCAGTGTAAATAGAAATGGGTGCTTCCAGGGAAAGAAAATTGACAGTGTCAAGAACAAGAACAATCCAATTTTCCTGATATTCAGATAAAAGTTTGAATTGTTCACTTGATTCCACTAGCTGACATGGTCTCTCATTCAGAATTTGTATAACCATTATCTTCAAAAAATATACAAAATGAGGCAAAACATATTTCCTCAAGACTCAATGATTACCAAAAATGTTAAACCTTGAAATCAGATGAGAAATTACCTTCATTTTACTGGATTTCTTACCACAATGTGGTCCAGGAAGGTAACGAGTCATCACAAGTCATACTCTGAATTAGATTAGACATTGGATTATAATTCCATCTCAAGACCTGGCTTCGTCTTTTGTTCCATTCAACCCCATACTATGGGATGGTCTTTCTGTATACTGTGAATATGTGTTGCTACCATTGGTTTAAAAAAAAAAATCTTTGTTGGGCTATGGCAAGACAGGATTTAGCCAGGTGAGAAATCCAAGAGAGATACAGGGAGAAGAATGGTAGGCTGCGGGGGATACTGAGAGCCACTGGGTAAGCAAGATGTGACAGAACACAGGTAAAGCCCTGATAGATTAATAAGTATGGCTTTATTTAAGATACAAGAGCTAGCAAGTAAGAAGTCTGAGCCACAGTTTATAATTAATATTCAGCTTCTAAGTGATCATTTTATAAGTGGCTGAAGGAATGTGGGGACTGGGAGAGACAGAGCAAAACTTCCAACTAAACTCCTGCCTTATTTAGTCTCTTCCAGACCACAAGAACTAATCTCTTGTTTACTCCACTAGCTGCAAAACCTAATAGGCAAGTTTTCTTTCTGGATTCTTAGTCAGTCAGTTGCTCAGATATTAGAGTTACATGGCTCACAGATAAGCCTCATACCATCAATTTCTGATACAGGCTTTTCCCATTTGGGTGGAAAGAAAAATCTTGCTTTTTAGAAGACAAAGAACAATTTCATAATCACCCATTCATTACTTGTCATGGGCACCTTCCAGTAATCAGGAGTTTAGGTTGTTAAACTTTGTGTCCTGTACCATTGTTTCATCATTTTCATTAGTAATGATTATGTTCCTTCCTATTTCATACTCTAAGCCAACTCAATATAGGATCTTCTGTCTCCCACCATTTGCCATATATATATATATATATATATAATTACATTTAACTGTGAATTATGGTGTAAATATACCATACATTAATTTATTGTAGTATATCTCTACTATGCTCTAATATGGGAATACCACTTACAAATGCTGTTTTTATTCTTCTCAAATATGGCTTCTCCTTGGACTCATTCACAAATAATGACCAGATATGGTTTATTTCTACCATGAGCTCTTGGTACCTTTCTGTCACTTGTTACTTCATAGAAATAACAAACATTCCTACTTATACTACTGTTATTCCACCAGATGCTCTAGAGATGATGTGTTTGCTCATTCATCCCATATGTTACCCTTCACTGAAAAAAAAATAGTTCTAAACATATTAAACTAATGTTTATTTATCCAGAAATCATCTATTTCAATTATTAGAAAAATGATTTTTGTATCCCAAACCAAACCATAGATGTTACTTCAATGTCATAAATGTTATATGAAAACTGAAAAGAAAAAGTGGATTTGAAACTTTACTATGTTTCAGCTAGCCAAAAATGTATGATTGATAATTAAATTCATGAGAGAAGCACGGATCATCAAAAAGTCAAATGCGGACTCACCTGTAAAGAGACACATACAAAGCAATGTTATTACAGGCACTTTGGAGGGATGGTTTTACTTTTTAAATAGCCATATCAGTTATTTACTGGCTGAGAACCCAATAAACTATCTATTGCACAATAGAGCTGGATTAAAGTACTTTTTGAACTGATGTCTTCAGCTGAGAATTGAACTAAAAGAGAATCAAATTATCTATGTCCTTCCAAGCATCATGAGCTATGTGGTCCCAAAGATAACAGGAAAGTCTGTGACAAAAGAGTAAATATAGCCTTGTTTTTGTTTGGTATCTATATACAAAGTCAGAGTTGCAGTTGTTTTTTTGTTTGTTTTTCTTTTACTCTTTGGGGGCCTACCACCCAGCTCACAAATAAATACATGAAGACTTATTTAACTTATGAATGCCCGGCCTTACCTTCTTAGCTTGGCTTATTTCTATTCCATTCCTCTTTAACTACGGTTTGCTTTGGGCTTTTACCTTTCTTTTATTCCAAATGTGTTTCTTTCTTTTTTCATGACTGGCCGTGTAGCTAGGTGGTTGGCTCCTAGACTCCTTCTCTCCTTCTTTTTTTGTGTTCATCCCTCTTTTCTAGATTTTTCCAATTTATTCTCACTGCTTGTCATCACCACCTATTTCTCTCTTCTCACTAGCTATTGTACTTCAGCCCTTTATTAGACCAATCAGGTATTCTAGACAGGCAAAGTAATAGAGCTTTACAGAGTTAAACAAATGCAACATAAAAGAATGAAACACATCTTTGCATCATTGAACAAAAATTCCACAGTGTAAACAATTGTGACTCATTTTAAGATAATATTCAACAACCCAGGGTTAGAGAAAAATTCAAGGAATGAACTCCAAAATAATTACACTGAGACAATTTTTCTAGCTTGTGTTATAATTTTATAGGGTTTCTTGAAGGCAGGGAGGGAGGAAGATAACTGTACATGGGAAGCAGAGAGAAAAGTTAATAAACTAGTCAAAATAACAGAAGAGTAGCATTTCTATTAGATAAAAGAAAGGTGTGAAGAAAAATCTCAGCAGCAAATTGGTGCTTAGCATAACTGCATCCCCAGTCTTGATGTTCCCCTCAATTCCTGTATTGTACAGAGCTGCTGTTGTAGAATACACTTGACATTTACAGTCTCTGACACATTCATTACTTCCCACCACATGGTTCAGGAAAGCACAAGTTTGGACCTTTGCAAGTCCACAGAATATTTTGAGCCATGATTACCTTTCTTTTGGGCAGCTACCCAGATCCAAATCCTCAAAATCTGACTGTTTGAAAGTCACTGCAGATCTCATTACACTGCTGATTCTGATTCAGTCTCTGGAACTGAGCTAGGATTCTGCATCTAGGAATCATTCATGCTTCATTCTGCTTCCTGAGCCACACTTCAGAAGATCTGAACAATACATCAAATTAAATTTGACCTAAAGAACAGACAGGTTTAAAAACTACTGCCTAATGCTGATGTACTGTTTCCAGAACCTCAAACGTGTGCAGTTTAAATATACTATGTGTAATAATGCTCTATATTGTCTCAGACCTCAGGATATGTCATTATTTTCCCTACCAACATAAAAGGAACATTTTAATCACTTGTTTTCTGTACTTAGCTCTTTCCTTTGTCTCCTATCTTCCTCTTAATGGGATCCAAATGAGAAATGTTCACTTCATAGATTTTAATTACCTAAAAATCCTCATTTCCGTATTGATTAGCAAAAGCAAAGTAGCTTTTTGTGTTAACATTTCAAAATGTCTAATTTAATTTATGAATAAAGTATTTTTAAGCTCAGTTTGTACAGATGATGCATAATGTTTTCTCTTGTCTTATGAAAAGACCATTTTTATTACCCTCACAGAAATATGCCTCACATAAAGGCATATTATGAAAGTCCAGGAGCAAAACTGCCTACAATTTGTGGGAAGTGTCTGTAGCATCTACAAAACAATTGCATTGGCGGTAGGTAAAGCATCCCCTCAACTGGTGAGAAAATTAGGATTGACATCACATCATAACTGAATTGCTTGTGCAATCTACCCATAATAGTATAATTCCATTCATATTTATGAAAGCAAAAGCATAATCTCTGGCTCTTTACATGCCAACTAAACATGGGCATTGGACCTGGAGATATCTCCATAAGAGCAAGGGTGCTTCACTGATGAGGTCATTCTGAGACATTCGAATCCAGAGCTTCCATTATCCCAGACATGGCTATTTTGAGAGGCTTCAAGGTCATAAAATACGTACAATTTAATTGCAGTCACTTCTCTGATGCCTTCAGCAACTGTTTGCTCTTTTTTACACATTCTGGGCTTTTAAATTCACACAGCAACTTTACCACCCACCCCCTCCCCATCCCAATCAGAAGGCTTTCAAGGCAGCCATTCTGCAAAACACAAAATCAGGGAGAAAAGCAGCTAAATCAAACTCAAATAAAGAGCAGTGATAGAGAGCTTCAACAAAGTCCACACAAGGAATCAAGCTTGCTTTTAAACAAAAATATTGACATAGCAATTTAAAATAAATACCAGCTTCATATGCTGAACACTTTATTATTGGCTCACAGGACGGCAAATGCAAGGAATGCATTCTTCTCTGAAACATTGCCAAAGGCAAACCTCTTCAAAGCCAAACATTGTGACATGCTCTTAAGTAGCTTGCCATCATGTTGATCATTGCATTTGGTATAACATAATGCCTGCATGTTCATTAAGCCTACATTTTTGCAATTAAGGTACATATGTTTAGCTTCTATAAATGTCTGGAAACCAGGTGGAACAAGTCAATCGCACTGGTGACATTGAGCATTTCTGTAACAATGCTGAATTCTAGCCTAGTATTTTTGCAGTCTGCCTATTATACAGGAAAACAGAATTGCCAATATGTCCTTTTGTGTAAAACTGTAAAAACTCAGAAGATCTTAGCAAACACTGGCTATGTCATGGCTAAGGCACGTAAAGCAGATGTCTACAATTATCCTGTTTAAAAGTTTTGTTGTTAAAAAAAAAAAAAACCTTCAAATACAGAAGTGCTGCCAGTAATTGTGCATTAATTGGCTTCATTCAGCTCTGAAGGTCTAACAGAGAAGTGCCCTCTGATTTGCTGTCACCAAAGCACACTTTATGATGAAATGTTGAGTACGTCTTTGTTCTTACACTGCCTTTTAATCTTTAGGTAAAGTGCCTATATACATAAGTCAAGGAGATTGCATGCTGATAATTAATATTCCCCCCAGCATTTAAAAAGCAGAAATTATCAATGGGTTTCATTATACACTGGAACAGGTACTGCCAGGCTCTAAGAGAGACACAGAATGAAGAGGCTGACCCGCAGGTAAAGTGCAAAGTTTCAGTTCATTGGAAACTTGAAATTCTGCGCACTTGGACAAATGAAATGTTAGGTGTCAAGTAGCTAAACAAAATATGGCTTTTACAAATAAATCCCAGCAAGGCTGCAGTTGTGTGACCTTGGCCAATCTACCTCTCTGGGTAGAGCACAGTATAACTCTCATTGTAATGCCAGGACACAGTAATTAGCTGAAAGCTATATCTCGGGTGAAAGGGCAATGGAAAGGCAAAACAAAGATTGCTTCAAAATTGTTCTCCCTGTGTTTTCTGGACAGGGGTTCAGAAAGATTGCCTAAAGTGCACAAGCTCTTTTTGATATTTCTGACAGTTAAAGTACCCTAAATTGGAATGTGCTCCTGTATAACAGGATAAAGGAGAAAACAATTGCTAGAGAGTGTTGATGGTTGTAAGAGTGGTTCCTCTGGCAACTATAAGCACCTGTGGAGCTTGTTGAAGTTTGTCTTTAAAACTTTGCAAACATTCCAGGCACATACTGGGCCAAGTCTCCCATGTTTCACTATCCAGTGGTTACTTACACATCCTTCCACATCTAACTAAACTCAGCACTGCTAATCACAGGACCTGTGTGAAAGTCAGAGGACACCTTTGCTGAGTTCATTATCTCCTTGTGTCTTTATGAGTTCTGGCATAAAATTCAGTTGCACAGGCTTCACAGAGAGATCCTATATTCTCAAAGCTGTCATACCAGTCCATATATAGGTTTTAATTATCTCAACTGGCTTGAGGTACCCTTCATTCAGAAATATTAATCTCTAAAAGTAAAAAAAAAAAATCAAAAATCAATAAAAAGCAACTTAAATGTTTCAGTAAATCTAAGTGTAAAGCAAAATGATGGTCCTAGACACTGGATATCTTATAGTTGTCAAAACATCTCAATTATTAAATCAAGTCCTTCAATTATGACGTATTAAAAATTGGTGGGAGCGTAAGCTTGCTCAACCACTCTGGAATGCAGTATGGAAGTTTCTCAGAAAACTGGGAATCCATTTCCCCAAGGATCCAGCAATACCACTACTGGGCATATACTCTAAAGATGCACCCAAAGGCATTAGCTCAACTTTGTTCATAGCAGCATTATTCGTAATTGCAAGAACCTGGAAACAACCTAGATGCCCCTAAGCTTAGGATCTGAAACACCTTGGACCAACACCTTGGAGCCCATTCCCTCCAGAGGAACACCTGACACAGTCTTGATGCTGGGGAGGAAAGCAGATCTGCCTGGAGTGGATGCTGAACTAAGCCACATTGGGACCTTGGGTCCTCCTGCCTTTCCTGGAGAGGAGATAAAGTGATATGGAGAAGAGAGAGTGAAGGCACGGGAGGGGAAGGGAGTTTGAACAAGGGTATACATGAATAAAAATATGACTTTATTCATAATAAAAAAGTTGATGTTTTGGGGGCCTAGAAAAATATGCAAAATCGTATCCAAAATAAAACAACTAAGATACTAGAGTAATTAATATTAGAATCACAAAATAGATGTATTAATTTAAAACCTTTATCTCAAGAAAAAGCCTACTAGTGTAGAAAAAAAAGTGTACAGAATCTTGAATGAAAGATGAATGATTTATGCCAGTACAAGATGACTGACTGCTTTATTAAAAGAACAAGCAGCCAAACAGTACTTGAGCCCATGAGCTACAAACATGTCATAATTACCTTGATTTTAGTAAACATAAAGAAGTGGGTATGAAAAAAAATCATTTCATCAATCAAAAGTCTATAATGAAAGTGTCAGAATGGAAAACTCTTGACCTATTCCAAACTACAATCAGACAAGGTAGCCAGAGTGCAAAAGCAGCCCAATGCTTGGTAAATTCAAGGGACAACTTAACTCCCAGCCACGTATTGGACTGAAAACAAATTTTCTAGAAGGTGAAATCTGTATTATCTCTCCTCACTTGCTCTAGAATAGTAAGAGTGACACCCCAAAATGACAAATAACAACAAATGAATGACAATAATATTTACAGATATCACATAAATGATAAAGCAAAACAAAAAAAGAGAAAAGGAGTAGGCATGGTATCACACACCTAGACTGAAATCCTAGCACCTGGGAGATAGGCAGGTAACTGTGAACTTAAGTGCAGAATGGGCCACCAGACAGGATGAAGAGATAAGGAATTAATGAACAGTTTTAACTGATGCTTAAGAACATCCTCCTTCTAAGATTAACAACAAATCCTTTGATTAAATTCAAGATCATAAAAATCAAAGAAAATGAGAAAAGATAATCTAACAACTACAAATAACTCCAGAATTATACATGGGATACTGTGCTTCAAACACATTAAAAGTCTAATTTAAATTATTTCCATTTGAAGAGTGAATGTAAATACTTAGGTGAAAAATTGAGGGAGGCTTAAAAATGTGTAAGAAAGATGCCAAACCCACATTATCAGTTATGTGAAAAGTATAAATTTATTCTCACAAGATGATATTTCTTCTCTGGATTTATTTAGATTATGAATACTAAAGGTATTTCAAAAATAGTGCCAGTCATTTGCAAAACTTCATCATACTTTTCTGCAAAAACATGTGTCAACATATCAAACATATGTATTTGAAAAGTTCCATTACATAGTATATTTTAGGTAGGGATCAAGAAATTATTCTAAGAAATGCAAATTGGAACAGATTGTATTCCCATATGCTAACTCTGTTTAAAATTAAATTGTCATAAGGGAGCTTGAACAAGGGTATACATGGATAAAAATATGACTTTATTCATAATAAAAAGATTTAAAATAAAATAAAATTATCTGTAAATATCTTTCTCTATCCCCTAACATTACATTCTTACATTTCTAACTTAGAAGGCACTGTTGAGCTGTCTAACCCTAAAGTGAGAAGACAATCAAGATCATCCAGTTTCTGCCATTTAATTCTAAATGTTTAGACTGTTACATGCAAAAAAAAAAACTGTAGTTAAAATATTTCATTTTCTCTATAGAAATATAGAAAATGTTTCCTATAGATATTTTAGGAGACAAAGCCAATGGAAAAAACTATGAGAATTTGACAGTTATATTAAAGCTTGATTTTTGTATATTTATTCAATGCTGCTGTGTCAGGGTTTGTATGCACATAGATGACGCCACCACTGTTTCTAAAAGCTGACGGCATAAATGATTATCATACTTTTGCTCAGCATACAATATAAAATATTGTAATATCCAAATCCCAGTACCCTTAGAATAGTGCCCAAGCCTTCAGATTTGCCAAAAGAATATGCTAAAAGACTATATATCAACATTTTCATATACTTTTTGCAAAGGATATTTTTAATATAATAGGCATTTGCAGTCACACAATTTTAAAACTGAAATATAGTAAAACATAACACAAATGGGTGACGTTTGTCTTTCCTCAGAAAAAAGAAAACAGCACCTGTCTGTTGCAACATCTCTTTGCTTCTGAGAGTCATAGTATCCTCAAATGCTGATTCATATAGCAGACTAGGCTGTCTTTGTTATTCCCCAAGCAAAAGTATTTGCTACCTTTATACCAGACCAGTAGCCTTAATACGCAAATATAGAAATTGAACTAATAAGGTAGTGAATAATTCCCCAGTTTGCTGTTCCATAAGTTTTATGGTAATATTAGGATTTAAAACTTTGTGATTAAAAGTAGATCTTGTGTCAAAAAAAAAAAAAAAAACCTCTTCCAAAAGAAAAGGACAGGGGTTTTGGAATTAGAATATTTTAATTAAAAACTTCATTGCTTGATTTTTCATCACATTGCAGCTGCTGATTTTAATATACATAATGTGTGGTTATTTTTTCTCATGTCTCTTTTTGTAAGACAGAAATACTTTCCAAGAAAAAAAAATAGTTCCTCTTCTTTTTTTTTTATTTATTGATGAAGCTACAGCTTATGACAAAACTAAATACTCCAACCTAAAAATAGCTGCTCTTACCAAACACGCTTCAGGTTTATTTCCTACTGGCCAAAACTATTCTGGGGCAATACGTTTCCACAAGAGAATTTCTCATTTGATACTCGATGCCTGGGGAACTGAGCACATGACTTCATCATACATAGCACAAGTTTCTCTCCAAAGACTTTAGTTTGATTTCAACCAACTGGCCTGTGGCCTCCAAGCTGAATTGAGATCCTACACATTTCTCTCCTTTCCTTGCTAACATGCCACCCAAATATGATGTAAAACCAGATGTTAAAACTCTTAATCAAGGCAAAAAGTTATTTATGTTCATCCCTGTCAATCATCTATCCAGTAAACTAACTCAACATGTGTTTACGTGGCAAGTGCTATTTGGGGTGTTGCAATGAGCAAGTCAAGTAAAAAGACTGACACCAGGAAGTCATATTCTTATTTATGTTTTTACAAGTAAATACACAGTATGTCAGATATTGATTAGCTGAGGATATGGATAAAATGCCCAGTTATACAAGGACTGCTCTTGGGTTACTTGCTTTTCTGCATTGACTTTGCAAGGAAGGCACTTTTAAAATACAGTATAGTGTCTCCTATATGTGGCAGGGAATCAGCATACATGAAACCTAAACAATAAGGTTGCCTAGACAAGGCTTCTTACCACACCACCAGTAGACATGCCAATGTAGTTCAGAGTTTTAGGGTCAGACAAATGAAGGAACGTCAGAAAAGGGGTATGAGCTTTTCTCCTCTTTTTCTAGACTAAATGATGTAACTGGAGAGTCCCTTGTGGAGGAAGGCTACATTTAAAACTTTAAAGAAATGACAGAGGAGCTGTTTAAATACAAGTATAATCTCTAGGCAAAGAATTCCTTGGTGTGGACATAATAAATACATGAGAATGAAAAAAAAATGATAGGAATTTGAATTACAAACTTAAGTTTAAAGGTAATAGTGGTTTGGAACTGAGGAGAAATTAGGGTTGTGATGTAGAACAAGATAAAGAGACATATTAAAACTCAGTTTAAATGTGTTTGAGGAGTGAGAATGTGCTTACTCTGGTGAAATGAAACTAATACTAAGCTTGAGTGAGAAAGACTTAGAATTGATGACCCAAAGTATTCCCATAAAAGATACTTTCAAGGTTATCACTAGGTTGAAATATAAGTGGGAAAAGATAGTCCATGATACATATAGAGTGGGTCTCTTTAGGAGAGTACTCTAAAGGTGAGTATATAAATGTACAGGGAATTTTAAAAGTATTTTGTTGTTGTTTGTAAGACAAGGCAACTCTGGAAACAATTTAACAAAAGCAGAAAATGAATGAAAAGACAGATCTGCCAGCATAATGTCCTTGAATAGGCCAGAGGGTATGGAGTCTTTTCACGAAAGAGCAGGTAATGGTGGGGGAGGCATATTTATCATTGTACCTAGGAATGCATTGCTTCCACAGTGATTGGAGAATAGAATTTATATCAGTAGATGTAAGAGGCTAAAAGATGTGGTGATAGGAATATCAAAACATCTCTTTTGACTTATCCTGCTTTGTGAAATAAGAAAAAAAGAAAAGGAAGAATCATCAAAGGTTTGGGAGAAAGGAAAGGAAGAAAAAGGGTAAAAATCTCTGTGTCCTCTGTCAACTGAGCACCTGAACAACCCTTTGTCCTTGCCTGTGTTAATAGACAAGTCTAGAGAACTACCTATGCTGTTAATTATCCACACCACTGCTCCCTTACATAATCAAGAGTATACTGTATGTTCCAGAAAACTTGTCTTACCGTTTCACCTTGAAAATCATTTTCAAACATTGCTCAGTACACAAATACTTTTCCCCATTGCTATCCCCACTCCTGCTTTATTACAGTCACATCATTTTAGCACTCTCTCTGATTGCAGTTTAGACAAAAGTGTCCCCCAAAGCCAGCACAAAATTCCTTGCAGAAGCAGTTACTTGAAAATCCAGAAAAGAAACGCCTCTCTGACTGAAGTCCTCTCAATTCACTTCTTTTTTTTTTTTTTTTTTTTTTTTTTTTTTTTTTTTTTTTTTTTTTTTTTTTTTTTTTTTTTTTTTTTTTTTTTTTTTTTTTTTTGTCTCCTGTTTATCTGTTAGTCACTATTTTGTGTTGGAGTTGCATAACTATGCTATTTCTGTCCACAGGACAAATGTTGAGAAAATGCAAGTGAATCACAAGATAAAACATTCATTGTTCCTTTTTTTGTATTAATAGTAGAACATAAAAACAATGCAATTAACGCCATTGCTCTTTTTAATTCCCAAACAAGGTACTATGGATTCAAATGAGGAAGCAAAGTGGAAACATCACATGAGGAACACTCAACTGTACCTGATATCTCTAAGCTTACCCTCCAATAGGCAAAATATCTACCCTAACAAGAGGAAACCTGTTATTGGCAGAAATATTCTATTGTAATATATCATATAAGATGAATATCTCTTAATGGGTTGTAGAAACACTCACAAATTAGATCTTGAGATAATTCTTGAATCCCACAATGGATGATTCAATCCGCTCCCAAGGAAAGCAGGAACCAAACAGGAATAGGAGTCTGAGCTCCCAGGTCCTGAACAATTCTGGCCACACCTCATCAGTGTCCACATTCTCTGAGGCCATTAAGCTTCCTTGGATAACATCTGAATTCCACTACACCTATATAATCAGATGGAATAGGAATATTTCAGCATCAAGTAATATTTTGTATAAATCAACATAGTCCCCACACAGAAAACAATGGAAAGAAAAAGATCTTCACTTGAAGTAATCTGCTGAGTTTAGCATCATCCAGGAAACTAGGAGCATAGGAACTTAAGCAGCAGAAGGATGTTTTCCTGAGCATACAATTTATAACTTATCTGGTTTATATACTGCAAATAACTCCATAGAGTGAACTCCTTTTTTTCCTTTTTAATTTATTATGAATAAAGTCTCATTTTTTATTCACGTATACCCTCCTTCAAACTCCCTTCCCCCTCCAGTCCCTCCCCATCACTCTCTCTTCTTTTCATCAGTTTATCTCCTCCCCAGCAAGGGCAGGAGATCCTAAGGACCCAAGGTAGCTTAGTTCACCATTCATTCCTGGCAGCTCTGCTTTTCTCACCCCAACATCACAACTGGGCCAGGTGTTCCTCTGAAAGAAGTGGGATCCAAGGTAGCAGTCCAAGGTGCTTCAGATCCCAAGCTGTTCAGGGGTTATGGTTTGCAGCTTGGACATGCTTTGCTTTTTGTTTAAAATCTACTAATGAGTGAGTACATCCCTTGCTTCTCTTTCTGGAATTGTGATACCTGGCTCAGGAGGATATTCTCCATATCCATCCATTTGCCTGCAAATTTTAGAATATCATTTTTTTTTTACTGCTGAGTAGTACTTCATTGTGTAGATGTACCACAGCTTGTTAATCCATTCCTCAGTTGAGGGGCTTCTAGGTTGTTTCCGGGTTCATACTATTACAAATAATCCTTCTATGAACATAGTTGAGCTAATGCTTTTGAGGTGTGAATGTGCATCTTTGGGTATATGCCTAAGAGTGATATTGCTGGATCCTTGGGGAGATTGATTCCCAGTTTTCTGAGAAACCACCATACTGCATTACAAGAGGCTGAATAAGTTTACACTCCCACCAACAATGGAGGAGTGCTCCCCTCACTCTGCATCATCTTCAGCATAGGCTGTCATCTGTATTTTTAATCTTAGCCATTCAGACAGGTATAAGGTGGTATCTGAATGTTGTTTAGATTTGCATTTTTTTGATGGCTAAAGGTGTTGAGCACTTTTTCATGTGCTTTTTAGTCATTTTTAGTTCTTCTGCTGATAATTCTCTTTTTAGTTCAGAACCCCATTTTGTAATTGTGTTATGAAGGGTTTTGGGTTCTAGTTTCTTAAGTTCTCTATATGTTTTAGAGATCAATCCTCTGTCACTTGTAGGGTTGGTAAAAAGCTTTTCCCATAACCCTGATACCTAAGCCACTCAAAGATGCAACAAAGAAAGAGAATTATAGACCAATATCCCTCATGAACATTGATGCAAAAATTCTAAACAAAATTCTGGCAAACTGAATCCAACAACATATAAAAAAAAAGTTATTTATTCACCATGATGAAGTTGGTTCCATCCCAGAAATGCAGGAATGGTTCAATATATGGAAAACTATAAATGTCATCCATCATATAAACAAATTGAAGGGAAAAAAGCCACATGATTATTTTCTTAGATGCTGAAAAAGCCTTTATGATAAAAGTCCTGGAGAGATTAGGAATATAGAAAATACCTAAATCTAATAAACGTAACTTACAAAAAGCCCACGGGAAGTATCAAACTAAATGGAGAAAAACTCAAAGCAATCCCACCAAATAAAATATTTCTATTATATTCTTCCTTTAATGTTCCCCTTGACCTCCATCCACCTCCATCTTCCAAGAGAGGAGAGTTTCAGGCCAACATCAGCTGAGAAATAATGTATAAGCTATATTAAAAACAAGGCTTTCACCCTTGTATGTGACATAATACAAAGTGATTTGACATGAGAAGAATCTGATTTTTGTGTTCATATGTGCTAAGATGTGCATGTAGCAACACAGTAGGAGAGGAGAGCAGATATTTGAACAAGCAACTAGAAGAGAACTGATAATCATTGCATATAGTGAATTTCTACAACTCCATAGAAGGAAAACAGAAAAAAAAATCAATCATACGCAGACAAAAACATGAGTAAAAAGAACGTATCAGTATCAAGAAATTATCACTGTGTAGTTGGGCATACCAGTCCATATCAATTATCACCATGCTCCATAGACAGAAATAGGAGAAACAATGATAGCAGTCAACATAATTTACATCATGAGTTTTAACCTCGACAGGGTATATTATGAGAAACATGCCTAAAAAACAAAAATAAAACATACTGAAAAGGAGAAAAGAAAATTTTATTTTGAGGATACAAATATAAATTTTTAGCATTTTCTGTATTGCACAGAGTCTAAGATTGCTAAAGCTCAATAACAACATCAAAAGACATTTTAATGTTCAAGTTGCTTTTCAGCATTTATGGACAATCTCAACAGAGGCACTTCACTCACCACAGAAGTTTTGGAGGATACTACCCTTTGACACATAGCATATCATATACTCTAGATTATTCTGCTGCAATTATAAGAGAAGATATTACCCACTTTCTCCAGTGTCATGATGTCAGGAATCAACATTTGTTTTCTTTAATATGATATATTAGTGAACTAAAACTGATCCAAGATAATTGTGTTACTGTTAGCAATTTCTCACATACTTCACACGTTTCCCAATGATCTACCTAACTACAACAAATTATGTTTGAAAAAAAAAATGTGAATAGCCATGGCAGTGATACTAAAGATGCCATATAAAATTCTAATGATGCTATAGAATATTTAATCATTCTAAGAAGAAAATGTGGGGAAATATATAGCCCTCCACACGCAAGAAAATAGTGAGTATGGTGTTTACACATTTGTATACAGAATCTAACCTCCAGATTAATAAAAGGAAAACTTGGCAATATGTTTGCAATCTAGAAATGGTATTTCCAAATGCATAGAAACTAAAATGAAGGGTTATAGTGTTCTTCATCAGAAACCTTCTCACATGAGAAAACAGTGGACAAAGTGAAGCTAATTAAAATATTTATCTAGTCATACACAAGCAGAGAGGTGCAGAGAGCATTGGGCTTGGAGTCAGGTGGACCTAAATTTAATCTAGCTTCAGCACTTATTAGTAGTTAGAGTGACCTTGGAAAAGTTTTACCTGCAAAAGAAGATAATTATATACCTCATGCAGTTTTCATGAGGAATAAAAGAGATGATGCGCTTAAAGATTCAGTGTACAGCCCAGCATAGACTAAGTTCTTAATAAATACCAGGTATTTATTAAGTATTTTCTGATAAATGTCACACTGGAGTTTTACTGTAAGAATGCATTTTTGAAACAATCTATCATTGTCAATATCTCCAAGACTTTCTGAATCTGTTGGTGTTTTTAAAATCACAGGTTTCTTTCATTCATGGTCAAACTCACATATGAAATCACCATCCAATCCTGATACATTATGTTGAGAAAAATTATTTTCCCAAAGTCATCTACCTTTAATCCAGTCATAAATAGTTAGCCATTCTCAATTTTAATTGACAAATCTAATTACTGTGATGAGTTTATTTATAGTCACTATTCAATATCTATTGATATTTTCTTGACCTTGAAGAATATCATCCAATTAACATGGCAATATGTGTTAATGGATTTTTAAATTACTTCACACTGGATAAAAGGTGAAAGGAAAAAGGAAAATTCGTTTACACAGAGAAGAATCACTGTTTTTGAGAACTATACATCTGTCGCTGGGTCTGCAACATAAAGATTTACTTTGAGTTCATTCCATATTGGGAAATTTTGTTATTTGTGTGCTGGTACATTTTGGAAATGTTTTCAGGGAAAGATGACTTCAGTTCAAGCAAATGTCTTCCAGAATCCATGTTTGAGCATATGTTTTTGCTTCTAGAAAATGTGTTATTTTATTATAATTATTATCATCATTATTATTTATTTCAATACAGAAACCTTGAAGTTGATTAATTGACTATAAATCATCAACTCAAAAACACATGCAAAACAAGAACTATTATGAAAAGGAAGAAAATCATGGAAGAGATATTTGCACACTGGGGAAGGAGGGATTCCCATCCAGTTTCCCAGTCACATTCTCTATTTTCATTCTCTATCATACATTAAGACACATAGTGAGAATCACATATTATTAAATTCATAAAAATTCCAGATAGTGCACACTCCACTTTCAGAAGAAACCTATTGAGAACTTAAATTAAGAAATATTATGGTCATTTTGATCAGTTGGTCCCTATTTTATGTTTTGTTTCTCTTTCTTTTCTCATTTTCCATTACATAATAATGAAAAATTATTCTCCAAGACAATCTCTTATCTTTGGATATAATTTGCACTATATTATTCTTCCACTAAAAAAAATGTTTATTGTTATCCTAATCCTTAAAATTTTAAACAAGACTGTCTTTGTTAATAGGATTTTGGACAGAGTAAATAAGCTGAAATCACTTAAATGTGTAGTCTCAAATCCAATATGAGTGATGTTCTTGCCAAAAAATGTAGACACCAGAGTGTATGTGCTCAGATAAAGGCTATAACAGCAAATAATTTAAGGCAGCTCAAACCAAAGAAGAGTGGCAGCCTTAGGATGGCCAAGCCAGGGGACATGTATTTTGGATCATTTCCTTCAGAACTGTGAAAAAATAAACTTATGGTGTTTAATCTTCACAGTCTTCAGCATTTTTTAGGATAACCTAGTTTTTAGAAAATAAGCACACTGTACCTCCGACATGTGCTTCTGTAAATGGCATTCAATAGGTCCTCAATTTGACAAAGGAAGGAAAAGATCACTAAAGGAAAAGGGGAAAAAGAAAATGAGTCCCACTATTACTGAAATTATTGGTTCCAACAAAATCTCCACATATCTATGCCATTTCCACTACAATCAATGCTATACGTCTCAGTTCTAAAACTGTTGGTACTTGTTTTCACATGTGCCTCATATATCCTTTCAAATGTTCATGTTTATTTATTATTATGCACCTGCAGGACAATAATTTTATTGGGCATGGGTCCTATATCTACACCTTTCAAATCAGCAGTTATATTTGAAGAGAGAAAAATAGACTCAACACCTGTGAAATCTCTATTTTGCTTCCAGGATTTTAAAGACATATTTTATGCATTGAAGTACCTTGCTCATGCTAAAGCATAAAGATTTGCATACTTGTTACAGATTACTTTGTTCTGAAATCTAACATTTTAAAAATAGAAATAAGGAGAAATGGGAGGGAGTCTTAAATATTTGCTTCTTGTTAGAATCAGAATAGAATGTTCTTCCAGACCAGAGTACATAAGAAAGGGAAAATTTGCCTCTAGAGCCAAGAAAGCAGTCATTTTCCTAGCATAAAATAAATTGCAATGAATTATTGGATTGTAAACTACCTTAGGTACAGTGAAGTGTGGCAAACAGATGCTCAGTGAGGCTCATGGACATGAAGATGATGCAGTCAAGTGCACTCAAGCACAGTTCCAAAATTGTCCTTTAGTATTCTGAAAGATGCCTGTTTAATATCCTATTCAAAATGCTATGCCCTTAATATTCTACAATCTCATCTGGAAGAAGAGTTGAGGGAGGCAGCATTTAAAGGTAATAAAAATGGAAGAAAACAGAAGACTTTGCTAGAAACCAAACATTAGGCCAAGAAACTTAGAAAGCTGGATCATTAAATGGCTTGAAATCACAGATGTGATTATCTATCTCTAAGCACCAATGACCCCTCTTTCAATTCTCAATGTGCCCATAATACTTTGGATGCCCAGGATGTCTTCATGAAGAAACTTTATTACAATCTGTATCTTTGATATAGCTATGACCTAACAGTTTAATTACTGCCGGAGAATTACTACTTATGTCTCGTGTGTGTGTGTGTGTGTGTGTGTGTGTGTGTGTGTGTGTGTGTGTGTGTGCACATGTGTATGTGAGTGTGTTAATCCTTACATGTGTATTGTGTATATATGAACATATACAATTATTATATGGCTGTGTATGTATCAGTGTATCTGTGTCTGTGAAAGACAGGCTATGATCAGCATTTCTGTGTAAACATCAATACATTTAAACACACTATATAGTTCAACATCAGAATTCCCAAAACCATCACAAGGGAAATCTTGAGAAACGCTAGTTCTTTTAAAAAATCTGCATTCTTTATAATTCACCACTTAGGGTTTTATTCAATTGCATTTCCTGTTTATATAAAAATAGGCCTTGTTTTAACTTTTGCAAATTAATCTAAATATTTAAATATATGACCACCATTATAAACAACATGTAGGAACTTGCATCTAAGGAACAGATTAATAGCAGACCATAATTTCTTCCATCTCTGAAACACACCTTTATTTATCATGTAGTGCCTTTTGCCCTCTCATTTCTATTTAATATTGAAGATGAATGTAGTATACATGCTGGAAGGCAGACTTAATAGTTGAATTTTATCTACTTTCACTAGCTCTCTAGCCTTAGACATTCTGTCCAACTCCACTGGGCCTCAGTTTCCTTCTTCATAAAATGCAGCTAACAGGATCACCATGAAGCTAAAGGAAAGACTATTGTTAATCACTTATAATTATTTGTTTCAAAATGATAACTTAATATGAACTAACAATGATTATTAAACTTCACGCTGTATTCTAATTGATTTGCTTCTCTCACATCTCTCCCACTAAATTGCAAATGACTTAACACTATCTCTTTGTACACTGTAATATTTAATATAATCACTATCTAGAAAATAACATTGCTTAGTTTGTTTTTTAAAAGAACTCAAAATGTATTTAAAAATCATTAAAAAAGGTATTTAAAGAAATTGTCTGAAAATCCAGGTCATGCCCTTACATGTCCTTGGCTTGTTCTATGTATTTAAATCACTATAAGGCCAGCATATTGCACGAGTCTGCCAATTTGTTGTATGATCAATTATAATGAGTGTTTTCCACATCCCAGATGTATAATTTCCTCTCTGATTTATTCTATCCAGTCTGCAGTACAACAGACAGGAACTATTCATGTCCTTTTCTTTTCTCTTTTAAAAGACTAAGAGAGAGTTAGAGTTAGATGGAAAAGGGAGTCCATGTAGGGCAGCCTTGTGTGGATGGAGCCCCTGGGTCTTTCTCACCTGCCTTTACTTAGATTTACAGAGGTTACATCACAAAAACATAACAGGGTGCTTGTAAAAATGGAACCATTATTATCGCCATTCTTTTCTTCCCCTATAGCCCTTGTTCTCTTTGAAAATAAAGAGTAGGTTCTAGAAAAGGAGTATTACAAAATAGAACCCCCATATTTCACAGCTTGAAATTCAGAATTCTGAGACAGATAACACAAACAGAATTTCACATGACAGACTAGCATAATCAGTGTACCTTAGAACTTTGGGAGGCAGGCTCATAGCATAGGAAGTTAAAGGCATGTCTAAACCCAATCTAAACTACTCTTCTACAAATTATATTAAAAATGTTAAACAAAAATCATCACTCATTTGGCCAATCAAAAAAATACCCTCTATGTCAATTTGTTGAATGTAACTTAAATGGATTTTGATCAAGGAAGGAAAAAAATGTAAAGTTATTTAAATTTGCAAATATTAATGCCAAGGTTTCTCAGAGAATATTCTAAATATAAAAACAATAACAGAATCTGGGCCATTTTCTTGTGTCGGAAAAATGGGTTATATGCAGCTTTATGGGAACGTGTTTAGGGACAGGTAAGAAAAAGTGGGAATGATGAAGTTAATAAGGAACCTGGAGCTTCATAAAAAGTCAAGTAAATACTGAAAGGTTAATGAGAAATTATGCAAATCATGCAGAGAAACCTCTCTTGAAATTTTGACTTGAGTAACAATCAAATTTGAAGGAAGTGTTGTATAAAATTATATTACTCCCTTAAGTTCTTAAAATAAATATTCATTGCCTATTCAGCATCAGGCAGTGGGCATAACTTGAGAGAGAATATTGTACATGATATCCTGTGTCTGCACTAGACTAAACATGAAATCTGGTATATGTGCATATTTGTTGGGAGTTCATAAGAAAATATTACATGTAATATGTTGTAAAACATAACGTATACAAAAATTAATTCAAACCCAGATAACATGCTGTCAGTATAGAAGAAAATATGGTTACAGTAATTGAATGGCTGTAAGTTTGAATCAACCAACCTGACTGAGAAAGCTTCCTTGGCTGCTCTCTCAGGGCAGTGAGACTGTGGTTCTTTCACTCCTAGCCCAGAAAATTGGGTTCAATGGTTCTTACTACCCTGAAGTCCAGCCTTTCTTTGACTGCACATAGACCCAGAGACAAATTCTCAAATATCTATGCTGTGGTCAGAGCATCAGATTGAGCACCAACTAGTCCATGTGTTCATAACCTAGTGGCACTAGAGACACTAGGAAAGTGAGTTTCAAATATTTCTGCTTTGGGTAAGAGGAAGTAAATATGCCCCATTCAAGACTCATATGATAAAAGGAATTTCCACACTTGAGCACTAGGTTTCAGAAGCTCACCATGGAAGAGGAATGCCAGGCACTCAGACAACATTTTCAGCAGGAAAAAAAAAAAAAAGAATTTGATGGTAGTTTTGAAAATGTCTACCTCCTTGGCCTTTTTTTACATATGTGGCATCATCTCTTAGAGCACAACCTAAATTAATTAAATAAGAAAAATAATACCTGCAGTGTAATTTGTTAGAAGAAAATAAATCTATGAAATATGTTTCGATGTTTAAAATATATGACTTTTTCGGATCTCCTTAGAGCTGGATGTTTTGGCCAAGACAATGGACAGTTCTGCTCCCTGAGATTCTGAAGACATGGAGCTATTGTTTGTAATCAATTATCATAGATCTTATATCTCCTACTTTGCACCTACAATAGAAATTCCATTTATGATTTAAAAGATACCCATGTATTGTTTTAACAAACAAAATAAGAAAAACAACTCTTTGAAAGTCATTTATAAAAAATTTGGATCTATTCAATAGTAATATACAGAGACTAAATACAGAAGAGTCTTCTCTAGCAATTGTCTAGCAATGGTAGTTTCCAAAGAAATTAAAATATTTGAACAAATAAACTATAGAGAATGGTGGTAGAGAAAAGAAGTTTCTATGTGAGCTGCATAGAAAGAAAGTAATAGTGGTGACAGGCATGGGTGACAAGTCCCACCCCAAATACTGTAGAAGGGAGCCAGTATTTAGGGAGAATAGCTACACTGAGCAGTATATGCAGCAAAAATTATAAGTGGGACAATGTGTTGTAATATGTTTTTGGCCTAAACTTTCTGGCCTGGCACCATGGCCCAGACTCATTGGTCCACAGTTCCACAGAAACACACAAACACTTCCATTAATTTTATGCTGTTTGGCCTAGGGTCCAGGCATATTGCTTACTAACTCTTTACCCTTAAACTAACCCATGATTCTTATCCTGTTCAGCCATGTGACTCGGTACCTTTTCGTAAAGCAGCATTTCAGCTCCTTTTCTCTGCTTCTGATGGTGACTCATCTGACTCTCTAGCATCTCTGCTGTATTTTCCTGTTCCCAAAGTTTTCTTAGTCTCGTAGCCTTGTCCACACTTTCTGTTCACATTTGGCCAATCAGCACTTGTATTAAACCAGTAGGCAGAATAATTATCTACAATGCAACAACATAATCCCACTATAGCAATGACCTTCCATATAAACATACAAACTCCAACAAATAATATAGAGTCTGTGACAGAAGAAAGCAGGGCTGTACCTATACCTCAGGCTTTAATTTAGAATGTACAACTGAAAGAGAAAGCAAGCCTCCTGTACTGCAAATAGACATTGACCATATCAAATGTTGATTGCAACACTCCCCATACTGTCTTAAAGTACTAAAGTATTTTGTCTATGAAGATATTTCCTCTGTCCTTCTCAGCTCTGTCTGTAAGTAGAACAGAAAACAATATTAATCAGGCATTAGAAAGAACTGAATGTTACACATTTATATGTTGCTGAGTTGCATTGTTCAATACACATCCTTTATAGTTATTTCACATTGGTATGTGGTTTAAGCCAGAGGTAAGAAGGTGGTAGATAATTGAGAAAATTGAATGAAAACTTGTAGGTAATCAGCTATCATTGAGTTTAGCCAGCCTCCAACATAATATGGGTTTTTTGTTTTGTTTTGGTTTTTTGGGTACTCTCAATTCCAATTTTTAAAAATAGGGAAATGTTTTTGTTTGTTATAAATCAACCTACATGTTTGAGGCTCTTTTTATGGAAATCTTTAAGAGATTATTATACCAGAACATTGCATCCATTCCAGCACAATCATCATGAACATTTACGCCAAATACTTTGTTGATTTTTTGGCTGAGTAATTTAAACACTGACTAACAGTGTTCATTTCAAAACACTGCTAATAATAATCACTAGCTTTAAAAATAGCAATAATCTTTATTATTCAAAATGTCTTTCTTGAAAGCTGCTTGAAACAACTTCACATTAACTATGCTGTTTGTTCCCAAGCATCTCTGTTAAAACCTGAAAAGAACAGGAAGTGTATTGATTGTGCTGTAGAAAAATACTCAGTGGGGTTAATATTAGTTCAAGGTCACAAAGCTGGCCTGTGGCAGATCCATGATAGATATCACTAAGGGTAACTAAATAAACTGGAGTTGAACTCAACCTACCTATAACAAATGTGATTAAGGGACCCATCTCTGAGGCAGAGGGCCTACACCTCCTTGCCACAGTCAGGAAGTGTTTGCCCTGAGAGACCTCAATCTCTCTTTCTAAAAGTGCCTTCAATCAGCAAGTCAGACCTGTGTCATTTACTTTCTTCAAGTTCTTGTCTTTCAGGTCTGTATAGAGCTGGATTTTTTGGCCAAGACAATCGACAGTTCTGCTCCCTGACATTCTGAACACAGAGTTGCCTAGCCTCAATCAAACAGAAATACTCTTTTATGACAATATTGAAGATTACAAAGTTTCCTTAGTGTGTGATAATTATAAATTTATGTTATCTTAGTGAAAAATATCTGAAGTTGGCATCCATCTAAGTTAGGGTTTCCTCTTGTGATTAAATAGCAGAACTTGGAGCACAGAGGATTTATTTTACGTGGTCCATAACCCAGGAAAGTCAGGACAGAAACCCAAACTGTAGGTAGAAATTGATGCATAGAAAATGGGTGGGATGCTGCTTCCCAGTTTGTTCTTTGTGGCTTATTCAGCCAGCTTTCTTATAGACCTGGGGCCATCAGACCAGACATAGTACTGTCCATAAAGATCTGGGCCCACCCACACCAAAAATCAATAAAATGTCCCACAGGTCAATCTGATAGGGCATCTCCTCAATTATTAATATATCTTGTATAATACTAGTTTGTGTCAAGTTGGCACAAAATTAGCCACAACAGCATCTTATCACTTAGTATCCACTACCTTGTTTGCCCTTTTTATTTGAATGCACTCATCTTCATATGTCTATGTGCACATAGAATTTCTGGTACTTGCTTTAAACTAAGAGTTCTTTTGAGTCTGTTCCCAATATCTCCATCTCTATCCCTTTGTTCTCATGATATACCAAATGAATTGTTTTGCTCCTTAATTATTTTTTAAATTGTAATAGTATAAGTTCTCCAATAAGATTGTAGATGTGTTTGTCAACAAATGAATTTCCTAAAACAAGACAATCTTGGAGGATACATATCAGCAACAAACCAAGAATATTAAAAAGTTGATAAAATGGAGTTTGCTCATATTAGCACAAATTCAATAATCATTTTACTATAGTTTTATTTACTAAAAGAATAAATTGCTTTTAAATCTATGCTAGAAAATCACAATGGTTTTTTTTTATCTATGATGGAACTTTCCAAATTTCCCTGAGAATTTATCAAGCAGCTCAATGAAAGCAGCTGTCCTTCCTCTGCATGGATATCAGCGAAGGTAAAGAACTGAAGTCTATGAAGCTGCATTTCCTGCTGACAAGGGTCTAAAACAATGGCATACAACATAATTAGTTATGACAACAGGGAATTGTTCTATCTGAAGTGGCATGATCAGCCAAGTCATACCCAGTAATACTTACCAAGGCAGAGCCAAACGCACATTCTGACATATTCAATGGAGAATATACTATATCTCTTTTTAAATTTTCCCTGTACATTTCTTAATAATTAGACAAGAAAAGAGGTCATGAAATTGAAAGACAATGAACAAGGGTAGGTAGAAGTGTTTGGGAAAAGGAAAAAGGAGATAGAAAGGATGCAACTATAATATAATATCAATTTTTTAAATATATTTTTATAAAGAATTAGAAAAAAGAAAGTAACAACCATAGAAGACTGCTAATGGTCCATTTTCAGTTTTAGTTCATCTTTTATTCACTGAACATCAATTTTTGTATTAGAATAAAGGTGTCAAAAATACCCAGACTACTTTTCATGGAGGACTTTAAGAATAAAATAAAATAATGGCAGAGATGCTTACTATGACATAAAGAACCACTCAAACACTTAGCAGACAGAGCAGTGATTCTTTTTTACTGTACTCTAACTGGAAGTGCATTTACGCTCTTCTTCCAAGGAGTGAACAGCACTTTTCAAGCCCTAATAAATGTCAAGGTTATAAAGGTACAATACCATCTGTAAAGTTCAGCTTAAAGGTAAACAGGGCAGCTGATTAGCATATGCAAGAACTTCAAAGTTAATTTTAACCTAATAAATATCTTGATAATACAAGGATATACTCAGACATACCAAAGAAATTGATGCTTTGAATTCATATTATTCTTATCTAGTTTTGGTGCATGCTGCAAGCTTACTTTTTCTGTAGTCTTTTATGGTAGCACAACCCTTAGCTACAGAGTCCATTTAGTATAGAGGCTAACAGGTAAGAGCACTAGCCGTTCTTTCATAGAACTCAGGTTTAACTCTCAGCACCCATATGTCAGCTCACAACTGTCACCACTCCAGGTCCAGGGAACCATATGCCTTTGTCTGGCCACCCAAGACATCCAGCATGCAAGTATGGTATAGACATATACATGCAGACAAAACACCCATATAGATAAAATAAATATTTTTAATCAAAAATTAAAATCTGCAGCTTCACACTCTTAGTGTCTGTTCATTATTTTCAGGTGCCTAACCCACATCAATTTCTCCTTCTCTACCATCATCATCAGACACTTGAGGCAACTCTTTTCATTTTTCAAGAGATTCGGAAGGTATCATCATGTAAAAGGGAACCCTGTTTACCTGTTATTCGTTCACCAGTACAGCCCTCCCAAATCACACATCCAGAGCATTCTGAAAACAATCCAAAAGCAATGCTGCTGGAATCCTCGAATCTCATGTAGACTTCAGAGAAGTTGTTATAGACCTTTTTTTACAGCTTTCTCTAAATATAGGAGATTAGACTTGAACCTAAGAGGATTAGGAACATGTGCTAGATGACATGTTCAACATGTAATGTGTGTCCTCTGGTTAGCTTGCTTATTATAACATATCTTTTTTTTCCTGTTGGGACAAATTCTTCTAAAATGTTCTCCAATAAATAGAAAAGGAATATGGTACCCCCAGTAGCTTTTTACAAATTTTTTTAATATTTATACCTCACTTAGAATCATTACGTTCTGATAAAATTGTAAATAAAATCATGGCTTAACAATTCATTGTAATTAGAATATGAAATAATTGGAGACTGTCATCTTGGGGTTTGGGAAACACCTGGTGCACAGGAAACTTTCAGGAATCCACAAGGATGAGCCCAGCTAAGATTCTAGCAATAGTGGAGAGGGTACAGGAGCTGGCCTTCCCCTGTAATTAGATTGGTGACTACCCTTATTGTCATCATAGAGCCTTCATCCAGTAACTGATGGAAGCAGATACAAAGACCCACAGCCAAGCACTGGATCAAGCTTTGGGAGTCCAGCTGAAAAGAGGAAGGACAGATTATACCAGCAAGGGGGCAAGATCATGATAGAGGAAACCACAGAGACAGCTGACCAGAGCTAGTGGGAGCTCACTGACTCTGCATAGACAGCTAGAGAGCCTGCAGGGGACCAACCTAAGTTCTCTGCATGTGGATGACAGTTGTGTAGCTTGGTCTGCTTTGTGGGGCTGTGAGCAGTAGAATCAAGACCTGTTCCTGGCACATATGCTGGCTTTTGGGAACCTACTCTGCATGCAGAGATGCCTCCCCTAGCCTTGATGCAGATGGAGGAGTTTGTTTCTGCCTCAACTTGATATGCCATGCTTTGTTAAACTGATAGAGTGGATGGGGAGGATGTATGACAGGAGGTAGGGGGTGAAATGAGAAAAGTTTGGTATATAAAATAAACAATTTTAATAAAAATTTTAAATTAAAAAAAGAAGTCATTTATGACTCAGTTAAAGCAGCAGCAGAAATTAGTCATTTAGGAGAGGCAAAGAAGTAGTAGAAATTGAATCATTTCATTAAAAATGACATTGATAGACCAGAAGGACTTCATCCAGTAACTGCTGGGAGCAAATGCAGAGTTCCCATATCCAAACATAGGGCAGACTTTCAGGAGTCCTGAAGAAGAGTAGACAGGGGGAGGTGAGTGTTTATAACTGGAAGAACCAGATGGGACAGGGCACCACTAGAACATGGCTCACAGAACCAAATGACTGGGACTCATGAGGACTCATGAGATCAGGGAACCTATAGGGGTCTGACTTGGGTCCTCTACATATATGTTACAGCTGAGTAGCTTGGTGTTCTTGTGGACTGCAGGGCTGTAATACTTTTGCCTGCTTTGGGGACCCTTCTCCTACTGGATCACCTTCATATGATGGTATGTGCATGGGATTATTGTTGTATATTTTGCCATGTTTGGTTGAAAGCCTGGGAGGTCTGTTCTTTTCTGAGTGAAAACAAGAGTGGGAAAGTGAATATTTTTTTTTCTTAATCACTTATTTATTTTTTGTGGGTATAATGTAATTATATAGTTTTCTCCTTCCGAATCCTCCAATGTACTCCCTGCCTAGGCTCTCTTTCAAATTCATGCCTTCATTTTTATTTAATTGTTGTTACATACATATATATAGTAAGTGTTTGTTGTCCATAACTTTTGAATATAATTTTTTCATCTATCATGCTGTGATTATTTATATATGAATTATACAAATATTAAGGTATTTGTACAACTAAATATATAGTTTATGTGAGTTTACTTAAGTAAATATTTCAAACACATAAAAATCATAAGCATTTTATATAATCAGATAACAGCATCATGAACAAATTTAACATAAAAATATGAACATTCATAATTTAATGTTCTAAATATATGCTTTTAAACCTATGTATAAAACAGAGATAGATTTAGGGTAGAACATAATATGTCCTCTTGTTAAGTTAGAAGTTCAAAGGTTTATGTTCCTTAATATTCATTTCTTAACATGTCCTGTAATTCTGGTCCTGGGGTTTTTTCCTGGTCCTGGTTTTCAATTCATAGTCAAATTATCAAAAGAAACTCTATTCCTTTTTGATAAAAATCTATTCTTAAGCCACCTCTACAATCAAGTGATTAAAAATAAACAAATAAACAATAGATATTGAAGAACTGGTAACAGAAAAACCTTCTGAATTTGATTCTTTTATAAATATAAATTTCTGAATTTTATCTATCTTTACAATTTTTCATTGCTTTCAACCTCTAAATTTCTATTGCAATCTCTGACCATTTATATTAGCTGAAAGTTAAATCATGACATTTATAAAGCATTAATAATGATATTTGATGATGTTTGTTATAAAATGAGACAGAAGTAGCTTCCAATGACTACTGCAAAAGTACTAAATAGATCTGAGAAGTCACAAAATAAGTATGCAGGAGTTTTTCCTTTCTTATTCAGCAACTGAGGTGCAATGGGACTTCATTTCCTGAATACTCTTCTCCCATCATGCCCAGCTTCATTCAGGTGAGTGACCTTTTACCTTTGATTTATGAAAACATCACCCCAGTCTCTGTAGCTCTATTCATGCTGTTTCATGTTCTTTTTCTGCTTTGTGTGTCTCTGTCCTTAGATTTATCACCTACCTGGCAAACTGAGGTTGGTTTCCATAACTTAAAAATACTTAACTTACTGTTTCAGAGACCTTTATTATCCAATTAAAATAACTGTCACATTTTTGTGGGTTTGGGATAAGCATGATTTGAGAATCTTTCAATCAATAACAATTATATAATAAGAAACTACAAAAAGTTGACAGAAACTACATGCATTTGTGGAAATCTAGCTAATGTTGATAGCAATAAAATATATTAAACAATGACTGTTTAATAAAAAGTAGATGTGAAAATAAATACAAATATTTACATTCAGGAATGAATTAAGATTAAACTGCAAACCAGAACCTTTAAAGCCTTCTGTTTCATGCAAGGAGAAGACAAGACCTTCTCAGATCCTTCTCAATGAAGGTCAAATATGGCAGTGTCCAGAACATCACTGTATCTGGATTCAGTAAGACTATAGCAATAAGAACATGGTAGTAGTTCAGCACTGTTGACTACCCAATAACTACCAGCTACAGTTTGACCCCTAGGCTTCTTCTCTTGCATCCCAAAGGGAAAAATACCTTAAGCATATACCTTGAGCATTTTAAAAGAAGCCTAAACAACTAAGATGACCTGAAGCTTAACCATGAGCAAGTTATATTTTGAAATTGCTGATAAAAACAATTATTAAACTATTCACAATTCATTGTTACACAGACATAAACATGAAAATTTTTATTTCTAAAATTACTTTAATTATTTAAAAGGGTCATTTAAATTACACTGAGGCACATAATTGCAAAGTCCAATAAATAATAGCAGTGCTACTTCAAAGCCATAGTTCTAGAAAATTTGAATCACATAAGTCAATGTCCGTAAGGCGGCATGACTAGCTGTGAACCCTGCTACAGAAGCAACTAAAATAAGTGATTACTAACAAATGCTCACAGACAATGTTCGGACACAGCCATACACCTGTATGTATACACTAATATGCTCTAACCAATTAATCAGAATGCCATAGTATGATGTAAGAAAACACTCATTTTTGTACAATCTTTTGCTCTACTTTAAAAAAAAAAAAAAACAGGTAAACTTGTTCTATAAGTATGGTCACACTATAAGAAGGCAAGCAAAAAGAGCAAAATATTCATTTAAATTACTGCTTATCAATAGCCTACTTCAGCATGTAAGGTGCATAATACATGGCCTAAGAATAAACCAGTAATCTGCTTTATGTTTAAAAAAGGGAATGGCATTCTAAGATACAGCTGCATAGACTGTATGATGAATATTCAACATGAGAAACTGGCAAATTTATCTTCACTCCATCATTAAGCATTTTTGTGACAAGCTGGATATTCATCCCATTAGGGGTCCTTTTTGTGTGTGTTCATTTTGTCTAACGCTTGCTCATGCCCTTTCCTGACATCCTGAAAGACTAGGCTTTTCTTTTCTTCTCCCCTCCAAATTTCTGATTACCCATATTGTTAGAAACTGGAACTCAGAGAATAGAATTCTTTTCAAAGATATAAAAGCAAAACCTTAGCCAAAACTTTTATTCCATAACCAAAGCATATTTAATATCATCTTCTTCCAGTCACATACAAAAATGGGTATAAACGTTAATATTTATTGAAATGTTAATATTTATTGAATATATATTATATATATAAACCACTTCTAGTCATGACGAACTCTTCCTTTTTTATTCTTTCAGGTTGTTTCTAATTCAGAAAAGCTAAATATTTCATAAAATGCTACTTGTAATGTTTCATCTTCAAAAATTAAATAATTAGTGGTGTGTGTGTGTGTGTGTGTGTGTGTGTGTGTGTGTGTGTGTGTGGTGTGTTTTAGAGATTGAACATAGGTATCCACAAGCTAGGAAAGTGCTTTACCACCCCCTAGTCTTTAATCATTTTGTTGTGCCTTTTTTCTTTTTATAAAAACCTGATATGCTGCCCAGAATGACCTCAAACTTGAGATCCTCTTGCCTCAACCTCCCAAATATCTGGGAGGGTCCTGTCGTGGTTAGTTTCCATAAACACATCATGACCAAATGGGGAGCAAAGGTTTATTTTAGCTTATAGTTCTACAGAACACTTTGTCTCTAGAGAAAGTCAGGGCAGCAACTCAATCAGGGCTGGGGCCTGAAGGTAAGAAAAGTTCAGGGACATGTGTTGCTTACTGGCTTGTTCACTCACCCTGTGTCCTCAGTTTGCTTCCTTATCATCCAGGAACACCTGTCCAAATGTAACATCACTCTCAATGAGCTGGGGGCTTCCACACTAATAATCAACTAGAAAATGCCCTACAGACCTGCCTACAGAGCAACCTTTTGGGGACATTTTATCAGTTCCGATTCCTTCTTCCCACAGAACCATTGCTTGTATTGAGCTGACCAGAACAGGTGTTAACATGCCTAACTTCAATTATATTTTACACAGATTTCCCATTGTTCCATATAGGATGAAACATTTGATAGAGGAGATTTCATACAGGTTTTGTGATAACTTGTTAAAACAATGTTTGCCTAACAGCATAGTAAATCCATTCTCTAAATTTCATGCTGGTTATGACCCATAAGATATCACAGGACTGTAATAGGACTAAATGTGGCCCTCAGGAATCTCTAGAATCTTGCAACAAAATGTAATTTGTTAAATTCTGAATTTTGGCATACCTATAAACTACTACCATTCAAAATAATTAACCATATGGTTTACACATATAAAAATTCCATGAGAGTAAATCAACATTGCAATGCTCATTAGTCTGTTATATGTTCAATAACCTCTTTGTCTATCTTACAATCCCAGAGTTTATGATTAAATGTCAATATATGTTAACACAATTTCAATATTTATAAGCTTAAGGCTTATCAATAATTGTCCTTTCATTTTCACTAGCATCTCAATTATAGTCCTACCAAGAAATATCCTCAGGACTTATGCAGTCTAACAATTTTCAGAAATCTAATTTAAATCTACATTAGAGTTAGAACTGCCAAATGCCTCGGCTAAGCTATTACTTTGCTCCCTTGATACATTTTCTCTAGAAAAATGCCTTGTTTGCTGTATGACAGTGTATGAACAGCTAAGCTTAAAATTATGCTTGCATGGTGATCATACAAAAGTTAAACAGGAAATAGCATTGCCTACTAATACAAATATCAGTGACTGGTAAATAAGACAGATAAATAACAGAGATCTGTGTTTGTCTGAAGGAAGATGAGCAAGAAATGGTACATATTTACCATAAGAACTCAGCAGCAAAGCATAGCCTGATTCAGGTAACACCAAACAGAACTTATGTGCTTTATTAACATAAATGCAGTGGTCTAAGCAAAAGGTTTTTCAAATGACACTAATTCCTTCTAGCATCATACAAGCACAAAAACGACCTGTATAAAAATCGTTATGTACAGAAAATGCATGTCAGACACATTTTTAGGTTTATGTCTAATCAGATTTCCTTGTAAGATAATCTTATAGGGTTAAAGAGAGCTACTCTCATGAAAAGGACAAATTTTTTTTCTTCAGAAATTCTGTTTCTTTTGAGCTGAGCATGGTGATGAATACCTTTTATCCCAGCACTTGGGAGGCAGAGACAAGTGGATCTCTGTGGGTTTCAGGCTAGCCTGGTCTGTATTTTGAGTTCCAAAATAGCCAAGAATAGCTGCATGGAGAAACCCTGTCTAGAAAAAATATTCTGTTGGTTTGAAATTAAACTGTGCAATTAAAAATTCTAACCATACAGTGATAGGATGAAAGCTGTCTAACTGAAGATCACCTAGAAGACATTTATTTATTCTTTGTATTAACACATTATGGAAGAATATTTTAAAGTATTTGGCTATTTTGTTAAGAGTCAAAATTACCTTACACATGATAAATGTGTGACTCATATTTTAATATATATATCTACAATTAAGATTTTATTGACTAATTACATAAATGTGTTCCTTAATCCTGGAATATGTTCATATCCAAAGCAGTTCGTCCTGTTGGAAAGTAATTTTAATTATTACTTAAGTAATAAAATGATATTAAGTGATAAAATGTTGCTATGATATAAACCTGCCATCAGCAAACAACTTCCAAGTGAACTCACTACTCTACAAACTCAGTTGACTGACAGAATCAAGAAGTCACTATTCTGCATACATGTTTTTTTTTTATTCCTTTCACTTAATACTCATCACCACTATCTACAAAATAAATATATAAAATATAAATAAATAAAAAACTATAACAAATAAATGTAAGTGTACTATAAGCCAAAATGGAGGTGCATGTCTGAAAATGATTTGGAAGACTATTGTCAATATTCAGGAAATAAGTAGGAATGACCAGAATTTGCCATCTCTATCTATCTATAATTCTCATTCTCTCTCTCTCTCTCTCTCTCTCTCTCTCTCTCTCTCTCTCTCTCTCTCTCTCTCTCTGTCATGCTGGCCTCATGATGTATCAAATGTTTTCATATTGGATACTTTTAATTATTACAACATTTTGAGAGTTAATCTATATATTGACATTATTGATATTGTTTAGAAAAATATTTCCACATCACAAGTTTATCTGGAAATTAGAATCTCCAAAATCTTATTAAGAGTCAAAACTCAAGTTTTGTACTAAAAATTTCAATAAAGCAAGGCAGAAGTCTGTGTATGAAGAAACAACAAAAGAACTTTATGTTCTATCAGTGAAACTTTTGTTTAAAAAAAATACCATGCAGCTACTATTTAGTCCTACTTAGAGTAGATTTATACAAAGTTTATATATGATTTCGAGATCCATATTATATTAATACATAAAGCTAGAAAGTATAACAGAGAAGCATAAACATTGTAAGTTAATGATCAAGTGGTCTTAAAACCAGAGAAGCAGACTGGCAATACAGACCTAGATTCTTAAGTGCCCCAAAATGTCTAAGGAATTAATGTTTAACCCAATTTTGATATAATACTATATGTACATGGCACTGCTTAGTTCATACTGGCTGATTAGTTTTTTTCCATGTATCAGTTGGAAACATGATAAAGTTACTCAGAGTATCTACAATATATTATCCATTAACTATATTTCATTACTTACAACTGGCTTAATGTGGATCATTATACTAGATATATAGAGAAAATAAGTGACTTTAAATAAAGGTTTCCCTTAAAATCTAATCTGTTAACAAAATCATATATTATATACATATATAAAATAATACACTCACTAGTGATAATCATACATTAATTGGTGCTTAAACTGAGTGTGTTCTTATACCACATTTTTAAGTCTCTAGGAATCATTGCTTATCCTTACATGCTAAAGGAAATATTAATAAATTTCTATTCTTCCAGAATAAAAAGGGGAATTAATAAGAAAAAATAATTTTTCAGCTTAAGTGAAAAACTTCATTTTAAGAAAGTTGAGTGAGAGCCAATGCCACATCAAACTGTGGCCAACACATGCATGCACATGCAAGGACAAGCACAGGAATGCATAGGGAGTATGGATCTACATGTATCGTACATGACACAGTAAAAAAAAAAAAAAGGAAAAAAAGGGATGGAGAGAAAGAACTGGACACCATACCCATCTGAAACGCAAAGCTGTGGATTACACATGGCTAACAGAGAAAAGACTGTAACCAACCTGACCCGATAATCAACCTTCAAATCTGTCAGAACGTAGAAAATTATAATAAAGAATACTCTATTCTTTAAAATAAAATGTCCCACATCTCTGTTGAAAAGGATATAACTATAAGTTTAATTTATACTATAGTTTTAGGAGTAACAAATAACAACAATAAACCTTGAACCGTGAAATGATAGCTGCATAAATATATGTGAAATTGGAAGATCATTAAAGTATTTGCTTTCATCCTTCTTCCCTCTCTAACAATGTCTTTCTTTCCCTTTTGTCCTTTGTGTAGAGGACAAAGCCTATCAGGATTCATGCCTGCAGCACAAACACAACCATTGGCTTCCACTAGGTCCCAGCCTAATGGCAGATCCATCATTTCAAATGGCAATTCCATAGAAAATCGATATTTTGAAAGGAAGATTGCTGCAGCTAGAGCATTGTGGACTGTTGGTGCAGCCAGTGAATTCAGGAAAGTGGATCTGTTTGTGTCTGCAGTTCATTCTAGCAGGATTGATTGCAAGGAGCTTCTCAGAGAGGAACTGGGGGAGGGATTCGCTGCCTCTTCTCTTTTCAACCTGTGGCGTCCTCCATTCTGGAACTAATAACAGCGGTGTTAAATTGTAAATAGCAGCAGGAGACATACAGACATCCTACCCCACTCAAAATGCTAAGAAATCATCCCACTGTTTAAAGATTTATGATCTTTCTAGTTAATGTCCTTTTTCATATTTTGCCTACAAACGGCTATGATGTCACACTACCGAAAACTTTTTTATTAATGCCCCAATTCAAAAAGCTACTTTGAACATTGTACTCAAAAGCAATATAAAAATCTTAAGAATGTTTTCTATTTTTCATACTTCTTATTTAAATGATCTTACTATTTCTATGCATATGTAATAGATAATAATCGAAAGAAAAATTAAAATTCAGAAAGAAGAAAGTCTATGATTATTATAAGTCCATCTGCCAATGACAATAACTGGTTTGTTTTGATCTATTTCTCCTAACATTTCCTATGAAATCATTTATATGATGAGAATATAATGTCATTTTTAAAACTTTTAAAACACATAACTATCCTTATTATCTAATACTAGTATGTAATATTATATTTTAGTATAATATAATTTATTTTTGCACAAGTACTGTCAGAATATCACCAAAAGAATGATGCCTGGTGAACAATGCCTTAAGGAACCGTGAGAGAGGCTCTGGGAAAAAAAAGGCATTGTTCTTGGATATGACTTTGTGCCTCCTGTGTTAAATATTTATGTTCAACTTATAAGACATGTTTATTCTTGTTGGATGTCAGAACATAGCTATAGAACCCAATCTGATTCGTATACCCTGAATCTGGATATGGCCTTGTGTCCTGCTTTCACATGTTTTCCCAGACATAATCTGTAGTGCATGCCAGACAAATTATGTTTCAACTGCCTATCCTGAGAAAGTTTTGTGAAAGGGCTGTTCTGCTAAGATTTAGTATGTACTTACTGACATGTTGTAGTGGGATTATGCTGATAATGTTGTAAATATTTGTCTGGCATACTAGTTTAATAAAAAACTGGTTGACCAAAGGCAAACAGGAAGTGTAGGCGGGGCTACCAAACTAAGAAAATTTTGGATAAAGGAAGAACAGAGACAGACGCCAGGCAGAGCTGCCAGAGAAAGCCGC
Source organism: Sigmodon hispidus (assembly GCA_004025045.1). Lineage (NCBI taxonomy): Eukaryota > Metazoa > Chordata > Mammalia > Rodentia > Cricetidae > Sigmodon > Sigmodon hispidus. The sequence continues at coordinate 303,372 of PVIH01000286.1, forward strand.
CATAGACACGATGAGGAAACACAGCAGACTCAGAGGAAAGAAGCTGATATGCTGCTCTGAGAAAAGGTACTGAACAAGATGGATTGAGTTCAGATGAAGGATCTAGCCAGTTACATGCCTGGGCCTTAGGTCAATCAGCGTAAAAATAATATAAGCCTATGTGTGATTGTTTGAGGCAAAGCAGGGCCGAGAATGAGACTAAAACTTTGGGCTAAATGGGAAAGTCCAGCCCAGAAATCATGTACAACAACATGTATTTACATGTTTTTTGTTTTCTTTTAAACTCAAACAACCTTACTTGTATCATCACTTTTTTCTTACATTCCTGTATAAAAGTATATTAAAACTATTGTAAGTTTGTCTACAGTGTTAGACTCTAGTCTGCTACATTCCTTTGGGTCCTCAGATGACAGGCCTAGCAGAAAAGAACTCGGTCAGCTGAAAATTCAAGAACGTACCATGATCATTTTATTACTGCTTATATTCAAATTATACTCAATAGAGTGTTTCAATTTTTTACACATAATTCAGATATAAACACTACTGTGCACTATAAAATTCTTTGATGTGTTTTAAAAAGTAGGGTTTTTGTTTTCTTACAACATGTATTTTCTCAAATCAATTTCTTTTTGCACCCACCCAATTTAAATAATCAGACCTGTCCATTTACCTTTGCACCACTGTACAAAGTTTAACCACTTTTATCTAAGAGGAATTTAGAAAGTGTGATCCTTTATAACAGAATAAATTAGCCAAAGGCAATATAACAATGGGTATAGTTGTCAGAAGTGTATATAGGAATTAACACAGAGACCCACAATTGAATAATGGACAGATAAAAAAAAGACTCTGGGGTAGTTAGTCCTAATGTCTTCCCCAAACCCTTCATTTTGAGGCTCAGGGACCTTACAGAAGAAGATGTAGAAAGATTGTAAGAGCTAGGGTTAGAGGATGGAGCCAAGGTAACTCTCTTCTAGGCATGACAGTACTGATGCACACAAGAACTCATAGAGACTGTGGGAGCAAGAACAAAACTTACATAGGTTAAAGCCAGATCAACTACCAGCACTGAGAAAAGGAAATGGACATAAGGTCCCACCCCTAGCCAAGAAGTTATTTGCCATTAATACCTGCTGTCAAAGGGAAAAAACAGTTTTCTCCAATTAACTGTCACTGGGTGTCCCGGTATACACTGCCCAGCTGGCCCCATACTTAGAAATAGCTGGCCAACACAAAATAAATTCCACATTTTTAATGGGCTTTTTGCTTCATTTTTATTTTGTTTGGGCACTTTTTACTTACAATTTTTTGTTTGTTGCTTGCTTGCTTGCTTTTGCTTTCTTTTGAGGAAGAGGTAAAGGGAGGGAGGAAGGGAGGGAGTTGGAGGGAGGGAAAAAGGAAGATAGAGACAGAGAGCATGAAGTTGGTCGGGCAGGAAGGAGAGGTGGATCCAGGAGTAGTTGGAGAAAGGAAAAAGGTTTTAAACCTAGGGTAAGAGAGGATTTTGGATTTTCTTTTGTTTTGTTTTAAAGTATGTGATTTATTGAACTCTGTATGAACTAGGGCAAATAGAAGTATAGACAGTACTCAATGCCCAGGATAATGGAAAGAGAAGAGTTAAAGACTTCAGAAATTAAAAACTGAATCTAATGATATGGTTATTCAACCCCAGACCCTCTAAATTCAAGGTGAAAAGACGAATAACCCTAATCATCTCCACTCTATGTCAATACAGCATTTGTACTTTTATGGAGTTTTATATTCTTGGACAGCATGTGCACCATCTGCTTTTAAAAATGTTCTCTTATAGCGTTATATGAAGGAATGCTAACCAGAGAGCCAAGGGCTTGGTCTCAAGCAAAGGTCTGTGGCCCAGGACAAGTCACATGACCCATAGGCACAGCAAGGTCTTCAGAGAACTACTAAGTCGAGAAAAAAAAAAATCAATCCCTGTGTTTGATTTTCCTTTTTATTTCTTTCCTTGCATGCTGTTTTAAAATTCTGTGTGGCTCAGTCCTGATTCTTGTAAAATCTTTCTGTCATTTTTCTTACTATTCTTATTTTATATACCTAGAAGCATTTGTTATCAAGGACTGAGAGTGGTATACAAAACACAAAAGTCATTCAAATGAGTATTTGAATAGATATTTTTGAGCATACAACATAGATATTGTCTCTATAGGGCAAAGCCTTTCCCATTTGTAAGACCCAGATACTTGAGAAGGGCATGTTTATACTGTTTCTAAAGCCTCATGCCATCATAAGAAATAAGTTGACTTAAAAATAAGAATTTTTGGAATTGTTTTTAAAACTTCTTCTCAAGATCCATACACAGACAAGAAAATCAGATTGGATGATCTAGAGAATAACTGATTTCTTCTCATGAAATCAACTAGAATAAATTGAAATTATTAATAGAAAATTCAATGTATTATTTCTAGTCCTAGTAAGAAACTATATTTAACAAGGAAGATTTCTAGGAAAAAGAAAAATTCCCCTGTATATTATAAATGGGGAAGATGTGAAGAAAACTTATGTTTATGGAAGCACCATTGTTCAGATTGTGGCTATGCATTCAGAAAATGACTTGGAAAGGCTGTGGTAAATGTTACATGAAATTAACCTCCTTAGCTTACACTTCATCCACTGAAGTCCTGGTAGTCAGAGAAGCTGGGTCATAGGAGCCATAGTAGTCACAGAATAGTCATGATCTACAGACAGGAAACTTCCATCCCAGGTCGGCTTCTGGAAAGATGAGTCTCAGCAGTGACATGCTGGCCAACTGGCGAACTGCTGCTAGGGACAAGTCTTAGCATTTCCATCCTTCCCAGAATCCTATTAGGAAGTGGGTAGAATCCCAATAAGGTACAGAGAATGAGTGAATCTTAACACATATTGCAGTGATTTGAATGATAATGGGCCCCACAAACTCATACATTAGGATGTTTGGTCATTAGGGAGTGGTGCTGCCTGACAGAGATTAGAAGTGTGTCCTTTTTGGAGTAGGTGCAGCCTTGTTGGAGAAAACATGTCACTGGAAGTGGACTTTGAAGTTTCAGAAGCACAAGCAAGGCCCAGTGTTTTTCTTTCCCTGCTGCCTACAGATCCACATATAGAACTTTCAGCTACCTTGTCTGTCTGCCTGCCACCATGCTCCCTGTCATGATGTTAATGAGCTAAACACCTGAAACTGTAAGCAAGCTCCCAATTAAATGCTTTCTTTTTGTAAGAATTGTCGTGACTGTGTTTCTGTGCATGGACTGGCACCTTGGAGCCCATTCCCTCCAGAGGAACACCTAACCCAGTCTGGATATTAGGATGAGGAAATCAAACTTGCCTGGAATGGATGCTGAACTAATCCACCTTGGGACCTCTTGCCCTTTCTGGGGAGGGAATCGGGGTGGGGAGATGAGGAGGAGAGAGGCTGAAGACTGACCACAAAGGATTGGGAGGTTGAAGGGAATAGTAACAAGGGGATACCTGGATAAAAAATCAGATTTTATTCTATAAATAAAATAAAAAATTAGTTGTCATGGCCATGATGTTTCTTCTCAGCATCAGGACATTAACTGAGACACATGACATCCCTGCAAAAGAGATGTTAAAGTGGGGCAGCTCTACAGCACATGAGCTTTCCAAAGCAATGGCTACATGATTCTACGTCTTCAAGGACAGATGTTTAAGTCAAGACATGCACTAAAGTTCTGAAGTCGTCAGGAAAATGCAGAGGTGAGCCTGCAGCAAACCAGTGAAAAGGATAACAAAGAAGCTTGAGAGTGACTTGGTTTATCCAGAAGATTCAGATCTAACCTGAAAGCTACTTTGATGTGCCAATATTGCTTTACATTACAGAGGTAATAAGAACTTGAAATGCATCAGACATTCATTTAAACAGAAATTGTAAATCTGACTTTCCGATAATCTCTATTCCTTATACATCTTTAACATCAGGTTTTAAATCCATTTAAAAACACAAAATATATTGGTTATTTTAAAACTACTTTTAGTTCATAGGCCAATATCTTTTATGTATTTTCATTTGATAAGTACTGCTTTTAAATGCTTCCCAACATTTTAATGAAATGGCTCCAACAAATGTGATTTTACATTGTACCCTAGGTGAAAGAGATAAGGCCAATATATTTAACATGCTGATGTATTGGATACTGAGTAACAACCAGTGATGGCATGAAACAAACCTTTCTGAGTACATCTTCCTTCAAACAGTGAATCACACTCATTCTACTTATGTATGCTTCACATGGTACCACATATACAACAACCTTTTACTAAGCACAAAAACACTTAGAAAAAATCTAGAGTTTCATATAGATGAGGCAAGTATCAGTACAAGTATAAGTTTTATATAAATTCTAAAGAGAAACAAATCAGATATGTCAATAAGAGGCATGTTTTGTAAATGTTTTTAAACAATCAGCTACACTTCTCTATTCTGCTGTGGCTTCAACAAAACCCTTAGTACAGCAATGTTAGAGAGCCTGTTGTAATTAGTTCCAAACTGGCTGTGTACTCCGCTTTGTACTGCTTTTAAATGCCATGACAGTTTTTCTTGTACAAAAGTGTGCTCTTCTTACTATTCAGATTGTTTTTATTACTCTAAAAAGCCATTTGGGTCATTTTTAAATTTAAAAAAGTGTATTTATCAAAGTGACCACATTGATTCTTTGATCTCTAGAGAGTAGTGTTCATTTTTAATGACCTATTAGTTGTTCTTTTTCAAGGCATGCCAGTTGACAACAAATACAGACACAGTGCAGGAGGCATAAAATGAAATAAAATGAAATCATGTGCAATGTGTTTTAACTTTATTTTCCAACACATTGGTCAGAAGAAGGATCAAAGAAGACTTAAAAAAATAATCACCAACGGGTTATAAGTATTTGTTTATTTCAATTAGTTGTTGAAACAACAATGAAAATAAATGTTAAACTTCAAAAATTCAGGTCAGGGTGATTTATTTGGGGAGGAGGAAGGAGAGGCAACACAGAGGGAGAGATAGAGAGGCAGACTAAATAATACTAAAGATGTTTGAAAATACTATAGAAAAATTATTTTATGGTTGCTTAAACTTTCTCTCTCTCTCTCTCTCTCTCTCTCTCTCTCTCTCTCTCTCTCTCTCTCTCTCACCCACACACACACACACACACACACACACACACACACACACACACACATATACACACATTGTTGTTGTTTTCCTCCAGCACAATGGCTGTATCTACATCTACTGCTGTTTAAGCCAATAACTGAGCCTGCTTCTGCAGGAGCAGCCCAGCAGAACTTCTATGTCCCCTCATATCTGGCAGTCTCCTTCCGCTGCCAGCAACTGTAGTCTTAACTAAATCTCTATTGCTCTACTTACCTATTAAAAAAAACCCTCAGGAGTCAGAGGCTGGGGTGAAAGTATACTAGCTTAGCATTGATGAGGAGCAACTTAGCTAACCTTCCCTCTTCTCTGGTGTCTCTGAAAAAGTGTGTCTTTTCCACTGCTTCAAACCAAAAAAGACTAGCACAAAGTACACACACACACACACACATACACACACACACACACACACACACACACACACACACTACTTCCTGTGCATACCGCTATCCATTTCCTGTATTTCCTCTGACTCTCTAAAATTACTCTCTGTCAACTGTTTGCTGGCTCTGTCTCTTGACCCAAAGTTGATTTTATTTAATTAATCCATCACAAACTCATGGTTCATAGTTTGACCATATATCCTGTCACATTATACATACATGCATGCATACACACATATAAATGTATGTGTAATATATATAATATTTTAATGTTTTAGCACTTGGGTGCTAGTATGCTTCCATAAAAACCATATGCTATTATCATAAACTCCAGTTTCAAACATGGGAAACTGCCTTTTGAGTTGTTGGCCAAAAAAGTCCAAAAGACTCTCAAAATAATATAAACTATTACCTTTGGGCTTAGTTGACTCACAGAAATTAAAGGTAAGACCCAATTGTTCAAAGATTCCACATACTTCTTATTGAGGACTTGGAGAAACAAGCTACAATTGGCCCGGTCACCTCTTTCCCAAGACTAGCTTTCATAGTAGCAGGAGGTATACAAGCTGCCAAGGAGGAAAAGTAATCAATACCCCACCAATTTGTAATGTCTACAAAACACAACAATAACCATAATTGCACAATATTCTGAAAAGTGCAATAGTGGCACTTATATCCTAGGTGTAGATATTTGTGCAGCACAGATGGAAAAAGATCCTGGCAGTCAGGAGCCCCAGCCATGCTGAGCACTGCAGCTCAAATGAAAAATTATTAAGGCATTTGGGAGCCAATGAACACTGAGTGTTACAGCGCTATGGAAAGTATTCAGACAGGAGCCACAGGAAGCACAAAGTAGCAGCTTACTGCCCTACTTCAGGGAAAGGCTTCCTCGTGTTAACAGGTCTGCTCTGGCAAAGGAAGGCCTCCCAGGCAAAGCTGCTACAGTGGTCACTGAAGGCTTCGCTTTCCTTCTGTTGATCATTGCTCTGTTCAGAGAATACAACTACTCGGCCCAGCCAGGGAAGATTCCCCTGGGCAGAGAGAGTGTTACAGCTTTGCTCCCTCAGCTGATCTCCCTGCACACTCCACTGCTGCTCCACCAAAAGAAGGTCATTGCCCAAACCTCATTCAAGAGATTTATTGGAAGAAAAGGATCCAGGAGAGTGTGGCTGCTTCAGCACAGAGTGGGAGAGGGCAGCAGAGAAAGGGTTTTGGACTCAGGACTAATATAGGACTTCTGGAGAGTGGGGGAGCCTTCTAGGGAGACTTTGGGTAAGAATTTTTCTTTTTCTTTTTTTTTTCTTTTTTATTTTTAAACCCTGATTTGGTTTTTGGCTTCAGGGTTAAAAAATGTTTCTTTCACTGGCTCTTTGGGGCTTTGGGACTCTAATTTCAGGGCCAGGGACATTTCTTTCACTGGCTCTGATTCTAAGGCCAAAGTGTGTTTCTTTGGTGCTGGTGTGAGAGTCAGGACACATTTCTTTTGGTTCTGGGTTCAGGGATAAAGTATTTCACTGGCTCAGGTCTTAGATCCAGGGTGGGTTTCTTTCACTAGCTCTGGATTCAGGGCTAGGGTGCGTTTCTTTCACTGGCTCTGGTCTCACAGCCAAGGTGGGTTTCTTTCACTGGCTCTGGTTTTAGAGCCAGGGTGGGTATTCTTTGGCTAGCCACTTTTCCCTACACTAGGATTAACCAAGAGCCTTCTAATTGAACTTAAGGACTGCCCCATAAGAGATAATCCGTGCCTGATTGTAATCATAGCCCGCTATTTGTGGCTGGTATGACTATAGATCTTAGAGAAAAACTTACTACTGTCATTTTCCTAAACCAATATAATATCTAAGTGGCCTTGAAATACTTGTCTCTGTATCTACAGATAAGTATACCTCTCATGCTTCATCAAATATATTTATTTTTGCAACAGAGAGAAATGGTTATATAAAGTTATAACTGGCAAAATGAAGAGAACAACTGACTGCTGGGTACCCAGTTCCAATTGTTCCATCTAGTACACAAGCCTTACCCCTGGGTTAAGGGGAAACTGCAGAAGGAGAGGAAATATGTGTAGGAGCCAGAGGACCAGAGCATCTACTGTGAGATACTGTTTTCTGTGTATGGCAGAAAAGCTAAACCCATGAAATCACAACAATATTGTTGGTTGGCTAACCAATTCTTAAACAGTAACAACATCTGTTGGCGTGCTAACATGGATATGAAAAATTTCACAATTCCCTACCTATCGATGAAGGGCACTAAGCAATTAATGTCTGCTGAAAGGTGAAGAAACAGCCTTATCCAGGGAGGAGTCTCCAATAGTCATCTAATCCCAAGTAGTCAGCCATAAATGAGCAACACTGTTGAATCTATATTTATATGTAAATAACAATAAAATTAAGAAATAAGCAACTATGAATTCGAAAAGTGGTGGGGGATTATAGCAAATTGTGGAGGGGAAAGAGGGAAAATTATGCATAAAATTCTCAAAAAAGAAAATAAACTTTTCAAGAGGTAAGACTATCTGAAACCAGCTTAGTACACTACATATATAATTTTGTAAAATGTCTTTTGTTAATATCAATGGTCTCTTCACATAAATAATTTGTACAGCCCATATCTAGCACCATCTTTATCAAGAAGCCTTCCCTTAGACTCCTAACCCAGTACATGAATCTGCATCTCCTTGGATCCTACATACACCATCAAGACCACTCACAGAGCACCTGTGACATGATTTTATAAAACGTATTTAGTAATAAAAGCATCCACCATGAAATAGAAGAAATATTAGAATATTGTAAATTATTCAGTAAAGGTCATAGCCATACATAGGGGTCTTTTATATCATTTATATTTTTAAAATCTCTTCCCAAGGGAACAACAAAGCTCAGTACTGCTGGAACAAATGTAAAGAGCAAAATGCTTTAGCAATGGTGTTAAATCTTTCATTGTAAGGTCTTAGTTCATGAATATTTTATTTATTAATATATACACCAAAGAAGTAATCTACATATGCATGTATGAATTCTCAGCAACATGGCTTGTTCTTTTATGCAAAGTAGGCTTGTACCTTATTTATCAGCATTTAATGCCTATAATAAACAATAAGGTCATTTGTAAAGAAATGTGTATTTCTCAAAAACATGAAATTCATTGGCTGTGCTTGGCAGCATATTTACAGCCCTTCAATAAGCACATGAGTTTCATATAAAGTTATTTGCTTTTCATTTGTCCTTTCTCTTTTATAATAATGTTAAATTTTTATTGCAAAACCTAATGAATGGACGCTTAGCTCACAAATTACAAAACTGCATATTAAGGGTTTCAAACAGTGCCTAGCCTCTTTGAGGACCACAGATGCATGAAAGAGAACGTTATCTATACTTGTCTAAGGGAAGAAATTAGATGATTGAAAGGACATTATCATATTTGATGGAGCTAAGTGGCAACAAAACCTATTTCTAATCTTGCTATAAAAAAATGAGAATAAGAACTCAACACTAGCAAACAATCCTATGAATACAAGTTCTCTCTTGCCTTAGATTTGATAGTCTCAGAACACCTTGCTCAATACTCCTTCAACCAGAAGTGTCATTTTTTATTCAAATAAAATAAAATTAATTCTATACAAAAACTCACAAACACAAATTGCTGAATGAGGATCATAATGTCCCATGACTAGAAACAGCCCAACGTTCTTCAACTGTGGAGTGAAAGAGCAGAGTATTGGATATCTTAATGCTGGATTATTATTATTCAGTGACATCATAAGTCATGGTGAATTAACAATGACATGTCTTGAATGATTTGTACTAAGAACTGAGATCCAAGAGTCTACATACTATATTACATCATCTACATCATACTCATAAATGTAAACCTATAAAGACAAAATATAAATTAAAGATTACCAGAAACTAAGTAGGAGAAATTCTCAACTACAAATGCAAACTAAGGAATTAGGAAGAATGTCATAATTATTCCATGTCTTCATTTTAAGGGTACAACAAAGTCCTACACATTTTCTAACATCCACAGAATTATGCACTAGGATTGAGAAAGCTTATTTAACTTATTATTTTCAAAGATGAAATGGCAGAAAAAAATGTAAAAGAGAAAAAAACATTCAATAAAATATTAAGCACATTATCTTTGGAAGCCAATCCAAGGTATAGATGTGGGGCTGCAAGTGAGTCCAAATCTCAGGGCTAGGCTAGAAAGTCTGGGCCAGAAACATAATACAAAAAATGGCACCTAAATGTGGGGCATATATACCGACATAAAGTTTGAGAAAGATTAAAAAGGGTTCTAGAGCACAGAATCAAAGGAGAAAGCAGCTTCCAAGTTGTGTCTTTGATGGTATTATAGTACAGAGATGAAACAGTGTATGAAATTAAATTGTAAAATGACATGTTTGCTACATACAATTTAAAATGCAACAAGGCCAGTTCCTGAGCCTCAATGTAAGCAAGGAGTGGTATATGGTAGATTTCAGGTTTCCATTTATAAGGACAAAAAGGAAACAAAGTCAAAGATGACTTCTTAGTGGCGGCAGTTTTTTTGGATCAGCTTTGTTTGCTGGAGACAAGCAGAGGCTTGGCTTTTTTAAAAGGGAGGCTTCCTTGATTCAGCCTTAGAGGCAAAACACTTTAAGAGACCCTGCTGCCAAATACTTAAATGAAGTTCATGAGCAGCAGACAGCAGTGCTTTCCTTGGTAATTATATGGACTCTAAAATTCCCCAGAGTGGTAACTGTGGTTCCCACCAATATCTCAGCTAAAAAGCTTAATTCTATGAAGCTAGACCAGGATCTGAGTGAAGCCAGCCAGCCAGTTAGTAAAGCCTTTGATCTTTAGCCACACCTTGACTGATTAAGGGTGTGGTCAGAAACCAAAAGAAATAAAGAGAGATGGGTGAAGTCAACCACCCTAGTGAAGCCTTTAACCCTTAGCCACACCTTGGCAGATTAAATGTGTGATCAAAAACAGAAAGAAATAGAGAGAGCTGGGTGTGTCAGCCACCCTAGCCAAGCAAAGGTGTGGTCAGAAACAGAAAAAGATGAGAGATGTACAGTGGAGACAGATTTTTAAAAATTATAACTGGTTTGGACCATGCTTAAAATGTACATAGGCTTTAAAGAAAAAAGAAAAATGGAAAAGAATAGAGAAAGTCCTCAAAAAAGAAATGGAGTTAAAAGAAATAGCAATAAGCCACATAAAAATAAGAAATACAATGAGTGTTGGGATACTGTATGCTATTGTCTTGTCTTTAAGTTTTTTGATTAAAAATAAAGTAGTAAAAGCTGCTAAAAGATATTTGATTATAAATGCTATTAGATTAATTCAATGTACATTTTTTTCTTCTCAAACACTTTTGTTTACTGAGGATAAAAATTTGGAATCAGTAAAAACTTATTTTTGAAAAATACTTATTTCAAAATTTCTAGTGGCATACAGTAAAAAAAATAATAGTTGCTGCATAGTTTATTGTCTTTGTGCATAGATAATAAAAGATGCTGAGCAAGCTTGGCTTACCATTTCAAAATAGAATTAACGATTATATACTATCACATGATACATTATGGGACGACTCTTTCCACGAAGTGGCTTCACATACATTTAGCAAAGTTATAGATTTAATTTTGAAATGAAAAATCCAAATGCCAGTATCCTGAAATATTTTCATAATTTTTTTAACATGTACACTCAAATATATGCAATACATAATCAAAAGCAACATTTATGTCCATTTACCTCAAGTTCACATCATTTCACTCCTTCGAGGCTTAGTGGTCTTATCTACAAAAAAGTGAGTGAACTGTTTGTCTCTGAAACTTATTATAAATTAACTGTAACATTTATTAATATTTTAGCTATGTTCATAATCTATGACTCACAAACAAAATTAAACCTCAACAATTTAAACTGACTCATTTGGAGTGAGGTGAGAAAGCAATGGAAAACAAAGGCTCATGAAATGACACCGCCCCAAAGGAGCAGGTCCTGAAGCCCAAACTGTTTGCATCTGACAGTCCAGACTGAGTTAAAGCTCCTGATAATTTCATAAGAGCAATCAGAAAGATGTAAACAGTATTTGATCATTCTTGCATTTACTCTAAGCAAGTAGTTTAATTAAACAGCAGTCTCACTTCTTCAACAGCCCTTGTTTAAGCATTAAGAGTTTAAAATGATTTGCTTGTGAGACTTTTTCCTCCTGCTGTGTTGCCTCATCCAGCCTTGATATGAGGGTATGTTGCCTAGTCTCACTGTAACTTGCTATGCCATGTTTGGCTGACATCTCTGGGAGGCCTGCTCTTATAAATGAGTTGACATTAACATTGAAATCAAAAGACACACTACTTGGGAGAAGAGGTTTTCTTTTTATTTTCTAAATCACAGAAAATGATTTATTCCTGTTTGAAGAAAATAAAGTTTGATCAAGGAAGACCATCCAAAAAGTTTCCAATGGGAAATGGATGGCCCAGATGATTCAGCATTTCAGAGTACCTCTGTCATAGTTTCTTCTGAGCTCTGCATCCAGAACAACTTCAAGAAGACTGGATGAGATGACCTAGCCTTAGAGATACTCCACTAAAAACTTGTCCACAATTATAATTTTTTCTTTGGAACCCCTTAAGATAGCCAGCATCCCCATTCAGGAGAACTATGCCCACATTCCCAAAAAATAGATTATGGATATTTGTGTTTGTTTACAGTGTTGGTTATAAGTTGTTATAGATAATAGGGAGAAAAAGGATATTAGAATTGGGGTTCTATTTGTTTTTTTAAAAGGGGGTAAATAGAGTGGGATTATGTTGTACATTGTAAATGTTTGTCCCTCCTACTAGTTTAATAAAAAGGTGATTGACCAGAGGCAGACAGGAAGTGTGGGTGGGGCTAACAGACTAAGAAAATTCTGAGAACAGGAAGAACAAAACAGAAATGCTAGGGAGAGCTGGATAAATTGCCAGCAGAAGCAGAAGGAAAAAGCCGAAATGCTGCTCTAAGAAAAGGTACCAAGTCGTATGACCGAACAGGATAAGCATCATGGACTAGTTTAAGAATTAAGACTTAGAAAGTTATGTGCCTGTGCCCCAGGTCAATCAGCAAGCAGAGTGTAATTAATACAAGTGTCTGTGTAATTTTTTGGACCTAAGTGTCAGTGGGGCTGAAAGGGGGTCTAAATCTCAAGGGTAGGCTGGAAAGCCCAGGCCAGAAACTTCATACAACACAGATGCCAGAAACTTAAAAAATAAGAGCAAGATAACATAACAAGTGCTAAATATTCTGATTCAGGGAGGCTGTCCTGAAATATAGGCCTTAAACTACAGAATGGAAAAACTGACATGTTCATGACAACTTAGATTCCAGACTATCATCATTAACATCTACTCCTGTGAAATAACTGATTGCAGAGGGAAAAGATCTGGGTAGTATTAATAAAGAGTAAGTAACTTAAGACTTTATTTAAGAGTAAATAAAATGGGATCCACATCAGATTTTGAAAATACTGATGTTAGATGAAAATGAAATAATGTACTTAAGAATTTTAGCATCATAATATATATGTGTATGAATATATATCTTAAAATTTTTATATCCAGCAAAACTGCATTTCTAATAAAAGTAGCTAAATCTATTATTAACACAAATAATAATGAAGTTCTTATTACTACTTTTTAAAGAATCTGGTAGATAAAGAAATTTAACAACCATTGAGTGGAAAAATATAAAAATAAGCACTGATAGTATTATAGTTAAAATTACACTTAGACCTAAAATTAAATGAGAATTAAAAAGCAATATTATAAGTACATTATAAGTAACATTAAAAGTAACAATACAAGTACATTATAAATAACTGCTATATGCTAAGATTGTATCAATAATTTATCAGTTAATATATAAGAAAGGGCATGCATAGTATATGCAGCAATTACAACTGTGTTCTATAATATTTATGATGATCATACTAATATTGTAATTCTGAGGATGTATGTATATCATAGATACAGGATAGAGAAAGTAAATTATGAAATAAATATAATTTTATCTCAATCAATGGTCTTGAAAGTCAAACAGTGCAGCATAACTGATGCCGAATTCAAAACAGGAATATTAACCCATGAAGTACATTATCTTTACATAAGTATGTATTTAAGGATATATGTGAATATGTGATCTCCAGCTATGTCCACATATTGAGTTTTATTAAAATGAACATTAATAATGATTGTCTTAAGATACAAGACCTTGAAATCTAGTTCCCCGCTGTAAAGACTGAAATTTGATTCTTTGAAGAAAGTTTGATAAATATACACCAATATGCATAAGATAATCCTGCTTGCTATCTCTCTCTCTCCCTCCCTCCCTCCCTTTCTCTCTCTTTCTCTTTTTCCATGTCTCTGTCTCTCTCTCTGTCTGTCTGTCTCTCTCTCTCTCTCTCTCTCTCTCTCTCACACACACACACACACACACACACACACACACACACATACACACACACACACACACATGCACATCCCAGTAAAAGATGATCAACCTTATCATGTGTAAATAAATTCACATCTAAAACCATCCCTGGCTATCTACTACTATCATCAAGTAAACAAGTGTTTAAAAAAATTGTTGGAAAGAATGTAAGGAAATAAGAACCTTTATTCTCCACTGGTAGGGGATGTAAACTAGTGCAGCCATAATGGATGTCAGTATAGAGACATCTTTAAAAAGTAGATCTATCACACTGCCCAGTTGTTCTACTCCTGGGCATATAACCTAAGTACTGTATATCCTACTACGATGATAATGTTTCATCTATATTCAGTGCTGTTCTAGTCATTATTAAAGGAAGAGATTCAGTCTAAATATCTATCAACAAATGAATAAATAATTAACAAAGGTTCTGAAATTTTTTCAGATGTAAAGAAAATTAAAATTATAAAATTTTCAAGAAAATGAATTTAACCAGAAAGTATTATACTAATGAGGTAACATCAGCTCGTAATGACAAAAACCACATGTTCTTTTTCATATGAAAATATTAGCTTCTAATTTTCATACCCATGTATTTGTGTGAGAGTATGTATACAGGTGAAAAAAAAAAAAAAAAACAGAAAGGGGTCCATGAAAGAGAGAAAAGAGGCTTTAGGAGACAAGGATGGAGAAAGTAATAAAACATTCCTGATGTGAAAGTAACAGAGAAAATATTAGGGGTGTTGAGGTTTGAACAGAAACATGTGAGAGAACATGGTAGTATTTGTCGCACGCCACCTCGTCCCGCAAGGAACACGCAACACCGGATCCTTCTCTCTGCACTTTATTCGGGCCTTTCATTATCTTCTTGTCTTTCACTCACTAGCTCATTCTCTCACTCACTCACTCACTCAGACGAACAACCATTCTCTCAAGGACGACGAACGACACTGGGGGGAAGCCCGCTCTTAGTGAAATAACCTCAGGGCTTCCAATCCAAGATAGCCACGTGGGCATCACCGATAGGCTCAGATATGCGGAAGCAAGCCAGATCCTTGGCCTTAGCCAAATATGGAGTTGTTTACCAGGGAGAGCGCTCAAGGCCAACGCCATCTTAAGGTGTGGCTGTAAGCAGCTCCCTACAAGTATTAAAGAGAATTTTTATAAAAATTTCATGAGGACAGATGCTACTTTGTCAACTAATAAAAACAAATGAAAGCTATAATTTTTAATCTATCAGATTTGAACATTATTCAATAAATAGCAAGCAATTAATGAAGCTATTAAGAAACTTGGGTACTGTCATACAATGTTTTCTTCACTTGGAAATCTTTTATACCACATAGCATTTTTTTAATTGATATATTTATTTTCATTTTTCATACATGAGTGTTTGCCTCTATGTATGTGAGCATATCATGTGAATGCAGAAGCCAAGGAGACCAAAATATGGCATTGGTAGCATTGCATTCCCTATAACTGAAATGCACTGCTATGTGAGTACTGGGAACTGAACCCAGGTGCTCTGTAAGAATAACACTTGCTGTTAACCACTGAGACCACATATGGTGAGTTATGAACTTGTATAATTTTTTAATGGTTTTCATCTTGTGTTGAGTTCTGGATGAATTTGTTTGTTATAAGTAATTACTAATACAATCTATATCTATTGCCATCCTACTTTCTAGTCCTTTATCAAACATTTCCAGTAGACTATCTCCAATTTATTTTTCTACCAGATTTTTATTAATTGCTTCACTGGTAAAGCAGTTTATCTTTAATCTCTTCAAAAATAGTATTATACTTCTTTACTTTTGTGACTTCCACCATGGTGTACCGCGGCCAGAGACAGAAGGTGCAGAAGGTGATGGTGCAGCCCATCAACCTCATCTTCAGATACTTGCAAAATAGGTCTCAGATTCAGGTCTGGTTGTACCAACAAGTGACTATGCGGATAGAGGGTTGTATGATTGGCTTTGGTGAGTACATGAACCTCGCATGAGATGATGCAGAAGAGATTCACTCTAAAACAAAGTTGAGGAAACAGCTGGGCCGGATCATGCTAAAAGGAGACAACATTACTCTGCTCCAGCGTATTACCAACTAGAGAGTGTCAAGCACTCAAGAAGTTGAAGAGAAGTACAGTGTTTTTAAAGGTGTCTTCTGTGGGGAGCATAGTCTGAAACATTTATTCATATTGTTTTAGTGGCCCTTATGTTATTATCAGGTGACAATAAATGCTGTGATATTGTTTTTATTACAATTTTTATTATTTGAGTCCCATGGCAACTATTTACATAATGGATCTTCTAGCTGTTGTTATTAAGGTTTCTGAAGGTTATCAGTTGCCCTGGGCATTTGCTTTTCTCAGCACGTGAATCTGTACATTCATGGGGCAAAGAGAAAGAATTCTACCTGCACAGGTAAGCTGCTAATGTTGTATGAAAGAGGCTGGGAGGTTACAGATGAGCAGGCTTTTTCACTAGAGATCAGTTCTAATTACTTGGGGCTGGGAGTGTAGTTAGTCAGCAAGTGCTTGTTGTCTCACAGGAGGTTCTGGTGTGAACAAAGCATTTCTAATTGCAGGATGCTGAGAATATGTTCATAGCTCTGTTGCTTAGTAGTTACTGAGACACTGAAGTCTGAGAATTTGGTCGCCCATGCTTATAACTCTATCAGAAGAATGTTATAGGAGGTTTGCCACGGCTGCAAAACAAGACTATTTAACAAGAGCAGACCATTAAGGATATTGAATCTATATAGGTGGAGAATAAAATACCTTTAAAGTACATTTAAAATAAACTAAAAATTGATAAACCTTTAAAGAATAATAATAATAATAATAAATAATATACTTCCTTAAAGTCCTACTTGTTATTTTATTCCATTGGGTTTTTATGACTTTAAATGCCATTAAAGCTTTAAGAATATTTGATCACTTGCTCATTGTCTTCATTTGTGTTACTTTTTATTATTCCCATATCCATGCTGTTTAAAAAAAAACACATAGATTTCTTCTAATAATAAAGGTGGGGTGGAAAGGCTGCTCATCTATCACCAAGCAGATGTCAAAAACTCATCTTTTGACATTAGTATAAGACTAATAACTCTACGACTACTAGAGGAAAGCACACAAATATAGCCATGGAAAAAATTCTCAGAAAAAAATTCCAATAGCCCAAGGAATAATAACAAGCATAGAAAATGATATTGCATGTATTTAAAAATTCTCCACATAAAGCAATAATGAAAGAAAGAGACAGCCAAGAAAAGGAAGAAACCTTTTATATTTCTTTAACAGGGAATTGTCATCCAGATTACGTGGAGAAGTACTAGATCATAAGTACCAAACAAGTTATCTACTCAATAAAGAAGCAAATGACCTGAACAGACAGTTCTCAGATGTAGAAGTGCAAACAGATGATGGATATATGAAAAATGCCCAGCATCTTTAGCCACAAATGAAATACAAATGAATGAAAACTACACAGAGAAGTGATCTCCCCCAGTCAAAATGACTGTTCTCAAAAATAGACAATGGTGGAGCATATGCCTCATGGGAATGCAAACTGCTGTGAAACCAGTATGAAGGCTTCTTAATTATCATATGATCTAGCTATTCCACTTCCAATATATATGTAATAAGAAGTAAAAAAGCATCTGTAATCCAATACCAGAAGATCCAACACCATCGTCTGGCCTCCTAGGACATCAGGCATGTGCATGGTACACATACATATATGCAGGCAAATACTCAAATACATAAAGAAAAAAATAAAACTTTTTGTGTGTGTGTGTTCTTTTTTTTTCCTTTTCTTTTTCTTTACCATTTTTTGAAAATCAATATCAAACTTTATATAAAAAAGCAAAACATCCAGGAAAAGCTTAAAAAAATCCATACAGTAATAAAACTTCTCTTTTCTCTAAGATACATGAAACATAAAAAATAAAATCTAAAGCTCCCCAAGCCAGGTTAGGCTCAGCTACAGATGAAGAAAGCACAGTAGGTCACAGCTGATGCTCATGGATGCACTATGGCTACCACAAATTTCTGCTAAGCAACACTTTTACTGTCAAACCAGAAGGTTTGTGTGTGTGTGTGTGTGTGTGTGTGTGTGTGTGTGTGTGTGTGTGTGTATGTGTTTTCAATCACTTTATTTACCCATCATCTTTCAATGAAATAAGAACTGCCATGTGGGTGCTGGGAACTGAACCCAGATCATCTGAAAGTATAGCAAACCCTCTTAACATTGGGACATTTCTCCAGACCCATAAACACTTGATTTTATTACATTTATTTTGATCTGTCTTGATACTTTTGTACTTTGAAGGCCTAAAGTTTACATTTTATGTATCAAAATAGGTAGTTATGCAATGTTGAATAATGAATCAACTAAAACTTTTTAAAAACAAGTAAAAAAGCTATTAACCTATTATTTTATATAACACACACACACAATCTTTTCAATGGTGGCAGATTCTATCTGCCCATAGTGATGTCAGTCATCTAATCATATTTTGTGTCTGTAGCCTTTCCACTACAGTGTTTATGTGTAACACAGCCATGGTTAAACACAAGCCATTTGTTGTTGGAATAAGGAAAGATCAAGGATGAGGTCCAAGTCTAAAAGAAAAAGGAAATGCATGGTTATTCCTAGATGATGTGGATCACCCTGTATAAGCAGTGCCACATCCAGAATCTTGAGCCCTATACCACACTACATCAAATAACGCTGTTATTTAGAGAAATAGAGTTGCTGATCCACATGCATAGCATTTCACACATGGTAGGATTTGACTAACACAGCAATTTAAGGCAAAATAGAGTAAAAAGAAGCAGCAAGCAACATAGAATCAGTGCCCTACTGAAAACAGAGCTAAAAAATATGACCTTAGGTGTGATTTTTCTACAGGGAAATGTGTATGCATTAAATCAGAGACCTCTGTCTGATCATTCCTGTAAAGATAGTACATGATATTGGGAGTCAGTGATATAAGCAGGGCTTGCCTTATTTTCTATCACTTCTAATTATTCACTAGAGGAACCAATGAGATATTCAGCTAGTGTCACTAGTTAGTACTTGAACAATATTTTCCCACTGAAAACCTGTTGGGACTGGGGAGGTGGCTCAGCCAACTAAGTATCTACTATATACTGAGTTTGCATCTCTAGCACTCATTTGAGAACTAGACATAAAAGCATGCATATGTAACCCTGGCATTGAGAAAGTGGAGACAGGTGGATCTCTAGAGCTACTGTCTGGCCAGTCTAGCTGAGTTGATGAGCTCCAGCTTTGTTGAAAGGCTGTGTCTTAAACTATAATGTGACAAAGGTTGAGGAAGATTCCCAGTATCTAGCCTCTGCACATTCATTCATACTCACTGATGTATGCATAACCACAGTTATACATATAGTTAGTAGTTAGATAGATGATAGACAGACAGATAGATGATAAATGTATGTATATATGTATATATTATGCATACCACAAATATACATAAAAACCTTCTTTAAAGTATTTATTATTATAAGGACATTCTTGCAAGCTGGCAAAATGGCTTAGTGGAGAAAGTCACTTTCCACCAAACCTGACAAAGTGAGCTCTATCCTGGAATCCACTTGGTAGAAATAAAGAAATAACACTCATAAGTTGACTTTTTATGTACATACACATGCTGTGTCACAGATGCCTACAGTATGTGCATGCATGCCCACATATGCACACATACGCACACACACACACATACATACACTATACATACAGTATAAAGAATTGCTTTTAAAAAGTTAAGAAATAAAATATGACATTCTCCCTCCTATAATTCATACAATTGTACTTTCCAAGCTGGTTTACAACAACCTTTTACAGATAGAAAAATCAATATAACAAGATTTGTTCTGAGAATCCACTGAGCAGGATAATCTAACAGCAGCAATATAAGAACATATGTTCCTATATAATTGTCTAAGTATAAATCCCAGGGACACTGTCATAGGTACTATCCAGTTTTGTTGTAATCAACTTATCAAGATTAGTCATTCTGGAAGAAACTGTAACAAAATATAATTAGCTTGTGTAAATTAAATATTGTTTGCCATCATAAGACACAAAATAACTTTAAATAAAGCTAATTTAAGTGTACCAATATAACCTCTACTGTCATGATTGTATTTAAATAGTACTGCTATACAGTTCTTTGTAGCTTCCCTTTGAGCTTTAAAACCATGTGGGGGTCTAGGAAGATTCAATATTTTTCTAATTTTCCAGACCAGAAAATTGAATTCAAGCAACGTAGTCTAATTAATGGTATGGAATGAAGCCAGCCCTCAACACATAACTTTGGAATCATTTCTTTCTAAAAATTCCAAACACCAGAACATAAATATTTGGAGTGAGGAGTGAATTTCTATGGTGACTCTGTAATTATCAGCTACGGGAACATCAGCCCCTGAATTAGCTACTCAGCCTCAGCTCAGCACAGTCTTATTTGCCATTAAGCAAAAGGAAGATAAGAAAACAGCCAAGCAGTGAAAAAAAAATCCATTATCCAATTATCTGTACATTGAAAATATGCTAACAATTGTTCTGCGGATTGTTTACTTGTGTGGTTCTCTGAAACATGATGCTCTTCTGTTTCCTTTACATTAGACACATGCTTCTTGGTCTCTTGAAACTTGCTTGGTCTCTTGAAATTTGTCTTGCTCCTAGGACCAGTAGGTCTGTGAACACTGGGCCAGCCACCTTCACCACTTCCCTTCGCTGCTTCTCTGTGCTTTGATGCAAATAAAAGAATTAGCCATTGCTGTTCTACTTCCATTGTCTAGCTCTTCAGCAAGATCCTTAGTTAGAGCTCACAACGTGTGCCAATTTTATTCCACCTCCACTCCCAGCCTTAAGCTTCATTAAGTTCTTTTAATCATGGCAATAAACCAGGTTAAGTCACAGAACCCTTTCTTCTTAGTTCTATTCTCTGCATATTTTTTTCTAGTAGATCTCCATAAAAACATTGATCAGTTTAACAAACATTCTCAAAGTACATTTTATGCTGGCACTACTGTAGTGTCGACAATTAGTAGATATTAGAAAGCAATCTCCATCCTGAAAGACTTTATAGCTTATTAAGGAAGAGAGAGATAATTAAAGGAGCCAGATTACTATAATACAATACATGAAGTATTTAAAGATAAGCTCGAGGTGTTAAGGAAGCAGAAAAGAGGAACAATTAACAACATGGAGGGTGAGGATCCTGTTAATGAAAGGCTACAGGAAGAAATGACATCTCATCTTTCAGAATGAATAGAAATTAGCAGGATAGAGACACAGGTGTGAAAGCAATGTAAGTAATATACATATATACATATATAGGAAGCCACATGTTTAGTTCAGCTTGCAAATATTTGGGTACTACCTGCACATAAAATAGGATTCAGTTTGGGACATATGTGCAAGGAGCTGTTACATAGAAATATTTATCAATAAGCTTGGGAGTGAAGTCAAAACTAAATATTTAGCAGCAATGAATAGCTTCATAGCATGAAAAAAAGACCCAAAATAGTATGAAGGGAGAGGATTGTTAATTAAAATATTTGGTCAAGAAGTTATATACACTTAAGAAAAAAGTATGCTTAGAATATTTGAGAAACAGCAAAAGACTGCTATGAAGAACTATTAATAAAAAGCAGGGGGGGATGCTATGCCAGGAAAAACAACAGGGGCCACATCAAGGAGAAGGACCTATTGGCCTTGGATAGACTTTATTTCTTATCCTGAATACAAGCAGTCATTGGATAATTAGTTTTGGAAAAAAGCAAATGGTTTACATTGTAAATGGCCTCCTCTGCTATCATCTATAGAACCTGCATATGGGTCAAAGTAAAAACAGAGATGAGCATCATGTTTCAGAAAACTGAACCATTAGTTAAAGAACAATGTTGGCACTTGAAATTGTTATCCTAAATGGAGCACACCATAGTCTCTGTGTTAAAGAGTATGAAACCTAAAATTAATAGTAAAAAGGTAATGAAACGTCTCAAATTAGAAGAGCATGTTAAGAGTTGAAAAAATGGCTCTGCAGTTAAGAGCACTCAATGCTCTTGCAGAGAACTGGGATTTGAGTCCCAGGCCACACATGGTAGCTCAAAGCTATCAGTAGTTTGAGGTCCAGTTATCCAGTGCCCACACATACACACAAGCAAAGTATTCAAACACATAAAAATAAAAGATAAATAAAATCTTTAGAAAAAAAACATTAAGGACCAATCAGTGATAAAGAAAAATGATGGGATAAGAATGAGACATACTGTTTATAGAGGCCAGCATGACAGCATTGTCTAAATATTTTTAGTAATGGAAACCCTTCCCATTTCTCCCCGATGTAGGATTTATCCTTCGCCAAAAAATAAATAAATAAATAAAATAAGCATAGTACTCATGTCCTCTATCAAAACTCACCTGCAGAAATGACAGGAGTACAGTGGGAGGAACCTACAGAGATCCATTTCTCTCTCTCTCTCTCTCTCTCTCTCTCTCTCTCTCTCTCTCTCTCTCATTTTTGTGACAGGGCTTATCAGTATAACATTGGTTGTCCCTGAACTCACTCTGTAGACCAGGCTGTCCTCAAATTTACATAGATTCCCTTGCCTTTGTCTCTAGAGTACTGGGATTAAAGGGATGTGCCACTACCTCCCTGCTAATCCAAGGTTGAAGATCAACCCAATGGATCAGTTCCCCTTTCTGCCCACAAAGCCTTTGATATCAAATGTCTTCGTAACCTGGGTCAAGGAGAGAATTCCAGAATAAAAACTTAAGCTGATTTATTAATCATCCATCTGAAAGCATTGTAGACAGAGAACTCAGAAAGACAATAATTAACTCTCTCTCTAGAAAGCTAACACATGGAATAAATTTTTGTGGCATTTTATCGATTCATTGATCCCTGGTTTAATAATCTCACCTGTTTATTATTATTCAGCTTTAAGTTTTTGTAGGAAAATGAAAAATGAATGATTCGGGTGTTAGAAAGACAGGAGAGCCAGTTAAGTGTTTGCCATTCATGTGTGAGAACCTGCATTCTTTCCCCCAGAACATTTGTAAAAAGGTGGACATTGCCACCTGTGTTTATAATCTCTGTGGCTGGGAAATAGCCTATCCCAGCCTGTGGGATAGCCTATATCTCTGTGGCTGGGAGATAGCGTATCCCTGAGGCTTACTGACCAGCCAGTCAGCAAGCTCCAATTTCAGTGACAATCTGTGTCTCCAAAAACAAGGCAAGTAACTCCTTAAAAAAAAAAATGGCACCTGAGGTTGACTTTGGCTTTCATACATGCACATGCATATATGTTCTTGCTCAGGGGAAGGTACATGAACTCTGACAGAAACATAATGAACACTCCGAGTACTGAATTTCAGTGTTTTTCTCCCTATTACAGCTTTCAATAACTCATTTTGAACATTCCTCAGAAAGGGTATTAGATTATTACTACAAAATTTATATATCAAAGTAATTGACCCCTTTCTATAATTCTGAGCATTGTTCTAAATTGCTACACTCAGGATTTCATTCCATTTTCAAAGTAAGTCAAATAGTGAGATCCTGTTATCTTGTTTTATAACTAGAGAAGTTAAGACATCAGACCCTGAGCAGAGGTGTGAAAGCCAGTTTGACACTGCAAGGTGACAGCAGCCTGCTCATTTCCTGATGCAGACTAAGCATTTCTCAAGATTTGGTTCAGGCAGCTCTGGATCTGAAACACCTTGGACCAGCACCTTGGAGCCCATTCCCTCCAGAGGAACACCTGACTCAGTCTTGATGTTGCTGTGAGGAAAGCAGATCACCTGGAGTGGATGCTGAACTTGGGACCTTGAGACCTCCTGCCCTTGCTGAAGAGGAGATAAGGAGATGGGGAGAAGAGAGAGTGACTGGGAGGAATGGGCAGGGGAAGGGAGTTTGAACAAGGGAATACATAAATTAAAAAATGAGACTTTAATTCATAATAAAAAATAAATAAATAAAAAGCTTTGGTTCAGGAAGGATTGATTGAAAGGACACTCTGGGTAACAAATTCTCCAAAGATTATGTTTACTGCTAATTTTATGCTACAGGGAAAAAGAATGGATGAAAGATAAAATGGTAGATTTTAAAGGGGAAAATGTAAAGCAGGAACAGAAAAGCAATTCAGTTCCTGGGCAATAAGGACATGGAAGTTTGGCCTTTACAACCTATTGAGATTTGCTTTGTACCAATCTGTCACCAAAAAAAAAAAAAAAAAAAAAAAATCTCAGGAAATACAAAACACACCATTTGATCTTCTTATATTACTACCTTTTACTCAACTCACCTTTTCCCACATCATATATAACGCACCCATCCCTCCACTGACATAACGTTCAAGTAGCCTTTAATACCCATGTGGCAATGAGTAAACAAAGTTGCGAATGAATTGGCCGTGCCAAAGCTTCTCAGTACTTTGAATCAGCTTCGCAGAGAGTTACCTAGAGGCTGCCAAAACTCCATAAAACAATCCACTTTTATTCACTGTCCACCCTGAATGAAGCTGGCCTGATAAGACAAGTCCAAACAAAAAAAATCAACTCTACTAACTATCATACTTCCCAAGCTATTCAAGAATCATTCCCTCCCATTAAAGTATGTTAACACAAGCCTATTATATGACTTCTTAAAGAGCAGGGAACCTGTCTATGACTGAAGTTCTAGTATGTTAACTGTTAAATTTTTTAAAATGCACTTTTTGTTTAAAATTTTTTTTATTCATTTTACATACCAACCACAGTTTCCTCTTTCCAGCCTCCCCCCTTCCCCTCCTCCCCTCTGCACCAAGTCCGACCAATATGTCCCACCAAAAAGCAAGTTCCAAAAAGCAAGCTTATTCACCAAGGATAAATCCTGATCCTGGTATCGAGGCCCTGCAAAACAGACCAAGCAACATAGGTTTTTAAATGCTCAACCCGTATAATAAACTATTTTGTGAAAAAGGACAATGGAGCAACTGTTTCTATTCGGTATTCTCTTGTTAATATGCTCTATTGTTGCGAACTAATTTGCACAAATAGGAAATATGCCTGTCTGCTGGTGAACAAAGTGTTCAGTCTCTCTTCCATTCCATGAGGGGTTCATTTGTATTCACATCTGCACAGTTTATCCAAGCTACCTCTTTTAACTTTTTGATTGTTTTCCCTAGTGTTTAGACAAGGGGAGGCTTAAATTCCCTCCCAGGGATCTGTGTTCTTAATACTAAGAGGGTACACTGGAGAGTTTTCAGCACATGCTGATTGGTGAAAGTTTCTCAGAATCTTTCATGAATAAAAGCTTATTTGAAGCATCTCCCTGGATCAATGTAGGCTAACCTCCCTGCGTATGCATACTGCTGCCATGACTTATCCCTGGAAGACCACACTTTTAACCACTTAATAGTCTAGGTTGTTTTTTGGTTCAGTTTTGTGGTTTTGATTTTGGTTTGGTTTAGTTATTGGTTTTCTGAGACAAGATTTCTCTATGTAGTCCTGGCTGTTCTGAACTCACAGAGATTTTCCTGCTTCTGCCTCCACACACACCCAGCTTTTGTTTGTAGTAAATCACTCTTTTTACTTATACTCCCTTTAAAAACATTTTTATTTGACTATTGTAAATGAAAACCTGATGTGTCAGAAGACCTATCATAAGAGAGATTGAAGGGATGACTCAGCAGATAACATGTTGTGCAAGTATTAGGATTTGAGTTTGAATCTTCAGAACTCACAGGTAGAGACTTCCTCTGTAATCCCAGTGCTCACAATGACTTTGAGGATAGAAACAGAGTTTTCAGAAGTCCATGGGCTGGCTAGTCTGGTATGCTCAGCAATGAATAAGAGGGTTTGTCTCAAACAGGGTAGCAGGCAAGCCCTTGGAAACCAAGGTTGTCCTCGTAACATCACATGAATGCTATGGTATTGTGTGTGCCCACACATGCACATAAATACACACAGAGGGACGAAGATGCAGATAGAAGTGTCATAAGCACGAGGGAAGATGCTTATAAAAGCAGAGATTGGAAAGAAAGATATGTGAGGGCTAGAGAGAACACAGCATTTCATCTTTGACATAATTAGAAAAGAAGAAACATTTTAGTAGCAAAGCAAATATTATTTTCTTTCTATGTGTGACTTAACACCATGACCCATACCTCCTAACATCATTTCAAATGTTCCAGGAAGCTGGGCTGCAGCACATGCATAGGTATTGCTTTAAATTAGCTACTATTTCCCAAGTCCGCTTCCTGCCACATTGACAGAGAATGAAAGCTCAGAGCACTGTGTTCCTCCTGTTTCCCTGGGCTCTGCTCTCTTCTCCCACTCACTTACATAGGCTGTGATCTCCTGGAGCAATGCTGCTATAGCTGTCTGGACTGTGTGCTTCATGCATGCCTGATAATCACCTCCTGACACAGTTTCTACACTTCAATTTTCTTGTTGTTTTTTTTTATTTTGAGATTATAATATAATTACAATATCCCCTCCTTCCCCTTTCTTCCATCTAAACTCTCCCATATACTCCACATTTTTAATTAATTACTTTTCCATGAAAATGAGTATATGTATGTATATATACATATATTTGTGTATATATTTCTAAATAAAATCTGTTCAGTCTACATAATGTTACTAACATGTACATTGTCAGGGCTGGCCACTTCATATTGGCTAATCAATTGCTGTGCTCTTCCTTTACAAAGACCCACTCTGAACATTCCTTATTTCCTTGTAGTTTCTACTTTTTAATAAGAGGAGTAACAATGGTAGACCAACAACCACTTCTCCAGTAGGTTTATTTATCTAGTGTCTTAAGCTTTACTTTCAAATGTATTGTCATTTTCCACAAGTAACAGGAGTCCTAAAATAGTTTGTCTTTTTTGAATTTCTTTTGCCCAGAACTTTAGCACTCAGGCTGACATGAATGGGTTCCTTCACTCTCCATGTTAATGCATAGAAAGAAGATTCCTGTTCTCAGTCTTTCCATATCTAAATTTAACATTCAAGTCTCTACAATACTAACTCTGGATGTGATATGTTTTTATCTCCAGTACCATTAAACTTCACTTTCCTCACAGCATATTGTCCATAAGAAATAATCAAGCAATGCTAGCAAGCATAATTCATTCTCTCCCTTTGAAACTACAGCAAGAATTGTGTGCCCTTGTAAGAAAGTGCTACTAGACCAGTTAAGATGATTTATACTATCTTTGGTGGTTTTTCCTCCCTAATTAGCCAATGTAAATATATATACATATACATGTGTATATTAAATTTTGTATTGTTGAAATTTAGGAGGCTCAGCTTCAACAGAAAATAAGATTCAGTGCCCAATGTTGACTGCATGCTTTTTGCTTCTTTTCACATAAACTGATTGTTATGAGGATGTTTTCCTAACCTTTCATGTGATTAAGAAGTTAAAGGCTCACTGACTTCAGTCAGAGCTCTTTACTTAAATGCAGACACTTCCTGATAATCCACCACATCATCCTTAATTGAAACAAAAGACACAAGCTCATGAGCTGCTGGCTGGCAAATCCCTCACCAAGCCTAGTGACCCACAAACCATCAGCAATTATATAAGAAAGATTAACAGGCAGACAAAATAATTTTCCACCTAATGCAATGATAAAACTGGGACTTCCATATAGCTAATAAATACAAACCCAGCCATCCTAACACGGCAAGGCAATCTTAGAAAATGCTCCCATCCCTCTTAGAACTGATACTTGGTGACTACCTTTAAGAGAGATAGTGATGAGAGATAAAAATAAAGCTTGCATTTCAATGAATGACCGACCATGATAGCAACAATTAATTGCCATTACTTCCACTTTCTTGAAGCCTAGAAGAAAATTGGAAAATAAGAACTTTAGACCTGCATGTGTGGTCTTCCTCAACTCTTGAGGAAGCTCCACATATTTAGCCAGGTATCTCAAAGGTCTTGTTTGTGAATAATTGGAATAACACTAAAAGGAATTTTCAATTCATGGGCTTCTGAGCTGTCACTTTGTTTCCTCTTTAAGGCTTTTCATTTCCTCATGTCTTATTTGCTTTCAGAAATTTATGTTCACTTTAGCATTATTTTTTATAACACCTGTTGACTTCGATCCACAAGGTTCAACCATTTTATGATTTATTTTAATCTGCAATGTCTGTAAAGAGGAGGTAGGAGAAGCCACTCTTTATTAAAATGGACATTATCACATGAACAGTGTTAAAAGGTTATACACCTGTGTGTGGGGGGGAGAGAGAGAGACAGAGAGAGAGAGAGAGAGAGAGAGAGAGAGAGAGAGAGAGGAGAGAAAGAGAGAGATCCAGCGATGATCATTTATCTGTTGAATTGAAAAACTAAAGTGCAAGAAATACTTGTTCACATGAAAGGACAATTGTAACTAAGATCTTGAAAGTAATTCTGTCAGTAACGCCATCCTCAAAGTAATGGCATTTTTGTCTCAACTGGCCCACATAATTCCGCATTACTTCTTAGAAAAACGGAAACATTCACACATCCGTTTGCTACAGAAATCCATGAAACTAGCATTGCAGAGGCAGTTTATACTTTTGTGTAGACTATCAAATGCTCTGGACACTGTTGCATATTATGGCATATGTTTGACACTAGGTTTTATAAATACCAACCCTAATATCTAACACCTAATTATATATCATTGACTACAAAATTTAGAAATAAAATATAGTCAAATTATGTCTCCAAAATGCCTAATGTGACTCATCTATCTTGTGAATGTCATAAAAATTTAAGAAAAAAAAAGAAAAGAAAGAAATTGTTATATTTAATAAAAATAAATTAAAATCTTACATAAATGGAATGTGATAATTCGAATAGTAGCACTGGAATTAGAATTTTTATGTAAGGACTGTCACAGATGGTGAAACAGAATTTTATACAGAAACAAATGTTTTGTATATATGAGGGCTACTTGAAGGATGTCAATTATTATTTCAGTGACATTAAGCCAAATAAATTGTTGTTTTTAAGGAGTCTTACCCCCCCAAAAAAAAATCCCTAGGAGTTTGAAGCTTTATTATAGTTAATATTTTTAACTTTCTTTTTATTTATTCTTTGTGTCTTTCACATCATGCCTCCCAATCCCACCCATCTTACTCTCCCCCGCCACACACACACACACACACACAAAAGCCCTTTATCTATACATTTTTGCAGGTGTTCATCACAAAGAATTATTGATCTGACTCAAAGCTTCTGGTCTCTGCTATACCATTGGAATTGGATCCTCACTGGGACTATTGCTGGATATCCCATTCCTGTGTCTTGGAGATCCTGCATCCCTGGGTCCACAGGACAAAAATCTCCCCAACCTCCACACCATCCTCTACCCTCTTCTTCTCCCCAACCCTCTGCCACACCACCATGCATCAAGTGCTCCAGCAGATCACAGATGGGGTAGATGTTGGAAATGAAGAGGATGTTGGAGTACGCCAACACATAAACCTTGTCAGCCCCCCCTAGCTCTCCCCTATTGTTACCACCAGGGGGAGCTCTCCGGCTAGTTCACCCCTTAAAACAATGAGCAAGGGATAGGCCAGTTCTCCAGCTTTATGGTCCTCAAGGTCTATTCTCTCACACCAGCACCTTCAGGGTCAGCTCTACTGTAATGCCCCAGAGAGGTTTGTAGGGGTCACTTTCCCAGAGTGGTGTAGCTGATGATGTCTAGGGGCAGCTCTCCCACCCTTAAAACCTCAGGTCCAGCTCTTCCAGCAGCCTCCGGCATTAATGGGTAGGGATGAAGTGGGGAAGGACAGATGAGTAATGGAGACAGCTCTCCCATGCTCACAAACATCCAGGCTATCTCACTAGTGCAGTGCCTCTGCTAACAGGGTCAGCACTAATGTGCTGCCCAGGCAAGGAGCAGGGCCTGCTTTCATGAGGGTTGCAGCTGGTAAAGAAGATCATCAGCTGCCTTGTTTGTCACAGTTGGTGAAGGGGTAAGAAGAAAATTACTATTATATTTAATCTTGTTTCTAAAAACAATATAAGAACAACTGCATGTTAAGATCACTAACATTCCAAATTTATGAGCCTCAATGTAGCCACTCTCTCATTTTTTCAACAACTTAAACAAGCCATGGAAGAGATGTTATATATATATGTGTGTGTGTGTGTGTGTGTGTATACATATATGTATATATACATACTATATATATATATATATATATAGTAGCAACTGTTTGATATTTAACAACTCTGAATATTTAACCCCCATGTATTTCCTACTTGAGAGAAATCAGAGCAAAGAATTCTAAGCAGAAAGTCATGGGCTTTTAAGGCTTCGATTTATAAACTATGCTGCATCAAACCACCACATCCTATTACAGCTCCACACCTTGCTGAAGACCCAATATAAACCTGGACTTGAAATCAAGCACCCCAGTGTTAAAAACTAGCCAGGTTTTTCACAGTAACAATTCCATGGAGAGAAACTGCTCTTCCTCCCTAACAGGTTTGAGACACTGAACTGTGACTGCTTCTCTTCAGTAATTTCCCATCAAATGTGCAAGGTACCTCTTGACAGTGAAACATCACTTCTCATTTACCTCTTCAGCAGATTGAAATATCCTTTCTCTGTAGCAGGAGGTTCATCTTACTTAAATAAAACCGAAGTTATTCTCTGTGGCTTCATTTCCTTTCCCAAATACTTCCTTATTAGGAGGGAAAATGATTTCTTAGCTCATAGGATCAGATAAGGACATTTCTTTTTAATATGTGTTTGAAGGAAATACACTATTTAAGTTGCACTGAGTCACCCACGTTTGCTGGCTAGCTTTCCTGATGACTGCCTATCTGCTCACTGAGAATACTACCTTCTAAATAGGACACAATTTAAATCATACAGAGTATGTGGATCACTGAATCAGTGCATTAAGGTCACCTGGGACCAGAGTTTTTTTTAATTAATGTCAAACATTCCCAACAGTGGATGTAGAAATAATTTTGAAAAGTAAAAAATCTCAGTGACTGAGTCATCTACAACAAAAGTGCACCTAAGGCTGAGGGATCACTGCAGGGCAGTGGAAAGCTTGTAAAAGATAGAGAAATGGAGTTAGCCATGAGACTGTGTCTCCTAGAAAAGGTGCACTCGCAAAGTCCCACTAACATAGCTGCTTTACTTACCATGACCCAAATAAGGATGACACCGATAAGCATGCTAATGAAGAATGGAGAAAGCTCAGGAGTTCTCATCCCTACACAAAAACTACAGGAAGCCGAGGACTGTAGAGAGCGAAAGAAACAGTGTTCTCTGGGGAAAAAGCACACCAATCGTCTATCTAATACCAAATGGTCAATTAACATTACATAGACTGAGTAGGTTGTGTGTGTGTGTGTTTGTATAACAACAATTTTAAAAACAGGCTAGAAATTCAAATAAGAGAAAGATGGGAATAGGGAAGGGGATGGAGGAAGGAAAGGGAAGGAAAGAAATGATAAAACTATATTAATTTCAAAATTATAAAAAAATATTTTTTAAAGAAATCTCAGTGTACTCAGGTATCTCCATGTACCATACCATCACAAATCAGAGAGAATATCTCATTAAAATATTAATGTAAATCCCACCCACTTATGAATAAATCAAAATCACATTAGACATAGTATTCATTCCAATAAGACAAAAAATTTGTCTTTGTCAATCAACCAATTTCTCCACTTTCCCCATTTGCTAATATAGAACCATATTCCCGTAAAATATTAGGTTAGGTAATAAGTAGTGAGAAAGGCTTTTAATCTCAAAGATTCCTAAATAATAGGATTCAAATAACTACAAATAATTTCAATTGCTTTAAATGTTTGAAATTTTTATCAAGAAAATAATTTAAAGCATTGTATAAAATTTATTCATTTTATATGTATAAGTAATTGCAATTCATCAAATGAGATTTAGAGTAAATTTCAAACTTAGAAATAAGTAACGTGTGAAATCACGTGAGAAAACAAAGATCATACTCTGTTTACTGAGAAAGAACATTACCTTTACACAATGCATGGATTGATGGCTACTGTGTCTCCCAATCTTGTTGGAAACTGCATCCATAAAGTCTCACAAAAAAAGGCTTACATGAGCTGTACAAGGACAACACCATAGACACGTCAAAGTGGGTGGGGAAGACTGAGAGACTCCAGCCCTGAACAACTACAGGAAAGTGAAGATTACCCAGAGTGCTGAGAATTAGTTGTTCACCAGAACAGAGCACGCAAATAATCCAATACCCTATGGTCAAGTCTAAAAGCGTTATACAAACTGAGTAGGTTATATCTACAAATATATGGGATGGTTTGAGGGGAGATAGAAATAGGAAGAAATTATATCATTAAAATAATCTCAAATAGTAAATTTAAAAAATAAAATCACTTTTTCTGATTTATAAATGTTCCTTTTAAATCTCACTTCAGTTTTGTGTCCATCAAGATGCATCTAAGTGGATACATACGTCTTCATAATTTTCTAATTTCATAAAATAGAAGCTGATGTTGATATGATTTGGGCCCTCAGACATCAAGTGATGACATTCACAAACTAATGCGAAACGTGAAATTCACATTATCTTCAGTTCTGATAACTGGTCCTTCTGCAGCAACATGCAATTGTACCAGATTCTATTTGATCTTCTGACATAATTTTTAATTAATACTCTTAGGTTTCACAACATGGTTCAACAACAACAGTAAATCATTATACTTTAGACAGTAATTTCTGATTAACTTCTAAGCTCCAGAAGTAATTCTGCTATGACAAGCTACATTTAGATCATAAATTATTCCAGCGGCCTTGTTCCCTGAGCCAAAAAAATGTGGCCACTAAAATGTATGAAGACAGTAATTTGGCAAGAGATTTCAAGCACAAAAATCAAAATGATTTCCACCTTTTGGCCAGAACACTCTTGGGACTGAAAATGACCACAGGGAACCAGCAAACAGTCCTTGACACAAACATGTTTGTTGAAAATTACCTCCTCTTCACAGGCAAGACTGGGACAGCATCTTTCCTTGGAACTATTTTGAATTGCTACAAGAGAGGGTGAATCTGTAACTGCAATTTCAGGAGGAAAAGTAATTTTATTAATAAGAACTATGTGACAGATAATGCTAAAAGTGAATGTAACACATCCAAATCCACATTCAAATCATTATTTTAACCATGTAGTGAAGAAAGTTATTTTATTTTTATTTCTGTGAAGTAAAAGATGTACAATTAGAAGTCATAGTAAAATTTGAAACTTTTATAATGACTTTAAACACCAGGAATCTATTCAAGAATTAACTTAATGTGCAACTCTTAAAATATTGCACAAAGCTGGAGAGTCAAAGGACACAGAAATGTATTTTCTGAATATCAGATCAAGATAACATAGCTGTAATCATATTTGATGATGGTGACTCCACAGTACAGAAGCCAGCAAATACTGTTTAAAGAACATGTTTCCCGTGTTACAGAAGCCATTCAGTCTCTATCAAGGTTCCTTAACTCCATCACCACAGCAGGAAAGCAGTCATAGTCATTGAGTAAACAAATGGACCTGGATACATTTCAACCAAGTTTATTTCTAAAGTAAGACAGCCAGACAGACTTGGCCCCAGGCTGTGTGTATTTGTTCCTCTTGCTGGAAAAGTATTGATCCTTGTTTAAAAAGCAAAAAGCAGTTCTTGCTGCTTCTGGAAACCTCAAAACTTTTTCTCCTTGTCTTACTTCAGAATAGAAAAATCCTCCTCTGTCTGTTTTTATTGCTTGTTTATGTTTGGTTGCAGTTTTCATTTCTCTTAGAGACACTCCTTTGTCCTTCAATTTCCAGAACACCAATTCTGCCTTCTCATGGGCTGTAGGCTTTGAAAAATGATGAGCAGTTCTTATGCTTCGCTCAGTCATGGTCCGGCCCCAATGGCTCTGTTTTCTGTAATGGACAGTGTGACGGAACCAGCCCTGGGTGCTGCAGGAGGACAGCTGGGAGAGTAAGAGCATCTTTAAAATGTTGACTAACGTTCTTCACATAGAGGCTGCTCATTAAGCTTGAGCTACTACCTGCATTTTGCCTCATATGTGTTTTGTAACTATACTAAAAAAAAGAGAGAGAATACAGATGAAACTAACTTTTTAAAGGGACAAGAAAAAGACAAATTCCAAAAATGCTATCCTGCCATACTACATGGCCCATGTGCCACTAACTGGGATGGTATATATAGTGGTCTCTTAAAAATTCTTCTATGTGATTAATTTTAACATTAGATAAAAAGCATATAACTGCTGAATAACTGAGAAAAACTCTTATCCTACCCATGGATAAGAGAAAAAAAAGTATGGAGAAAAATGGTTGAACTTGACAGTGGATCTGTAACACCAGGCTCAGCAATTTGAATATCAATTTTGTGGTCTTCACTTGGGGCTGAGGGTTATAGCCTTAATAGAGAAAAGGTGAGTACATAGCTTTGACCATCATCTCTTACCAATACAGGCCCATATGCCTAGGCACTAAATTCCTTATGTAGAGGCTATGGGGCATTGAGTTTATTATGCAAATGTCTACCTCAACACAGAATAAACACATGCATTGTTATGATAGCTTTCTAACCATTGGATTTATAAAATAAAAATTTTAAATTCTTCCCTGAAACCATGGCATATATCTACAATCCCAACAACTAGTAGTTGAAACCAGGAGAATCATTTGAGTTCAAGTGTTTGAAATCAGGCAAAAGAAGGAGTGAGTGCATTGGCTGGGGAGGCTGAGGAGGATGCCTTAGCAGTATGGTACATATGAATTCTTTATATGCCAGATATAAGATATCATAAGAAAAGGGTGCTTTGGTGAAAGCAGCAGAAATATGAAAGAGATGGCTTATTCTGAGTCTGTACTTTTGAAGCCAGGATAAGACATGAAGTCTGGGGGCTGGAGAGATGGCTCAGCGGTTAAGAGCGCCGTCTGCTCTTCCAGAGGACCCGGGTTTGATTCCCAGCATCCACATGGCAGCTAACAACTGTCTGTAGTTCCAGTTCCAGGCAAAACACCAAGGCAAATAAATAAATAAATAAAGTTTAAAAAAAAAAAAAGACATGAATTCTGAAGGGAAGTATAAGATAGAACCAAACATCTATCAGACAACAGAGTAATTCCCAAGAGAATAGAAAGTTCAAAGCCATAATTTAAGGCTTACCTGGTAGACTCAACAGAAAACATAGTCAGTATGGCCTATCCAGGCTCATTGAAGATGATATTTGAGAAATCAAGGACCTAGTACAGTTGTGTAAACCACTGAAAATAGTTTCTGTGATTCTGAAGAGAACAGGGAATCTCAAACTTGAGTTGAAGGATCATATATCCTGAGTGACATTTTCACAAGTTACATTTGTTTTGGTTTTGAGTCTATTATACTTTGGTCAGCTACTCCTGAACATGAGTCCTGCATTGAAGTAGTTAATATATCCAGAATCATCACATTGGAGAAAATGGATTTTCTTTTCTCTTAGCAGCTATAAATGACAGTTCAGTTGTTAGTCTTTACCCTAGTGACTTTGTTTTCATTCATTCGATTTTTAAATATAACAAAATAAAACATACTAAGATTTAAAAAAAAAAAACTATCACATCAAACATGTGCAAGCCAAGCCAACAAAAGAAAAGGAGCCCAAGGGAAAGCACAAGAATCAGACACCTATTCATTTGCACACTCAGGAATCCCACAAAAACACTAAACTGAGAACGGTAATATAAATGCAGAGGACCTTCAGGTGCTGTGCATGCTGCCTCAGTCTCTGTGAGTTTGTATGAACTCTGATCATTTGATTTAGAGGACCTTGGTCTCCTGCTATTTTCCATGCCCTCTTCTGCTTCCTCTTCTGAGGGGTTACCCAGAACTCTGAGGGGTGGGAATCTGAAGGAGACATATCATTTAGAAATGAGTGTTCTAAGGTCTCATACTCTCTGCATAATGTCTGGCTCTGGGTCTCTTATATTTCTTCCCAACTTTTGCAGGAAGAAATTTCTCTAATGATGGCTGAACCAAGTCCTGATCAGAGCACAGCAGAATGTCATTAGAAGTCATTTTATCACTATGTTTTGTCAGTTTTTACCAGCATTATTTGTTTCTAAATTCCCTGGTTATCTTGTCTCAGTTTCTTGGTCAGTCAAGCAGTGTTCAGTATGGATTCCATCTCATGAAGTGGGCCTTGAGTCAAATCATAGTTGTTTTTTTTTACTACCACAAATATGCTTGTGCCACCATTGCCCTAGCATATTTCACAATTAATATACAATTGGAGATAAATCTTTTGTGCCTGGGTTGGTGGTTTTGTTTCTCTTTTGACAGTATGCAGGGTTCCTTTCTGTGCCAAAGATGTTAGAATGTCAAGGTGAAAGCTTTACATAGGCACCATCTCAACACCTCCATGTTCACTGAGTTTCACAAGATACTTGAAATTGCTATTTGAAAATATTCTTGAGATGCTTTCAGTTAAAAATCACCATGGCTTCTTCAATGCCCCACCAATCAAGAAACCTTTTTTCTGCAATTATGAAAATCACATATGTAGTTTCATTGTCAAATAAACACTGTAATACTGAAAATGTTTTCTAAAATAAAGAAAGAAAATATTCTTGAGGTCCTTGAATGTCCCTACTGTCTATCTTGACATATATCTCTCTTTTAATCTACACTATTGTTTTGCTTTGAATAAAGTCAACTTGCTAATTTTGCAAAATGAAAATACAGTAGAGAAGAGAGGTATGTACCAGGGAGAACAGTCAGGAAACAATGCTCGTATCTTCACTCAGGGAGATTGACATATTCGATCTCCATAGGAGCAGAGGAGAATCTGAGAAGTGGAAAAATTCTGGATGTTTTTGAAAGGGGGATCAATATGCTTTCTGAATGTTTATATGTATAAAAAATGATCACATCAATTGCCAAAGCAACTATTATAGCTTGGTCCTCAGAAAGAGGAAGTTCGAGTCAGTATTACTCTACATAAATGAGACTTTAGGTAAAACAAATATGAATGGAAGATAATGGTAGTACTCCATTTTGAAATAAGTATCAGATGTCCAAATACTCAAACAATCATATATGAGATTCTAAAGTTGCAGAAATGTTCTGTATCATAGATAGCAATTTGGCAGTTTTCAACACTAGATAATTTTTAACCCAGGAAGCAGAAATTATTAAAAAGGTAGTATGGAAAGATAGAAATCCAAGGTCTGAGTTCCATGCCAAAGTAAGACTAAGAGGTCAAGATGAATAGTGACAAATCAAAAATGAAAATGAAGAGAGAAAAAAACTCTGAGTGTTGCTGAAAGAATTCCAGAAAGTGTGGTACCCAGGGAGCTGAGTGAAGAAAGAGCACTCAGGAAATAGAAATTGTCATCTGTGCGAAATGCTGCTAATGGGTGAAGGAAGATGAGGTCTGAGAATTGGATTTAGTGCCTGAGGGTCTTTGTTGACCTTGATAAAAGCAATGATGGCAGGCTGTGGAGTGGCAATAGCCTGAGAAGAGTGAGTCTAAGAGGTACATAGAAAAAGGAATTGGAGACTGGAGTGAAGATAATTCTTCCTTTTGCTGGGGACAAAAAGAGGCTGAGAAATAAGGATGCACTAAAGTTTTGTTGAGAGATAAGTTTTAAGATGAACTAATGCTAAATTGTTTCTAAAATGTATTAGCAGTAAGCTACTTGAGACTCAAATACAATCAGAGACTTATTCCAATTTGCACACTTCTTTAGAGGCTAGTGGACACAGCACAAGCCTCCTGATGTTTTCATTATGAGCCTGGCCTTTAATGGCAAAGCCAGCCACTAAATACATCAAATACTCAATTGATTTCTTCATCAAAACATAATCATTTCTATTTTCCTACAGTGATTAACACAGGAAAAAAAATGTTCATTTAACTCTGCTAAAGATTTAGTACTTTTAAAATACATTTACTAACAAATGCTGTCTCTTAGTTAACCTAAAGTTAGTGTAATCATCACCATAAGAAAATGTGATAGATGTGTTGATCTCTCTGCTTCTTCCTGCCATCATTTGACTCATGCAGTTGCCTCCCATTTCCCAACTCTAATTATCAAACTGTTTCTTTAGTCTGTTTTCTTAAAATAAGCTTTATCTTCCAAATTTAGAAGAAAAAAATAAACCTTTTGTTGAAAGAAGTGGACACATTTTTCAGCTGGTGGGTTTGCGTTTAAGTCGCTCAGTTTATCCTGTATACAGACAGCATCACTCTCGCCACCAACATCTAAGCAATCACTTTTAGGTGATTCTCTAGAGAAGCCTATCTGTTGCTCAGTATTCCACATTGCAGAAAAGTTCACATGAATGAATGAGCTCTAAATGAGCTGTTGACAAGTTTTCCTCAAGTAGCATGAAACTGAAGCTTTTGAGAATTGATATTAGTAGGTTCATGAAAAAAAAGGCTAGATGTCAATGAATATTCATCTGTTATTCTACACTAAACACATAAAATTGAACTTCCTGAGCCATCTGTTAGCTCCAGTGTAGCAAAGATATTGGAGATTGGAAATGCATAAAGCAACATTTTCAAGGTCCCTTCAAATGAACATTAAACACATAGAAGAAATGTTTTGTACAAAATTATGTTCAGTTGCATTGCTCTAATATTTTTATTATTTAAGTGATTATCAATAGAAATAAATGTAAATAAAACATAAATACACACAGTTAACTTAATTGAATAAGCATTTTAGTTGAGTCCAGAATGTAGCATGTTCTGTATTAAAAATCCAAGGATGAAAATGCAGATTTTCCTTACTCTTGAATAGCTTAGACTATGCTAAGAGAGAAAAAAATAAAGCAATGAAAATGTAAAAGGTTAGGTACTCTACTAAAATACTAAAAAAAAAGTCTACTACAATACTAAAATGGGAGTACAAAGATATAAAAGCATAGTCGTTAATCCCATTGATGACAATGGCGAAAAACTAAAGAAAAATGACAATCTTTGAAGAACAAAAATGTCTTTGTGGAGGTGAAGGAGGTTTGAGGGGAGATCAGAGAGAGGCTGAACAATGAAAGGAGAGTTCACTTCAAGAACAGAGGCAGATAAACATAAAGATATTGTCCAAGTGGGAGCTTCAGTAACCAGTCTCCGGAGGCCTCCTCTCAGTAACAGCTTACAGATTTGGCTTCCCAGAGAATATTCCTGTAGACCACATGAGAAGTAGCTGGTTATTAATGCTGTATGGTGAGACATAGAGGAGGCAAATTTGAGGAGGTAGCAAGTAGAATATTAGAGGAAAACAAGAAATAAGAAAGCAATCGTCCTTGGTGCTTCCGTCTTCCTTACCGCCTCTTCCTCTAAAATCCCCTCAGCCATTAGTCTTCTGTTCACGACCTTCAAAGTTGATGTCAGCTCTACCCCCTGCTCAGCATGCTCTGTCAGACCACACATCCTAACCATCACCAACTCTCTCCATTTCTACCCTAGCAAACCTGCCTTTCTGCCACTTTTCTAGGCTCATAAAATATGTCCCTTCAATTCAAGAATAGTCATTTTATATCATCGCTCATATTATACTGTTGCCTTATTTAAATGCCTGCAATGGAATCCTATGCAATTACAATCAAAATTAAAATACCTTCCTTTTTCTGTACCGTTGGATATTATTTGTGTAGTAGCACGATTTTGGGTTGTAAGAAAAGAAGACTCAGAGACTCAGAGCCAAATATTGGGGGAAGGCTGAAATATTAGAGAGAGGAAGCACCACAGTCAATTCTTACTCAGCTGTCTTGTAATTTCCTCAGCCTCACTCCTGCTTGCTTCTGCCAGTTGCTTCTGTGTCTGCCTGGTTTCTACAAGCCCTCATATACCCTATCCCATTCAGATTAGGATTAAAAGCCTGTAGCCTTGAACTCACAGAAATAGAAGAAGTTCTGTCTCTTGAGTTATGGGATTAAGGGTGTAGGTCCCCACTCCTGGCTTTCACTGTGCTGGGATTAAAGGTGTGTGATTGACTCAGCTGTTTATCCTTGTATTCAAAGATTTCCTCAGCTGTCTGCCTAGGATTTGACTGTGTGGTCTCTCTGATATTTTAGGATTTATTAAATACCTAACAAATTCCACAAATTTGCCTCTTGCCTGTAGTCTTTCCCTTCTCTCCTGTTTATTTTCTATGCTAATGTTTTCCTACTCATGACTCATCACATAGCCCACTGTTACACTATAGATTTTCAGCTCAAGTGTCCGTCTACCAAAGTTGTTCTCTCCAATTGTTTTAGCTAATTATAAATACTCGAGTAATTTTTTTTTATCTCATTTATCTCTCTTGCTTCTTATAGTAGGGTCCACAGCTGAGTAAACACTTAACAAAGTAGATAGAATGTGTGCCAAAGTTTATGAAGAAGAGGAAACACACCCAGAGAATTTGCTAAAATTTGTTCTATGTTGTATTAAACAAAATTTCTATGTATCCACCCATGAAGCCTATTACGGAGTTTCTGTTCTTCTTCAAATCACTAGGGCACAATCGGAATTCCCTGCATATTCTACACAGTCCAATTAAGGTGAGACAGCAGGATTGTATCTTGTGGACTACATGCCAAGCCCTATTTTAGAGACTCTTTCATAGATAGTCTTTTTTTCTGTTCATTAAAAAAATACTCATATGTCTGCTCATAATTGTGAGAAAATACTAGCTTTATTTCAGTAGTCAGAAGCAAAAAGGGTTGAATGGATGCTGAAGTTCACACACAAGGGACTGCTGAGGTCCTTCCAGCCAGTGAGAAAGTAGAGTAAACAAATGTTCTGATAAAGTCATGGTGAAGAGTGGGCCTGGAAACCTTGAGCTGGAGTCAGGGGGCAAAACTGGCTCTGTGATGCTATCCCACATGTCCCAGGGGCAAGAAATCCCATATCCCAAAGGACTGAACAGTCACCAGGATGAAGTCCTTTACTGTGTAATGTCTCTAAGAATTTGCCACTAGCTATTACTTTACTGCTAGTCTTGACTACCTACTCTTTTCATTTCATGATTTTTTTTAATATAAACTTTCCATTATAATTCTGTTTCCTTAGTTCCTTGATGCTAGGAAAAGTGTTAAGCAAGACTAAGGCATTCCAGTTACTGGGAGAGAATTGCTGTCTGGCAAGTCAGCCTCCCTCACTTGGCTCTCCAGATGTTGACACTGAAAGTACTCCCTAACATATTTCCTGCGTGATAATCTGTGTCACTCGGTTTCCTTCCCTGGGAAGCCAATTTGGAACCTCTGCCTTTAAGCACAGCAGGATTCAATGTTCCAATGAAGTTGTGAAAATTTGACTCTGTTTTTCAGCTCCACATAAATTCATCTCAGCAATGCAACCCTCTATGATTAGATGACAATTTCAGGCCATTTCACTCAAATTCACTACCACAATCAATTTCATGAAAATAACGTTTTGAGTTATAATTACATTGCAGAAATTTTGATAAATGATCACCAGAAATAAATAGAATAAAGAAAACTGATATGCTAACTGAGAAATTGTCAATAAAAAATTAAAAATGCTAAAATTGGGAAAAATAGTATCAAAAAAATAATGTTAACCTGGCTTCTCACAAAAAAATAATTGGATATAAGAATTTGGAAATGATTCTTTAAGAGATTTGTTTAAAAGGTAAAATTATGAATCCAGGTATAGTGGTGATTTCATGTTATCTCAGCCTTCAGAAGGCCAAGGCAGGAGGGGTTTTCCAAAAGTTTGAGTCCAGCCTAATCTAAGGAGTCAGTTTCAGGCAAACTGGAACACTACAAAACTCTAGGTCAGGAAAGATTAATCAAAAATAGCATATCATGATGGCCAGAATATATTATTGTCAGTACTATGTACTATGTGACTACACAAGATTTAATACACATGAACTAACAATTTGAAGAAGGGATAAATCAACTACAACCCTAATAATAATGGCTAAAGCATAAAATTAACTATAAAGTTGGAGGTAAACTCACTCTATATATCCAATTTTCCTATCATATATGAGAAATGAACTAGGATTTAAATGGAAGATTGGCAGAGGACTCTTGGCAGTACCAAAATATGATACAAGAAAGAATATCTGAAGTCAGAAACTAAAAGCATTTTCATATTTGTCATTGATGAAAAATACTGTTTTTGAAGTATTAGATATATATGATGAATAAACCATTCTATATTACATAAAATTCAATAGTTATAACATCCTTTAAAGTACTTTTAGGAAAAAAAAACAAAACTAGGAAACTTTAAAAGCTTTCTACCCAGTATAATTTATGGTAATCTTTAAATTCTTAAAAAAAATAAGATTACTAAATTCCATAGATGTGACATAAAAAGGACTTTCATTTGGGAAATTAATTTTAGAGAATTTCTTTTTGGAGAACTTATTTTATGTTGGCCATTGGCAACAGCAATCTCATACTCTACTATGAAGATCAACTCCAGATAAACACAGACTTCATTCCAAAGAACTTCAGCAGAAGCCTTGGCATTAACACAGATCACAACAGCTTGAACTTAAAACGTCTGTCATACTTGTCAAGGTTTTAAATAACAAATATTCTTTCTAATATCTATAGAGTGATATACTAAGATTGATTTTAAGTTGCATTGACTGTAACAAGGGCCACCCCTTGTGGAGGAAGCCGGGATAGGAGACCCATTAAGAGTACCTCTTCTTACATTTGTAGAATTTAGAGGACAGAGGTTGAGCAGATTGGTAAAGGCACTATACCGAATACTAAATACATCTGATCACTTCACCAGAGTGGCCTCTGTGATCTAGCATTCCAAGGGGTTTTTTTTTGGGGGGGGGGAGTTACAATATTGAAAAAAAATAACTTTATAAAATGGGAGTTAGAAGGAAGTGGGACCCAAGGAATGTATTTGCTCCAATAGTTCTAGCTATTTTCTGCTGAGATTGTGGCAAAGTGGAAGCTATAGTCAAGTCACCTCCTGCCCCTTCATCCTATGCCAGTTGGTATTTTGAAGTTCTTTAAGTCAGGTGTTGGTATTTGTACTCACTCATCAATTTAATGTCACCCACTTGAGTATGTGTGGCAGGCATTATGGATAGTAATGTGAATAAACTGAATTAATAGATTACTACAGGGAGCTACAGATACTGAAATCACAATCTCTACAAAGGGGTAACAAGAGCTATGATTCAAGCCTATTTGTGATATTGAAGTTCTTCACTCCCAACAAGACAAGATAGATATATATAGGCTTTGGAATTGTACAAGCTGAGAGGAGGGCCGGAACAGCCATATATTCTTACAAAGAGGAACCGTTATGACCAACATTCAGACCATTAATTCAAGCCTGATCTGATATGTGGGTGAGTATTCTCAACTTAAAATAGAAAAATTGACAATGTTGGTTATTATAAATATACAGTTAAGATATAGACTCTATGCTGCTAAGATGGTTAATGGGTACAGGCACTTCCTTCTAATCCTAACAGCTTGTGTTTGATTCCCCAGGACCCACTTGGGGATCCACCAACCTTTCTACTGTAACAAGGCATATACATGCCCACACACATAAATAAATGTTTTGAGTTAAAAAAGACTCTAATATGCAGATATTTTGGTGAATTTCATTTTTTTAACTTCTAACACATTGTTATTTCACTCTTAGCTGATACAAAAGCACATGGCCAGAAACACCTTGGAAAAGGAGGAGAGGTCTATTTGTTCAGAGCCTTGGGGAATACAGAGCATCATGGTGGGAAATCATGGGAGCTTCTCGTACCCTACTTCTATAGTAGCAACAACTGGCTATCCAGTTGTCCATATCTTAGCAGATCAGAAAGCAGAAATCATGTGACAGAACTGAAGAAGACAGAACCTTCCCTGGGTCCTCTTTTGGCAGTTTACTCACTGGCTGTACCTCATAACCCAACATTTTCCATAACCTCTCCCAGAAGCGCCACCAGTTAAAAACCAAGTACTCGGACACATGAGCTTGCAGGGTACCATTCAGATTAAAACCATAATATGCAAGTAATATCTATTTTTACTTTGTATCATTTTTATCTCCAAGTCAATTATTTTTACCCCATATAACAGAGATGTTTCCATATTTATTCCTTCAATAATTCTGTGACATACACTGAGAATTTGGCAAGAGCCAAAAACTATTCCACCTACTGAAAATGAAGGCAAACCTCTTTCAATTTCAGATTTTGTATCTAACAAAGTAAACAAATAAATACACTATGAGTAATAAATACAATGTGAGTAAAT
Source organism: Sigmodon hispidus (assembly GCA_004025045.1). Lineage (NCBI taxonomy): Eukaryota > Metazoa > Chordata > Mammalia > Rodentia > Cricetidae > Sigmodon > Sigmodon hispidus. Next base: position 347,672 of record PVIH01000286.1, read on the forward strand.
ACTGTACAGTAAAAAGCAGGACAATGCAATCTGGAATAAAAGGGAATTACTTTTGTCAGATTGCTCAGAATTTGGTGAAGAAACTCCATGAACAATAAATAGTGCTATATTTTGATTGAGAAAAAATATAAATAAGAAAGTGAATAAGAAAATTGTTACTGATATGTAATATTAAATATACCTATTTAGTGAATTTCACCTGATACCTGTGGACATGAATTATCAACACTGACACCATAAACTCTAGAGACCACACCAAGTCGTTTTTTGCCAGTGGTAGGAAACTGCACATGTCCCACATAGCACACTCCTCTACAGAAGCATGGCAATATGTGGTGTAGGGGAGACTCATGCTTCCAGTAGTCAGCCAATCCCAAATGAGTAGAAAGAGATACTTTCAATCTCTTTGAGTCACTGCTGATTCCCTGGTGCAGAGTGAATGGATTAATATAAAAAGGAAAGGCCTATCAATAAAATCCCTCCTTATGGAAGGAAACAGGAAAGTCTGAGGGTTAGGGAAGGTTGGAGCAGAAGAGGGCATAGGAAGAGGAAGCAATGGAAGTATATACAGGAAGTGACTTCACTGACAGACTGTAATGTGTAAACTGGACAAGGAGTAGTCAACTCACTCCAACCTGTGAATAAGTTACCTTACCTGCATGGCAGCAGGGAGTTTGTAGCTGTGCCTGAATTGAGGATTTTGATGTGGAAAGCTTTGCTTAGATTATTGATATAATTAATATAATATAATCACAAAGACCCTTAAAAGAGGAAAACATGGAAATAAAAAGAAAACAAAAATGTGGCCACAGAAACTGCAGGTCACAACAGGTCACTTGGTAGGTTAGAAACTTCCAGCTTTGAAGATCACTGAAAATGGTCCTATTCTTCACAATCAATCCATTTCCACCCCTACTTTCCTGTTAACACATTAATTATATAAGTGAAAACAATTACAGGTAGAAAACCAGGCATATATCAACTCCTTTCTTTTAGAATTTTAAGTACCATGTTTTAAAAAAAAATGGAGAGAGTACTATATTTTTCTCTCCTAAAGATTTAGTGGGAAGTTTCCCAAGACTGTAAAGTCACTTTGTCACAAGAGACTTTCTGGTAAAGACAAAAGATATATCACTGTCCTTTTTCTTAAGAATTAATCCAAACTGGTTGGTCTCTCTGTCATCTGGACAGGAAAATGCCTCCTCAGTAAGGCTATCTGTTCTAGAGACTTGAAGAAGTCTTCTAAAACCGACCTAAAATTGAAAGTTGGCACAATGATTCTCTTGACCACTGTTCACTCTCACCTCTTAAGAGTGACCATTATATAATGGTCCTCAGGCCATTACACACTCTCATTCTGGGAGATTATTATTCTCCACAATGAACTCTTTGACGATTGCCCACTCCTATCCCTAAAGGGTATTCCATTTTTTGATTTTCAATATAATCTATCTTCTATATTGTATTCTGTGTATCTTGTCTGAGTTCTTTCAACAGAGATAACATGGATCAGGGAGCCAACGGAAGGCCAAAGAGAAAGATGCTGTAAGAAAAGAAAGATGCTCTATTGCTGACTTTGAAGAATCAATGAGGGTCACAAGCACCAGCAAATAGCTGGTCATAAAAGCAGAAAACACTGGAGAAACGTATTATCTCCTATAAGAGAAGCAGCTCAACTCTGATTATACCTTGGTTTTTAGCTTCAGAGACCAATTTTGGTTGTTTTACACCTAAACTACAAGATTTGTTAATGATTTTATGTAAGACATAAAGATTTTGTCAAACAGGAAAATAACACTAATAACTGATTTTTAATTGAGTATTTTTACAATGCACTAGGGGGTTCTAGAGGAACACAAAACATGCAGATTATGTATACAGATATATATGACATGTATGACTATATATAATAACTTGTTCACTTGGATTACATAATCAGGGCAAGTAGTCAAACAATGGTTGCCATGACAGACATGCTGATAATCTAGTATCTGTAGTCCATGAACCTGGATGCCTCAGGAGTTTAGTTCTGGTAGTAAAGGCTAGAAATCTTCTTAAGAATCTCTTATCATCAGTATACATTGAAAGGCCAAGAAGATATTGACTGGTATCAGTAAAATATATAAGCAAAAGTAATAATTATGTAGAGTCACTTGCCAGCAAGAAATAAGGACAGCCAAGCAAGAAGCATTGATCTTACCCCCTTGGGTTTATTTATGCATGGAATGCCACTGAAAGATTCCATCCACTTTGGCAAAATGTCTTATACTTTCAGTTAATCTACTCTGGAAATGACTTCCCAGACTATCCAGAAATGCATAGGTGATTCCAGGTCCAATCTAGTTTACAGTGAAGGTTAAACTACAGATGGTAATAAAACTATTATTAATACAGTCTAGAGAATGACATGGGTGGAGATAGGGTCAAAAATCATAAGGCCTAGGAGGACCTCAGCAGTCTGCGGTGGATCCATCCACTCGTGAAGTCTCTCATGGTGATCTGGGTGCTCAGAACTTCAATACATGCAGAGGAATTGGTAGACATTCAAGAATGGATGTGCTTCAAAGGACTATGTGTTTTGTGGAAATAGGGAGATGTGGCTGATGTAGCATAAACATGAAAATAGAAGAAATCCTTAGTGGGGAGCCACTTTGCCAAGAAAGTAAAGTGACCAGTGTCCTTAAAGAGAGCTAGGTGCTATTGAGAGGGGGCAAAGGAGAAAAGTGAAGACACCAGAGGTCTTAAGTTTTGATGATGCAGTAAAAGCAGAGAGAACAAGATGTGAGTACTGAGTGAAGGTTAGTGGTGGGTTCATCCTATTCAGGCTTATGCTTCATAAACCCAGGTGGCAATGGATAATTTAATAAAAATTCTCAGCCATTTAAAGGTAATTTAGGCAAACAGAGGCATAAAGCATAGTGTCATTTTTACTGATTTGTAGAAAAGAAAGCAGTTACAAATATGTGATTATCTTAAGGATTTTTTTCTTGGATAGTTGTAGTAATGAAATGAATGAAGAATAATTGCTTAACCTTCAAGAATCAAGACTTCTCCTGTCTCTCCTCAAGTTTGTCCTAAGGAGGTAAGCATATCATGATACACAGAGCTGGTAATGTTGTGAAATACAGGAGTATAGGGTCTTAAGCCATTCTCTTTGGTAAACTATGCTGAATGAGAGTGAATCATGGCAGAGGAGGTGGGGATAAAACTATACTCCATTCACAGAGTGTATGGGAGTCATGTTGGGGAAAGGCATATATGGATCATCATATAGGAATCATCATATATGGATTCACTTGGGTCTGCAGGTCTATTATAAACTCAAGTAGCTTACTAACAAATATTACAATTAGAAGATAACCTCATGTTTGTAGAAGGGATAATATATCTTAAGAATGAGTAAGTAATTTAAAGGAATTTGAATAGTGAAAATGAGGGGAGAAAAAGGAAAAACTACAAATGAGTAACACAAACTGAATAAGTTTAGCTCACACAAAGGAGAGTTACTTGTTAAGACCTACAAGTGTTTGGGCAATCTTAAAACTCAACTCTCTGATATTAAAATCCTGACACAAGAGAAAAAGATATGCTCATCAAAATTTCTTCTAAATGTGAATTCTGGTCCCTTACAAAAATAACATTGTCTTTTTAACTATTTTTGTTTCCTCAAAAAAAAAAAGAAAGTGTAGCTTTGAGTTTTGCACATATATTTCAGTTAATATATAAGAAAACAAATTACTGTCTTATTATATGTGTACCAAAAATCTACAGATAAATTGGCTGTTTTACATGGCAGAGTTTACATGAAGCCAATGTAAGCATATGTGATTGTGTGATAAGGTAGGCATTCATCATTATAGGATTAGAATTCTTATCCACTTTCAAATTCTCAAAGTGGTTTCATCTCAAGAAAATGAAGGGATGAAGGGATGGCTCAGCAATTCAGACCTTGGAAATTTTTTCTTTTAATTTTATGAATTTGAACTATGAATTTGAACTGCTTTATCAGAGGACCAAAGTTTAGACCTCAGAACCTACATATGGTAACTCACAAAACTCCTGTAGCTCTAGCATAAGGGAGTGGGGGAAACAGTCATATCTGACCTTCATCAGTACTTGCATATACATGTAAACACACATGTACACACACATACATACACACTCATATTCATGCATACACATGAAATTAAGAACTCTTTTAAAAAAGAAAAGAGAGGAAGCACCAATTCTCTAGGAATTTGTATTATGAACATAAATGATTATTCACAATATAAACTACATAAACATGTGTTTTAAACACTTGAAAATAAACCATATAATAGCATGAAAAGTCAGCAAAAATTCTGTTAACATCTTGAGTAAGTCAATTTAGACAGTAAATGAGAAGTATAATTGAAGGATATTTGCTTAGCATTTATTGAACACAACTTTTATGCTTTGTGCTATGAATACATAAGTGGAGCTTTAAGAGTCCAAAATCTCCATTTAAAAATAAAATATAAAAGTTCCAAAATATATTTTTATTTCAAGTTTAGAAATGGAAAGTGGAGGTGCCTAGTCTAGGACTGCTGTGGGCACCCATGGAGATATAGGCCACAAAGAAGAGAAGTGATAATGGAATAATTACAACAAGGACAAGCAAGAAGGATTAGCAAAGAGAGCATGCTGCAACTCTCCCAACAGCACTGTCTCTTCAAGTACTTATGAAGCCTTGGCTATGTGCTACACTAGTTTCTCAACTGAAGTATACTGAGTGGAAAATATGTATATCACATAAATATCACTTTCCATGCCTGCTATCACATGAAAAACAAAATGCTGCTTACAAGGTGTCCAAGTAGATCCTGCAGAGGAGAGATAGAACAGGAGATGGTGGTGAAGAAATGGGATGCTGAGTACTAAAAATAAACTACATCAGTCCAGCGATACCCACATTGAGAAGAAAGGAAAAAAAAATAGACATTGCACTGGAAAGGTGGGCCAGAGAAGGACTGTGAGCTACTTCTAAGATGCAGGAAAATTTTAAGGTTTGGATCAATAATTGAAGTATCATTGAAGAGTATAAGTAATTCTAAACAACTATATTGGTAACTTCTGAAAAAATGTTTTAATAACCTCTCAAAATATAAAGTGTCATGGTGTTGTCCAGGCTTTGAACACTACTGAGGTCCAGGTTTGGGTCCATGGCCCTATAGCAGCCAGGAACTGGGTTGATGTCTGTGGCCTATATTGGTATGGAGGGCTGTGTGGATGCCTAGGGTCAGGTCATCCACCTGTGTTCATATTGCAGCCAGGCCTGTATAGATCTGAGTGCCCTGTGCTGACATGCAAAGCCATGGTGATGACTGGGCCAGTGCTACTGCTGAGGGCCATGTCTGGATCCACGGCTCAGAGTGTGTGCTGATGTCTGAAGTTTTTATTGCTATCAAAAGCCATGTAGATGCCCAAGGTCTAGGACAATGTTAGTGTCTGAGGGCACACTGCCACTAGGGCCATGCCAATCTGAGTGGTCTGCACTACCACCTGGGGCAATGGTGACATCCAGACTCAGCTGCTGCCAAAGACCATGTCTGGTTCATGGCCCTACTGTAGCCAGGGTCTGGGTTGAAGTCTAAGACCTGCAATGTCACCAAAGGTTACACAGAGACCCGGGGTCAGGGCCACAACCTGTGGTCTTATTGGTGTCCAGGGTCCATGTCACTACTATAGCCATCCTGATCTGAGTGCCTGTGCTTCCACATGGAGCCAGGAGTCAGGATGATATCTGGGCCTATAGTACTGCCAAGGGCCATGTCTAGGACTGTGGTCTTACCGCAGCTGAGTCAGCACTATGGCCCATGTCACCTCAGGGGACCATAAGAACCATGGGTTATGAAATGAGAGGGTCATGCTGAGCCTGCCTTTCATTGGTCCTAGATAAGATGACCCTGCCCCTCACTGAACATTGCAGCAAGACAGCTTCCCTCCTGCCCACGCACTCTGGAGAGATGACAACTGTTAATATTTACAGACAAAAAATAAGATTAAGATGTAAATTTCTCTGGTAATTTGTAGTATTAAAAAAATTGTATTTGTTACACCTCCAGAAACTATAACAGTATGATTTTACACAGCTAAGGTTCTTCAGCCCCCATGTGCCAGAAGCTTCAGAACAGAGAGTTATGATACTATAAAGGCCAGTCTGTGCTCTGTGATTCTTCTTGGACTGCCATTACTATACCCATACCCACCACCTAGGCACTCTACCCTGGGGCCTCATCGAGAACGTAAGCCAGTGGAGCCTCTACAGTTTAAATCAGTTCTTTCCTTGTAAGGCCTGCTGTCACAGCATTTGAGACAGTTCCACACCGTGTGAACATCAAAGGTTGTGCTCAATGGCAGAGAGCTGGAAAAGAAATAAATGCAGCCAGAGCAGTTAAACAAAGAACGAATTACAGGGTTTTTGTTGGTCTGTGATTTTACATCATGAAAAAGAACCTCAGAAATATTTCCAACTTCTCATTCTCACAAATTATACACTTAACTAGCCAACTATTCTTACTTTTCTTTTTCATTTAACAATCATGAGATCAAAATTGTCTCAGGTACAACAGGAGAAAAATGTTAAATCCACCAGAGACCATGCATCTCCTCCATAAAGGAGTAGAAGACATGTATAGTAGAAGACAAAATAGTCCCTTATTTTTGGGAAAGCTCATCATAAATAATCACTTTTACATGAAGCAGAACTTTTACTCATTGTTTCTTGTCTAAATATATGAGGGTTATTCCCCATTAAGATGAGTCACCAGGTAACTTATAGATTTCCTGTCTGGACACCTTTAAAAAGCTTACCATCAATCTGAGCTTGACAGAGAACATGAAATTCTTAAGAAAGGTTAGTGAGTGAACTAAATAATACTTGGCTGTCCTCACTGCCTGCTGGGTGTGGGGAGGAGATAAATTTTCAGTTTAAACACAATACAATTCCTTTTAAACATCAACTCATTATTTCCAGTATTGTCCTTTCCTCTGCTTAAAAATGAAATTCCACACCACTTTGACATTAGGTGTCAAATCAGCACAAATTCTGTGCATTTAAGGACCAAAAATAATTCATTATTACTATATATTATGCCAAAGTAGTATAATGAACCATACGAAACAAGAGTCCACAGAAATTAGAAAACACAAGCATCTCCACACCACCATTATACCTGAGTTAGACCTTTCCTGAAATTACTCAGGGTGAGTAAAGTGTTTTAGCATCATTGTCTTTAGAACGTACACAGAGTTTAAAAAGTAATTTCACCTTCTTAAATTCCCCATGCCAGCACCGACATAGGGAAGTGGGCATGGGCTCCCATCCGTCTTCAAGAAGCTATTTCAAATTGGCATCTACTGACAAAAGAAATCTGTTTTCTCTAATGGAATCTCATTGGGTATATCAACTTAAGGGCAGGCCCCACCCCCAGCAATAGATAGCCAACAGAAAATAAGCTTAATGGTATTTTTGTAGACCTTTTGTCCTATATTGCTTTGGAGGTTTTTTGTTTGTTTGTTTTTCGTTTTTCATCTTACTAGTCTTTGCTTGTATGCAATGGTTTCTGAGTTACATTTTTATGGATTTTGTATGTGTATTTCTTGTGGTTTTTTTTTCCTTTAGTTTTTGTTTTTATTCTGGTTTGATTTCTAAAGAGAAAAAGAGAAAGTACTTGGAGTTCAGTGGGTGGTGAGGTAGGGGGAACCTGAGAGGATTTGGGGGAAACAGCAAAATGATCAGAATATGAGAAACATTCTGTCAACTAAAAATCTGTCTCTATGCATATGCTAGCTAAGAAGTGGGGGATCAATGCCTCCCAGACAGTATCTTCAGTGGTTTGACTAGACCTAGATGATGGCTGTCTTCCACCTCTGTACAGAGTTTGCCCCATCCCTTACAGCAGATCTAACCTCTCTGTCCTTCAGGCATGAAATCTGGGTTGATGTAACTGTCTTCCTTTTTCTTTCAGAACAGAATCGCTTATGTGTATGATATTCATAGTTTGTGCTATGTAGGTGAGGTTTTTGATATTTGGGGAGATTGTTTGGGTTTATTTTGTAAATTTTATTTTTTATTTAATTCTGGAAACTTTAGGTTTTTCCAAATCATAGCTAATCTACAGTTTTGAAAATTCATCAAGGCTTTATTTTCTAAGCTAACAATCTTCTTTTATTTTAACTATAAATGTGAATTCAGATGAGGACTTGATGACCACAAACCTCAGTAATAATTTCTAACACTCATGTATAATTCTTTGGTGTATTTTACCACCCCCAAGAATTCTACATAATTACCTCTTTGTAATGAAGCTGCTTAGGGGTAAGAAGGAAGGGTTTGCTATTCTTAGATCCCATGAGCTATATATAGTTAGACACCACTTCTATAAACAAATTTAGTGAATTTTCTGCCCAAATTTCTACCAATGTGGAGCAGCAGCTAACCAAACCTTATCTTAACTGAGCTCTTATGAAAGATAGTTATGAAACAAGGAGAAAAGAAAACTCTAAGGATCTTCTATGGCCTACAGACCTTGATAATGAAAGACAAGAAATACTGTAAGCTTTGGGAGTATCACTTTTTTGATGACAACCTATAAGAGCAAGAAATACTTCACTGACTCATTATATCCTATTATGAGTAGATTTTATTTTTAAAAACTAACATAAAATTATCTCAAGGATTATTTCTAAAGTAGTTACTTCAAGTACAACCTTAAAGTTAGCTGTTTCATTTTGAATTTAGGTAAGATGTTTTTTTCAGCATTTTGGCCTTTCAGAAAATTTCCTACTTTTTTTTTTTTTAAATCAACTTCCTGTCCCCAATCAAACATCATTTTTACAGATAAGGAGCAAGAGCACAGATCTAAATTTTTCTAAAATGAGAATTTATGACTTAAGAAAGCTAAAACTGTTTGACTAGCAACAACTGCAATGCATCTTCTACCCCCTTTAACACCACTTTGCAAATTTAGTGCATTTAAGCTCTTAAAAAACCACTAAGGTAACAATTTTCCCAGACAGAAGAAATCAAGTAATAAAAGTCGGTTTATCCCAGAGGAGTCTACACCTATCACATGTTCAAGGACAAACTCTTAAAGGCTTGAATGTTTTCAGAAATATTAAGCTTTTGGTGATGACAATGCATCCTGAGCTATTCTTTACTCTGGGAAGAGGTCCTTCATTTTTGCAATGCCCCTGCACCCTCTAATGGTCACTTTCAGATTTTCTTTATTAAGAACAAGTTATTCAAGGCTATTCAAAAGGCTCATCTTGTAAATTTGAATTTTCATTAAAATAATGACATTTACACACTTTGAACCTTTAAATCTTCATAATCCCAAGTCTTCATAATCCCAAACATTAATTGAAGCTCACACCTCTTCACACTGTTGAGAAAATAGAAATATGAAGAGTTAGAGTAGGATAATAATTAGGAAACACTCTATAGTTTCCAATTGTGTCTGACATATTAACAAGCTAATAGGAATTTAAGATTCTGCCTCTAGGCGCAAAATTATTCAGCAGCAAGACCACCAATTGATATCACAGCTCCTATTTCCTAATACTAGTACGATAAAGTCATTATGATCTGTTTGAGCCTCTTTGTGAAAGACATAGAAAAGAAATCCGTCATCAGTCCTGGATCCTCAAAAGAATACTGGGAAAAAAAAGAATCATGGAAATGGGGATTTCTCATTAAGTATCAATAACAAGATTAAACACCACACACACACACACACACACAACACACACACAACCCACACACATGCACACACTTTGTAACTTAGCTATATGCTGTCTCAGAAACATTAAACTCCTTTAACCCATAAATCATTATAAATCTAATGAGAAATTACATTTGGTATCAGTAATGAAAATTGCCTTCTTTGCTTCAATTACTTACACTTTCATGTGTATGTAACACTTAGAAAATAAGAAAATTTTATCCTGATCCCTCATGTCTGTCCCTGGTGCATGAGCTGGCTATTCCCTATGGTGGGATGCCTCCCTCAGTCTTGATACAGGGTAGAGAGAAGCTTGGTCCTGCCCCAACTTCATATCCTACACTTTGTTGACTCCCATGGGAGGCATTACCATTTCTGAGGAGTGGATGAGTGGGTAAAAAGGAGATGGGGAGGGAACAGGAGGAAAGGAAGGAGAAGAAACTGTGGTTTGTAAAATAAATTTTTAATAAAAAAAGTAATCATGAGGTTTTCTCCATCTTATTAGCAAGTATTCATTACAGCAAACATTGAGTTTCATTGTGTCTTTTACATACATGTCCATCACATACTTTGCCTTATATCCATCTCTCATCACAAGCCTAATTCCTAAATTCATGCTATTGACAGTGATAAAAATACAGGCTTTCTGATTTAAAAAAAAAAATAACCTTTATCAAATGGAGCTGATCACATCAAAGTTAATATTTGAAATGTTTATGACAGTGGGTATTCCTAAGTGATTTTTTTTCTTTCTTTGCTAATGTTGCACTTTGAAAAAATATAACATGAGACCTCTCTGAATCTCATATTCCTAATTTATATAACACCAATACTTTTAGCAGGAAAGTGCTTGACATCCTATAGAAGTGGGTCTCTGTATGTGTGTGTGTGTGTGTGTGTGTGTGTGTGTGTGTGTGTGTATGAAGCAATAATTTGGGTTGGAAAATGAAACTATTATTTGGATGAGATAGTGGATATCTGTAATCACAGCACTTGGAAGATGAAGACATGAATCTTAGTAGCTCAAGGCTGGGCTTAGTTATATAGTGTGTTAGAAGCCAGCCTGCTCTACATGAAACCCACCCCAAGATAAATAAATAAATAAATAAATAAATAAATAAATAAATAAATAAATAAATTTCAACTACTGTCATTAGGGGTACAAGTATATAACAATGAAGAAATCCCATCTAAACGAGTAACATCTAGGGAGACAGAAGACAAAATAGTATCTAAAAGATTTAAAGCAGTATATGTAACGGTGTACCAAATATTTAAGGTTTTCGTTAATTATCAAATTACAAGTAAAATTTATAACTAAATTGGGGCTGAAGAGATGGCTCAGGTTAAGGTGGCCTGAATTCAGTTCCCAGTGCCCATTCTTGCCCTCTTACCACCAGCTGTTACTCCAACTCTAAGGCACCTGACAACATCCCCTCTGGCCTCTGAGGGCATCTGGACTCCATGCACATACTCACATGCAGACACACAAGCAAGCACACAATTAACTATAAATAAGTAAAGAAAGAAAGAGAGAGAGAGAGAGAGAGAGAGAGAGAGAGAGAGAGAGAGAGAGAGAGATTTTTTAAAGATAAAATTTAATATGCCTGATAATGTAATTGTTTCTCGGATCAGACTACAACAGGACTTGTAAGGCTCTCAAACTCTTCAAGGTCATGTTATATATGGCAATGTATAACTTCATGTGTGTTGTATACAGTCACAAAAGATACATAAGAACATAACGGTTTTAGATCCAGAAATATCCTTTCAAAGTTAATCTTCTAAGAACTAACCTTCCAAAGTCTAATATCCAAAAGAGGGTATGGAAAACTGTCCCACAAAACTACTATGTACATGATCCCACATTGCTTTCCCATAAACACTGAGAATCCTAGAATTAGCACTAGAAATTAAAACTTATCTTAATTTTAAATAATGTAAATACCTTTTAAAAACCCTAAATATGTTCTGTGCATGGGTGTTGAGAATAACCACTGTTAAAATGCACCTTGTCACCATATCCAATAAAAGTTTATTATGCAAATACTTGATGGATTAAACTCATGCTAAATACTAACTTCCAATAACTTGGAGTTTTGCATCATTTGAGTGTATATTCAAGTTATATCACTATTAAATAGACTCATACTTACATAATTTTTTTGGAAGACAATGAAATTGTTCCAAAGACGATATACATAGGAGTTTTACCCTACTTGAAATAACATTCCAGGCCCTTCAATTAGACATATAACATTATGTTTTATTTATTTAGAGTTAAGGCTTTCATACTGAGTATTACAAAACTAGTTCCCTTTATCATAAACAATTTTCTCCTTTATCATTGTGATAAGAGAACCTAACATCATGAAATATGTTTTGGTATCTTGCAGACACCAAAAAAACAAGTAGCCCATTGCCTGATGCACAGACTATGCTCAATGAATGTTAGTTGAATTTATTTTTCACAGCATCTATTTCCATTTAACTACAAATGCTTTCAGAATTTTCAAAATTCAAATTACCATATTTCTTACTTTCTGTCATATGCTATAAATTAAACATAACCATACCTATAAAACTGATGAAAGTCACTGTGTATTCAAACAATTTAGGCACTTGGGGGCATCAAGTTCATGTTTTTCAAGATTTAAAATGCTTTAAATAAAATGTCCTCAGAAAAGGACACTAAAGCCCAGGGAATTCACATTTATTTTTCTCTTCTATTTTCTCAGTCTCTCTCTCTCTCTCTCTCTCTCTCTCTCTCTCACACACACACACACACACACACACCAAAAAAACTATGTTTCAATATTTATAAGACTAAGAATAATGGGTGGACATAATATTGCTTTAACATACACTTTTGCCTCTTAAGACCAGTTTAAACTCTGTAAAAGGCCAAGAACATGGATTTAATTATGCAGAAAAAGATGGTTTAACTACAGTGCACATTCAATAGACAAAAATCTAAAGAAAGCTGTCTTGCCTGGAACATTTACAAATCAATTCATTACATTGATTTGGAATGAGTTGTACTGTAATTTAAGGCACAGATTACACAGGACAAATAATAAAATTCTATTTCCAAGGACTTTCATTTGACTGTACACTTGACCTGAGAATTTTCAAGAAACAGTGATTTTCCTACCCTTAGTAAGTACCACTGTATGTAAATAATGGGTTTTTAATAAAGTAAAGATTAAGAATGTAATCATAACTAAATTTGAAAAGTATCCCAACAAACTATTGATGGCTTATTAAGTAACAGTGTTTCTGTTTGAAAATGATTTAGCCTACAAACAATGCATAGACAGTGACATTACACTTCCTACTTTTAATGTAACACTGAGGGAAAAGTTGATGATTTGGGGGAGGAGGCTGAGGTCTTTGGAACACTGAAGAAAAAGTTAATTATTGGGGGCTGAGGTCCTTGGGACTCCCCAATTGCAGCCTCCTGACCACTTGCTCTCTTGTTTTGCTGTGCTTTAGATGCTCCTCAAGTTTTTTATTTATAGTATTAAAAAATAGACATAATAAAAGTTGCAACTACACAAGGTACTTCTCAAAAATCACAGACTGTTGGGTTCAGACTCACCAAGTTTAATTACACATCAAACAAATGTGAACAGTAGGTTAGTCTGGTAAGTAGAGATATGACTAGCTTAAATGATTCTTAGAAAATATTGGGTCAGTGGGACCATGGGACTGTCAGCTGCCTGCCCAGGGAGGGGATGGGGAGTTGTGGAGAAGAAAGAATGATCTGATGTGGTGGGAGGGGGAAGGGACCTTGAATAATGATATACAGGGATAGAAAGTGTGACTTCTTTGTTCATAATAATAATAATAATAAAAAGAAAACCTAAGTCTGAGCCTGAATCTAGCTTCTGTTACTCTCATCCTCTCTTTCATAAAATGAAGATTATAATATAGTATCTGATACACTATAAATATTTGAAAATATTAATAAAAAAGAAAAAGAATATACTCATTTTCTCTTTCTCTCTTTCTGTCTACCTATCTGTCTGTCTGTCTGTCTTTTCTGAGACAGTCTCATGTATCCTAGGCTAACCTGGAAGTCACAGTGTAACCAACTATGGGCTTAAGCTTCTGATTCTCCTGCCCTAGTCTCCCAAATATGGTGATTACAGATTTGAACTACCTAACCCATGTTATAAAATGCTGAGAATGCAATCCACAGCTTCCTGTCTGTATCCTAGGCAAACATCTACCAAGCAAGCTACAACTTTAGCCCTAATTCATTTTCTTCCTAAAAGGAAATACAAAGCCCAGCAAAAACAGGTGTCCTAAGAGCTTGATGAAATAAACAATGATTTCCATCTGTGTCCTTCCTGCAGGAGCAGAGATCAAGTGCTGTAACAAGGTCTGTCCATGTCACGAAGTCTTTTCTTCCTGCCAGTCTGTCCTGGAGCTCAGTTTCTTCCTCTGGGCAATAACCCATTAAACTGTGTAACTTCAGAATCCTAGTCTGATTTTAAGTCTTCTGAATTCCTTATAAGCCAAATAAACACATTAATAAGAGAAGTTAACCTGCTATCTATTAATAACAAACCAATTTGATATATGTGTGACACATGGGCATATAAATGTGAAAATTTGGTCAAGTCACAACTAAGTTAGTGAAAACCCATATAGAAGTATCAAAGTCCTAGCAACAAGAAATAGATTTTGATGCCATCAACAAAAAGTCTTCATTGCTGCTAGTAAAATGAAAAAAACAATAAAATAAAAACTTGAAAAATCAAATAGAAAACAAAATTGTCTTTCTTATCTAGTTTTCCAGAAAATGGAAGAGAAATTTTTAGCAGAAACTGTGGTTTATGCAACAAATAACTAAAGACGTTTTAGTTACTCTAATAAATGTCAAGAGCAATTTAAATGTTCTAAAAATTGTTACCCTGTTGAACCACAGTAGTTTTGTTTTAAAATAGCTTTACTGAACTTTGCCATAAAATTTCAAAACAACTACCATCCATCAATAGAAATAAATGATGTTGCTGTGACATTTCTCCTATAAATTTTAACAGGATTTAAGCTGCCTGATATTTCTAATTAATATTGTTCTCTTTTTTTTCTGGTTATAAAGAGGCAAGAAATGGAGTAAAACAACATGGGTATTCTCTATTACTTGAGCCACAAATATAACGAAATTCAGTGTCTAAATTTACCTAACAATCTTCGACTTATTTCTAAGGTAATTCTAAAATGAATTCAATTAGAGACAAATAGGCATCTTTATTTAAATAGTCATTGTTAATAGTGTTATTCGCGAACGTTTGAAAGAGAATGCCTTTTCAAGCTGGCTACCAGAAACACAACCTTAGGTACCACTGCCACCTGCTGTTGGCTATAAATAATTTTCCAACATACAGTAATAAATATAAGAGAAGAAACAGGAAGTTGAGTGGGTAAGGAGGTGGGGAAGACTTCGAAGAAACTGAAAAAAAGGGAAAATTATATTAAAATATATATTGTATGAAATTTTTTTAATTAAGAAATTAATACACTTGAAATAGTCCATGCACATTGTCTAGAAATCAAACATCAACATGATGCCAAAAGCATTTTCTGAGCAAGTTGCTGACAGGATTTTTTTCTGGTAAAGGTGAAGTTATACCTCTACTATAGCAGGAGACTAAAAGAGCTTCTGATCTTTGGTGCTTATTAACATTTGATTCAGTTTTGTTTGCTTTTTTAACACTAGTTTTTAATTTTTTTTTAAAAAAAAAAAAAGAGGGTGGTACAGTTCAGAGGAAGTAAGTGAGACATGGCAGCAGCAAAGATAAAAAATAATGTTTAATGTCCACAGGAAGATATACGCATACATGGAGAGATGTAATTAAATTATCAAAAACTGATGATTCTGGTTGATTAAGATATGAGAACTCATTATTCTAATGTCTTCTTTCTTCCTTCCTTTCTTTCTTAGGCTTAGACAAACTTCTAAATAAAAATCTGGTGAAAGAGGAAAATATAAACGACACTATGAATTGCTTTACTACTACAGCTATGAGGCATCCATACAGGGATTACAGGCTAGGAGGCCATTGGACGGACATCGCCTTCAGCCTGAGGCAGCTACGCAGGCACTACAGGATTGGAATCCACCTCAGGTACATCGCACCCTCACAATGATGTTTGCCTCTCCTTAAGATATAAATACCACATGAAATTGGCAAGGTTGAAGGTCTCACAGCTTTGTTGAGTTCCAATAGTGAAGAAGTTCTTCCTCTTGGTCAACAGATAAGTTCTACTTCAGATCCAGGGTAAAACATGACATTCTAAGCTATCCAAAAGATAAGACTACAAGGACATATTTCTGTTCTCTCAGTCGGCTAGTATGTTAGCCAGTTTCATGTTAACTACACAGGAGCTAGAGTCATTTTTGGAAGAGGGAACCTCAATTGAGAAAATTCCCCCACTAAGGCCCTGATAAATTATCTTCATTGATAATTGATAATTGATGTGGGAAACCCAGATACACCCTTGTCTTGAAATTCCTGGTGTTTTAAGAAAGCAGACCAGAGAGAAAAGGAGAGACAGAAACAGAGATACAGAGACATAGATAGAGAAAACAGGTGAAGGAAGCCATATGGAACAGGCCAGAAAGTAGCACCTTCAAGCCCTTGCTTATAGGTTCTTGCCCTGCTTGAGTTCCCGTCCTGAATGCCATCATTGATAACTCTGCTATAGAACTGTATGCTGAAATAAACTCTTTCCTCTCAATTTTCCTTTGGCCATTGTGTTTTAGAAAAACAATAGAAATCCTAAGAAAATTGGCCAAGAGATCATTTTTTTTTTTTTTTTTTTCAGGGAAGCTGATTCACCTGAAGGTTAAGGTAGAAAGAATAATTGTGCTCTTAAGAAGATGCAGATGAAGCTGGTCTACTTCTCTGAGTTCTAACTAAAGAACATAGCCTCTCCTCTTCTTTGAATTCAGGCCAAAATCCTAGGCATCGTTGTCTTGAGCCTATACAGAGTCTAGACATTCTCACCCTTCTCTTGTGATGATCCCACTCTAACCTGGTGACAGATCACCATCGCTGATCCTGCCTACCTCCTTGGATGCTCTTTATGTTAGGGTTTCTATTGCTGTGAAGAAACACCATGATCATGGCAACTCCTTTAAATGAAACATTTAATTGTGGGTAGCTTACAGTTTCAAGGTTTAGTTTATTATCCTCATGATTTGGACATTTGTTGTGGAATAAACTTGCCACTAATTTTTATGTTTTAAATAAGATTTATTTTGTTATAATTATGAGCAAAAAAGCCAGCCACAACAATATGGAGCCGCCGCCGCGCACTTGAGCCGGAAGCCCGCCGTCGCTCTTCCGCCGCCGCTGCGCGCTCTAGCGCGCGCGGCCTCCGGGATACTCGCTACATCTCTCTATTTTGTCTAAATAGGAAGGTTTTAAACTAGATATAAAACTACATATTATAGGGATTATTATAAGACAGTGTGTGGGAAAGAGGAAGGAACTAACATAAGTGAGGTCAAACTACCGCTAGCAAACAACTATAAGGTGTAATTTAATATTTAAAATGTTGATACAAAAAAAATGTGTAGGGATTGTTTTAAGGCTGTCTATTTTAAATAATAGAGTTTTAAGACTTGAGTGTTTTTGTTGGAATGTGAAGTAATAATAATTTTAACTATTTAATTTTTAACACCGTCAAGACCTGAGAAGGAAAATATATATTTAAAGTTGGAAGCATGAAGTAACTTTTAGAATATAGGAGAAGACAACGACAGTTAACTATTTGGACAGTCATTTATTATTTTTTTGTGTAACGGGAGCATTTATTTTTGTGGCTATTGGCCTATGATATCTGACAAGTTTTTATAGAAGTAGGGTATTTTTGGTAGGACGGTCTTATCTTGGCTAGGCAGGCTTTGGCAGTTTTTATCTTTTATCTTGTATGTCTATTTTGGACAGTGAGCACGCTGACAGCAGAGGGCGCAAGTGTAGTCTTTTGTCCCTCAGGCCATTATTTATTAAACAAGACAATTTCTTTGTAAGACGTCTGTGATGCTCAACACCACCTTGAGAAAAGAATGGTGATATCAGGAGTTGTCATGTCTCTCAAGGCCAAATTTGAAATAACGAAATTTTGAATGTCATATTTTTCTGGTCTATGAAGTGGTTGAAGACACTTATTTATTTGGTATATTTTGACATGTTTTTGAAAAGCCTGAGTATCTTGACTGTAAGGTGATAAGTCTGAGTAACCAAAATTTGTAATTTTAATCAACCAAGAAAGTGAGGCTAATATTGTAAAATTAGGCATTTTAAAATGAGTGTACAGCTCTTTTAAATAATTTTAAGTATAACAATCTTAGAAAAATTGACTAAAATATACGTTTTTTATTAAGTGGCAACAATATTTTAACTATATATCATTATATATAAAAATATATCTAAACAGATTTATATAAAACAACTTGTGTGTATGGTATAACAAATGTTATGACTATCATAAATAATTAGAGGTAGAAATTGCATTATGGAAATGACAATATACTTAATACACATCAATGTGTAAAATATTTTAGACAGAGGTAGACACGTGTAAAATATGGCAATTATATATTTAACTTTGTATTAATATATATTATCTTAATCAGACGTATAAATTAATTTTTTATTTATGTCAATATATAAACATTTGTACCATGTTTAACTTTGTATCTATATATATTATTTAAATCAAACATATAGATTGATTTTTTATTTGTATCAATATATAAACATTTGTATTATGTCAATTTATTTTTTATTTATTTTTTGATTAATAGTTTTTTGTAAGTATAGTGATCTCTTATCTGTTTTTTTTCCAAATATATAGGGGGTTCGGGGAATTTGCCCCACGTTGGGCGCCAAATGTCGTGGAATAAACTCGCCACTAATTTTTATGTTTTAAATAAGATTTATTTTGTTATAATTATGAGCAAAAAAGCCAGCCACAACAATACGGAGCCGCTGCCGCGCACCTGAGCCGGAAGCCCGCCGCCGCTCTTCCGCCGCCGCCGCGCGCTCTAGCGCGCGCGGGCGCGCGCTGTAAACAACGCCTCCGGGATACTCGCTACAGACATTGTGGCATGTAGCAGACATGGTCCTGGAGAAGGAGATGAGAGTCCCACATCCTGATCTGCAGGAAACAGGAAGTAAACTGTAATACTAGGCCTAGCAAAGGAGGCCTCCAAGCCTAGCCTCCCCCACAGTGACACACTTCCTCCCACAAGGCCATACTTACTCCAACAAAGCCATACCTCCTAACAGAACCACCATGAAGATATGGGTTATCATCAAACTATGGAAGATTCTAATTCAAAAGCCATGATTTCCTTTTTTTATCCATAACTGGGCTCACCCTCTCCATCATATGCCTCCTTCCCTTAGCAGCTGCCAAGGTTTATAGCTTACCTTCCTCGTTGTTTGATCTGAGACTCATACTGTCTTTGAGCTTCTTTACAAGTCTTTTTTTTAAAAAAAAAAAAAAATGTTTTTAACAATGAGACCAACAATCCACAAAAGGGACCCTGATCCCTGGGTGACTCAGTTTAACTTCATGGGCCTGAAGGAGAATTCACCTTGACTTACAGACAGACTTAGTACATATTTTGACATCTAAGAATGACAAGAATATTTTTCTAGACAATGGTACGTATTTCGTTGTTTCTCTCCCCATTTCAGAAACGCATGATTTTCAGCAGCCTTAGATCTTCCAGGAAGTACTAGTTGTGTTGTTGGAGCATTGACCTAACATTGTCTCTGGGGTAAGGCTGCAACAAAGCATAAAAAAGAACTAGAAAACGTCCAATTTTTTTTCTTTAACAATTTAACGGCTTCAAATCTGACAGTTTAGTTGCCTTTAAGCCATTATTAAAAGAGCTTTAGTTCCCCAGTAGATAGGAAAAAATAAATAAATCAAAGAATCTTCAAATACATTCTTCATGAGGATTAAGAATTTCATTATTATTTAAAATGAAACTTCATTTTCAACCTTTTATTGAAATAAAAACCTAACCACTGAGTGGCAGACAGCTTTTGACTTGTGCATGCTCTTCCTGGGAATGTTTCCTCTTACTTTTTCTATCCATATAAACTTAAATACCACCACCCCAGCTAGTCATAGCCTCTACCAACTGGTGCTTCTCTCCTCTGAGATCCCAGACTGGGCATTTAGAGACAATAGCTTGGTCTTTGGTGTGTTTTGAAGTAACATCTGGAGCTATCTTTAAGTGTTAAATATGTGGAAGTAAACAGAAAAGTCTTTATAGAAAGAGTAGAGAGAAAATCACACATAAGAAAAGAAAGAGAAGACTGAGCACAGAAAGGTCAATGACAGCTGACAGCCTTTCCGTTTTCTAGGAGCACAGTGGTGCTTCTATACACAGTTTCCCATAGGCAGGCCCTGCATTCTTAATATTACTGCCCACTGCAATAACACTAGCTTCATGTGGGATTCTATTTCTTAATGTCAAAATCTTGGAATCCAAAAATTGATTGACATAAGCAATTCAGGAAAACTTTAGATACAACAGCTACAAAAACTAGAATCCTAGCCAGCAATAGAACACAAAAAGATGTGAATACCTAGTTGTAAAATGAAGCTTTAGAGAAAAACATACTTCACAGAAAACCATAATATTTACATTGAATAGAGTCCATATCCAGGACGTATAAAAGAGCCTGTACTGAACTGTCTTATAAGTTCTAAGTATTCGCTTGTGTGCCTTATGAATTCCTTCTACAATCTTTCATGGAAAGAAATGTAATTCTACCCCCTCTATTCCAGTCTTGACTATATGATGTATTTTGGACAATCAGATAAGATTGTAACATATTCATAACACTCTAAGCAGTACAGTTAGCACCATTGCATTTCCTCCAAATTTTTTTTTTCTCTTTTATCACAAAAGAAGAATAGACAACAATGTCAGGACACGTCTATTTCATGAAAAAGACATAGGTCTGTATTGTTAAATCTGAAATTTGGGAATGGTTTAGTATGTAATATAGCATCCCTAGACTGATTTACGTGTGTCTCTATCAGATTCTTATTAGAAAAACTGGTAATGGACAGGAATATGAATATTTCACTGTGAGGTTCATTTACTCATTACTAATAAGCCTGCACTTTAAATAAACCCTTTTAGTTTTAGAGCAATCATGCTGTAAATGATTTTAAAACTCTTTGCCCACAGTGTTTGCTGAAGGATACATTTATACTTCATACAAGCTTCTAAAAATTGATAACACATTTATCAAAAAAGGCCTGTTTGCAGAACTGGAGAGAAAGCTCAGGAGTTAAGACCCCTTCAGGCTCTTCCAGAAGAGTGTCATTTGATCCCTGCCCAGTTTTGAATAGCTCACAACCACCTGTAACTCCAGCTCCAGGGATCCAACACCTTCTGGTCTTAGTGGGTACCAGTACATATAGGTATAGCAGGATTATATTCTGGTTGCCTTGGATTGCCCATTATTTCTGCTAAAGGCACATTGGATTGCCCATTATACATGTTAAAGGTCTAAATCCAAGACTATAGCATATAAAACTTTGACTTCTAATCTTAAATAGGGAACCATATGACCACAAGTGAAGCCAAAGAATTGATGGCTACCTAAAACCTTACACAAAACTTAGCACAAGGTCAGACTATTGAAGAGACTTTTCCTTCCTTATTGTTTTCTTTAGAAATAAAGTCTTGTTATGTAGCCCTAACTAGCCTGGAATTTTCTATGTAAACATGGGGAGGGGTGCTTGATATTATTTCAGGTTTGTGCCACCAAATTCAGTTAAAAACTATGGGTACTTCACCACAAACCATATTATGACAACTGCAATAAATCACATTCATTAGAGAATTTATCTTCAGAGCACCTTAACATTCTAGGTGACCACTAGGTAATAAGAACATGTATTTATTTCCATACCAATAAAGAGATTAAGAAATAATAAAATAGTATAATAACTACTATTACTCTATGCTTTTTATATATGTACACATTTAAACCATATAACAATTACATAAAAAGATAGCATTAACCATCCAAGTATTTATATAAGAAAACTGAGGCACAGATTAATTAATTGCTTCAAAATCATACACTATAAATAGCAAAAGGAGCTTGAATCCAGACAGGCAGTATTAAAACTCTCTATCAACCAAATGTTGTTATACAAATATACAATGAAATCCAAATGTTGTGGAAAAGAAGATAAATTCATCCAATATGTGTTCTTCATCTGAATTCATTACTTCCATCCGTGTGACATTTTATTTTGAATGGTCATGTGGCACAAAGTAGAGTCACAAGGAAGAGGAACCTCGCTAAAGAATTATCTAAATTATATTAGTCTCTGAGCATTCCTGTGAGCAATGTTCTTCATTGGATTAATTAAGGTAAGAAGACCTGCCCTGAATGTGGGTGGCAGCATCTCAGGGCTGGGCCCTGGGCAAAAGTTGTTGAACACTAGCATAGAAGCAAGAATTCACTGTTGTCTAAGTGAACATGTATGTATGTAACCTTGAAGGTAATTTGACTAACTGCTTCAAGTTCCTGCTGCCTGGATTTACTCAAAATGATCAACTGTAACCTGGGATGGTAAACCAAATAGACCCTTTCTTCCTTACTTTTGCTTTTACCAGAGTATTTTATCACAGCAACCAGTAATAAAACTAAAACAATTGCGATAATGGATTTTCTTTGTTGTCTTTGAAGAATCCATTTTTATTTCACTGATGGGGATAGAAAATATGAGTTTATAAAACAGGTTTTTGTTCATAGTAATGAAAACATATAACTGGGAAAGTTAAAACCAGGAACAAATATACAGTAATAATATAACAGCAAGTAATGTCTACACTGCTAAGAACAAATCATTGCTCTAACACAGTATGCCACAAGAATACACCCAGAATATATAGACAGTGCATGTCTATCATACCTTTTAAGAATGAATGCATGAGGTCTGGGATATAACACAGTGTGTGTGAAGCATGCACAAAGTTCTGTCTTTTCATCTCTAGCGTCATCAATTACTTACTTAATTATAATATATAACAATGATAATGCAAGATAAGTCAATGAAAATACATAGCTACTATGTGAAAATAGCAAGAAGGATTTAGTCTGAGGTTTGAACACCCCTGGCAATTTCTCATAAACTGCTGTTTTTGTTGAAAAGATATGCTATTTGAGGAGAAATTTTTCAATATTCATGGTTTGAGAAATCATCCATTTAGTTAACAAAAATCTGTATTTCCGAATTTGAATACTTATAAATTTCATAAAAGAATCACAAAATATAGTTGTGATTAAATAACCAAAATTCAACATTTCCAATGTAGCATTCAAAAAGAAAATATCAGATAAAGGTAAAAAAATCATATTACTTTCTGAAGCCAATCACTTAGAAGGAGATTTTAGATTCTTTTAAAGAACTAATTTTCCTTAAATGATCCAAAATTTCATTTATATTATGAAAAGATTTTATATTTTAGTCTTAATTTTGAAATGAGAAAGTTCAGATATGCTAAATATAATGGAAAATACTCGACATTTTTATGTCTAAATTTGCCCAGAATTAAGATATCCAAAGAATGGAAATGGGTGGTATCAATGTGATACTACATAATAATTGCTCTTGTGGATTAAATCAATGAGTAGCAGCTCCTGTAAATTACCAAAGCAACTTTCCTTACCAAAACAATAATTGGAAGATGCCTACATCTTAATTTTTAAGAGTCTTGGTGTAGATTCCTTTTTATCATGTATCTGTTGCTTTTCTAACACTGTCAGTAAATCCAAGGGGACATCTATAAGTTTCAATAATAACTAATCCACTATCATGCACTATCCCAAAGTCGAATGTGTCGCCAATATACTTCTCCAGAGAAATATTGTAATTGCTTCAGTCCACCTTCAATAAGTGATCTATAATGAAAGCTGCACTTTAGGCTTAACCTAGAGCTGTGACCTGCGGGGAAAATTGAGTCTTTGTAAAATGTGTTACAGTTTACTACTAAGAATGCAGAAGCAGCACAACTGATGAACCAGCAAATCTGCTCTGACTTACTCAGACTTTGCTGAATGAATTTGAATATCATCAAAATACATTATCCTTACCCATAATGTGCTTCCTATGATCCGCTCTATCCTCACGCTTTTGGAAAAGAACTTTAAGGACTGTGATATTTTCTCTGTGTATGCTAGTCCGGTGGCATTAAATAAAGCCAAAAAAGTATTATTTTTAATTTTTCTTTATTTTTGAGAAATTTATACATGTATATAACAAAATACAGTCATATCTACTATCTCCCCCCACCTCTATTTTACCTCTGCACATGATATTCCTCCCTCCAAATTTCATGTCCTTTACTTTAATCCACTAAGTCCAGATAGCACAACATTTATTGCATTAGTACAGGGCCATGTACTGTATCATGGAACACCTACCTATCAGTGGTCATATCATCAAATAATAATAATTCTTCCTCATCCAGCAACTATGTAGTGTCAATAGTTCTTCAGAAGAGGTGGGAAAGAGAAGGGCTGGAGTACATCTACCTCATCTGTTCTGCGATTCTGGCTGGCTTGATATTGTCTGCGACCTGTGCAGGTAACTACAGCTGGTTGATGTGTGATAGCTATGTCATGTCAAGAAGAGAGCATTTTACAGCAGTCCCTCCCATCCCCACATTGAAGAATCTTCTCACATTCTTCCTGCCTCCTCCTCTGCAGTGCTCCTTGAGTCTTGGGAGAAGAGCATAATGTCTATGCCCCATTTAAGACAGAGTACTCAGTTTCTTTGTTCTGGGAATTTTGATACGTTATACTTCTCTCTGTTGACTGCTGTTCATCACAAGAAGCCTTTCTGACTAGAACTGGAATAGCCTGGTCTATAGATATAAACTCTTGGCCCAGTATAGTTTGAAAGAAAAAATATTATTTTTAAATTAAAATAATAAAGCTTTCAATGAGAAAATTGTAAGTGAATATTTAAAACCAAGAGAAAGGATCATTCACATAATTATTGGTAGTGATATAATATAATTAAGTATCCTTTCTTGAATATTTACCACTGATCAAGCAAGAACCATAGAGCCCCATCTATAAGACTAAACCATACTTCTACTGGTGAATTCATATCTTATATTTTTGTTAACTATGTTCCTTTTGGAGGGAGGTAGAGAGTTTGCACCATGTGTGAAAGTTGAAATTCAACTTGAGGAAACAGGTTCTCTTCTGGCGTGAGCTCATCAGCCTCATCAGCGAGTATATTTGACCACTGACCTCTGGCCCCTATCTATCCCCTAACAACATACCTATTACTCTTCCCTTCCTCTGTTGTCCTCCACTTTTTTTCCTCCCAACCTGACACACTGAAGGATATGACAGTTATTAGACATCATTTAAAGTGTAAAGATGAAAAGATAGTTATTTCTCAAAGGCATTCCTAATCTTGCTGGTAGCAAAGAGGCTGTGATACACTGTCCCATCCCTAGCCATGGAGCTGCCATCAATTTTTAGCTGATGAAAGGGAAAGATGGTTTTCTTTAAGAATGTAGCTTCTGGAAACCAGACTCCAGTGGAAGACAACATATTCACAGACTATTTATGAAGCACAAGTTTGTCTGGGTGAATAATTTTTTTTTAAACAAAGTTAGGTAGATGAGGGAGAGAGGGATAGATCCTGGAAAAGTTGTGAGAGAAAGGTAAACATGATTAAAACATGTTTTACAATGCTCTCAAGGAACTAATTTCTAAAAGTATTTAAAAAGATATATGTTATAAAGAAATATTAGTTGATAATGCTTTGGTGGGAGCAGATTGTAGGGTACAGTTATTTCTCTCAGATGCTAACACACCTAGAAGCTTCTAAGGGCCTAGAGACCAGCCTGCCTCAGCCAGTACAAAATGGTGATAACTAGTGCCTTCCATATGTGCTCTTCAGCACTTCAGCATAAGCCAGCCTGGAATCTGCCTGGGGCCTTGACAAGAGCAGAGTTTGGATACAATATTCCTAGAGCAGCAAATAAAAGCCCTTTCCCCTAGCTGGGAGGATGATCTGGGGAAAAGAGTATTTAAGGTTTTCTCCTTCGTAGTAAAATTAGAACTTGCTTGATTCAACTTGTCCCTGGAGGCTGACTCATTGTTCTCCATGCCAGCTTCCTTCTTCATCCAAGGGGGAAAGCAGGACCCTGAGCCTAGAGACAACCCCAACACCTGACCCAACCAGGGTCACCCTAGCAACACATGACTTAGTCTTGCATATAAAGTGAGACATATATAAGAAAATAGTACATGTAAAAGAGGAGCATTAGGTATTTCTAACAAAAAAATATAAGCTGAGATATGATGGCATCTGTAATTACATATTTGTGTCTCTGAGGTACACAGCAAATAGGAGTGATGAAGTTTGCCAGAGTTATGGATAAATGGATATAAGAGTACACAAGAAAAGTACAGGAGTGCCAAAGAAATTTTATTCTTAAAATAATTGTTGTTAAATAATAAAATAATTTGGTTAAAATAATTCTTACCCCCTTTTTAATTTGATAAACATAATAAAATATATAATATTTAGCATATAAACCTTTTATATCTATATAATATATAAGTAAATGAGTAAAATATAGATTTTAATTAATGGCATTGTAATTAACAAAAGGACTTTCTGTGTGTTCTCTTGAATTCAATGACTAGTAATTAAACATTATAGAAAACTGAAGAACAAGCAGATATTAAAAGACCACTTGGATCTATTCTGGTAAGTTAACACATGATCTGGGGTACATAAACTGTTATAAAGTCAGTACAATAGTCCTCAGTAAAAGCCCTTAATGATGATTTGGACCACTCCAAATGACAAAGGCAAGGTAGAGACTGATTATAAGAAGAAAAAGTTTACAAACCATAAATCAGGCTGACTTTCATCATCTGTTATATTCTGGTCCTATATAATTCCACATACTTCCAAAGAGTGGATTTACAATTCAAGCCATAATAAAATATATGATATAATATGATAAATATCCTACTTGAGATCATAAAAACACAATGGTAAAATTGCTATGATTTCATGATAACACTTTTTAAAAGAAGTGTTATTACTACCTGATCTTATTACGATTAGTTCTTTTTTTCCCCATGTAAGTCAAAGTTAAAACATTGTCATGGAAACTAGAAGGGAGGCAGAGGTGAAGGGGAGGCTACTGGCTAACAGAGTGAAATCCAGTATCACATTATCTCCTGCATCATCCTGAAGAGTGGGCAAAGGGGGATGTTCCCCTTCCCCTCTGTGCTTGATAGGTTCCATAGGTCAGAGGTTAGCAAATAAATCTCTATCCAACTGTATCAAATTTCCTTTTCTAAGGAAATAAAAAGAAAAATCAGTGAAAAACAATGTAAATAACTCCTGCTTTATCCAGTGGTGGTTAAATGTGCTTTCTTTTTTTTTTAACCAATTAGAGACATTTTGTATAGCTGATCATCACTATGTTTAAATTCTGGGAAATGAAAAGATTCGGTAACAGAATTTTATCCATTCTTACCTTCCTTCAGGTTTTATTCATCAACAACATTTTAGGAATTCCTTTGGGGTTTTTGAATGAATGAATGAGTCGTAGTTTAAATCTTATTGCAGGCCAAGGAAACCGATGCTTCACAGGCAGCATCACATTGGAGTCCTGCTGCCACGAGTGCTTTGTGTGATTTAAACTGGAGGTATTTTTACCAACAGCAGACAAGCAGACAACTTTTGAACTAAGACAAAATGGAATATGATATGAGCGATCACTAGCAGTGCTTTTTAAACAGGTAATCATTCTTCATCCCAGCTTTCCAAGTATTTCCCATGACCTTCAGTAACAACTCTAGCTTTCCCCCAGTTCTGCCAGGTGGATTTATATTGAAACAGGCTAAACAGTATATTGAAAATAAATATAATTTCGAGAATCTTTCAAGAGAACTTAAAAGCATTTTGACCCCAACATTAAAAGTCATTAGAGAATGCTGAAAATCCATTTTATCTATCATTATCTATCTATATGTATATGTGTATGTATTAGATGCATATATATATAGAGAGAGACAGAGATGTGCATATTTACACGAATGCATGACTTTTGGAATGACTATATTCCTTAGAAAAAGAAATAGGATATTATTTTTTTTCAAAACTGTAAACGCAGTGGTTACAGATTGACAGCTCTGCTCAGAATATAAAAACAAATGTTCTCTTACAGATTCAAAAAGTGTTTACTAATCACTCAAAATGTTATTCCTCTTTTTAATGTATTCTGAAAATATCTTAGCAATCAGCAACATATTATTGTTGTAATGACAGCTGAGGAGGCAACAGAAATCCTCTCTGTGCTACTAAAATCAGAGAAGTTGTGGACAGCTGGGAGATCAGGACAGAACCTTTATTTAGGGATAATATGTAAGGTGTTCTCTGATCACAGGCACTTCATTGTAGTCATTTATTTCAAAATTCTAGATTTACATCTGAAGCAACCTTCTATCAGGCACAAAACAGACTATAATCACCCGCAACAGTAAATTAACCCCTGTGAGCATATAACATGTGACTTAAATATAGCACTAAATTACCCATCCTCGATAGAGAAAGAATGGACTCTGATTCATAGAGCAGGTAACAAACCTAAGGCTCTCAATCATGGCTGGGAGAATTTACGTGCACTGCAGACATTCACTCTCAGTAGAAGGTCATCGCTTCACAGCCTGGGAAATAATCCCTGCCAGCCGACTTGCAAAGTGCCTGAGGCATCACTCCTGAGAGGCATAACTTGTCTTCTTTCAAGGCTAGAGGTCAAAGCCGTGATCACAGCTCCATCAAATTTAAAGGAAAAAGTATCTAGGGTCAAAAATATCCCGAGGAAAAAAAAAGAAAACTGAAATTCAAAAAAAAAAAAAAATATGTTGCACTCCTCTGGGCTTTGAAAGCGAGGTGATGGAACAACCTGTTGCAGAATATTAAATGTAGATTTTTTTTTTCATCTGAAAGCTTCAAAAATAACTAAACTAAAACTGAATGCAGAATCTGATGGATGTCATGCTATAGTCAGTTTTGAGGACATTTTAAAAATGCTACAAATCCATTTAAATGCTCATCAACGTAGACATTCTAAAAATGAAAAAAAATCAAATGTAAGTGACTTACACATGAAATGTGCAAGGCAGCTTGGCGATTAAATTACTGCATCAATTAACTCGAGTACACAGAAAGAATGCTGCTCTTGCAAGCAATATTAATTCCGTCTGTGATCCGACAAATTCCTCCTCATATTGTGGTTGCTGCTTCATAAAACATAACTCATACAGCAACAGTGAGGAGATGATCTGTAAATAAAAATAAAGTGATGTTTGGGAACTAAATGCATAAACTAAATTGATATTTGTGTGAAAAAATATAGTCATTTCCACATACTTCCAAGAGTGAAAAACTGAAAATTGTTTTGGAAAAATCATGAGACAGATGAAATCACCATTAAAGTGAACAAAAGTGGCTTAGTACCCATAAAAAAATCATAAATGAGCGCATTTAAAGATTAAGGGCACTTCTGGATGTACACATTGCAAAGGGTAAGATGTTTTATTCTGGTCATCTCTACAGACTGCTATTACGTGCTGTCATTTCAGTAAAGGGAAAGGTGTTTGCAAAAGTCGAGTGAACAAGAGAGTTCTGAATGCAGAGAAGCAGGGGAGTGCTGAATGAGCCCTGTCATCACTCACCCAACCAGGGCTCTTGAATATCAAAATTTTATGTCAAGATTTTATGGTGTGTTTGATGTATCTGAAACTAGTACACTCTGCTACTACTTCCTTAGCATGTTGAGTATTCAACTGACTTTTAGTTCCAAGCTTGGCCCTATTTCATTTTAATTTTTCATATATATATTTATTATTTGGTGTTTTTACATCATGCACCCCATCAAACTCAGATATCAGACCTCTCAGTATCATGCCCACTCTTATGATCTCCCCATTTACAAAACTGCCTATTCATGCTGCTCATTTGCTTACTGGAGCATAATTAAACTCCCTGTGGCCAGACCCTTAAAGACAACAAGTCTTTCCTTACCCACCTCTCTGCCAGAAGTCATCAATGCAGAAGTGAGGCAGTGTGTCATTTAGCTATTTTCTAGTCTTGAGTTCTTGTGTACAATGACATCTCTCTCTTTTTATATTTTTTTTTAAAGTCCACTAATGAGTAAGTACATCCCATGCTTCTCTTTCTGGGATTGTGATACCTCGCTCAGGAGGATATTCTCCATATCCATCCATTTAACTTGGCTCTATATTTATGACCAAGTTCTACTGAGGTGAGCAAACACTTCTAGCAAAGAAGTTGCTGTGTACTATCTCATTGTTACTGGACCTTCAAAGCTCAGTTCAGAGGTCATCTCCTTGCTGTGTTGTATACTGCTAAGAATAGACCATGCTATGGCATGATGCTCACTTAAGCCTGACTTCACAGCTTATTATACAAAGGTTGTATAATAAGGTTCCTGCTCATACATCTCTCTTGAAGCTCTGCCAGCATTCCCTGACACCTGTCTTCTGAGGGTGAATGCCAGTCCTGTATCCTTGTGGCTTTATCTTAATATGCTTCCAGGCTGAAATAGCAAGGTGACAGAGACCTGTAGGGTCATGTACTGCCCTTTAACTGCTTTAGCCAAAAGGTCACCCTTTCAGTCACTTCTGACAATTAACTAAAAATTATCAAATCCCAAGGCCAGGCTTATGGAACTTGGGCCATACTTTTCTTTGCAGATGGCCTCTCCAACAAGGCTGGTGCAGACACAGGCACTAAGGCCCTCCCTGTAAATCTATACTTGGTATGCTCAGTGAGTTCTCTACTTTATTATAGCACAAGCAATTGTTTGTCCCTTCGTTACTGCATCAGACAAGGAACTCCCTGAGTGAAGAGAGAGAGAGAGATTTCACTATCTCATTTCAACAAGCCTTAAGTAAACATAACCACAGAAAATCAAGTAAATGGTAAATGTTACTTAAGAAAGTGTGAGAGCAATATCTCAAATATACCAGATTTAATTTGAAGACCCTCATTTGTTCAGTATCAACAAATATTTACTTGAAGTCTCTTATCTGCCAAGTGAAAACTGTATGTTAGGAAGAAACAGTCAATGAGGAAGATGAGGGTATCTTTATGTGGTAACTACAGTCCAATTGGGAAGCACACCATATAAACATAAAGAAACATAAAAGAGACGAAAATAACAAGATAGTATTTTAGTTTCTCTTCCTGTTGCTCTGATGAAATTCACTGACAAAGAGGACATTAAGGACAAAGGGTTCTTCTGCTCACAGTTCAAGGGTGAACTATCAGGGCACGGAAGTCAAAGAAACAGGCGCTTTAGGCTGCTGGTCACAGCCCGTTCGAAGGTGGGAAGCCGAGGATATTGTGTTCAAAGCTACTGCTCAGTTCCCTTTCTCAATTTCCACAGCTCAGGATCCCAGAAAGGAAACAGTGCCACCCACAGAGAGTGGATATTGCCACCTCATTTAATACAATCCAGATAATTTTCCACACAAATGTACAGGTCCCTCTTCCCCAAGCGGTTCTAGAATCTGTGATGTGGACAGTTACTACCAACTGGGGAGCTGCTGTAAACTGGGCCACCAGGGAGGATTTCTAAAGAAATTCGAGTTAAACATGAATGGCAAGGTCTTATCATTAGAAAACTCAGGGGAAGATGATTACGAAAGAAGAAAATAGCTAAAGCCAAGGTGATAAGACCAGGGCAAACTTGATACATTCCAACTTGTAATATATGTATCTCTCAGTTTGTGGTAACTCTCCCATTGATGCATATATTGATACATGTCAGAAAAATTAGAAAATCTTGTATTAAAGACCACATGGAAAGGTAAAGATATTAAGCATGAATGAAACCCTAAGTATGTGAGGTTCTGAGTTAATATGTGCTCTTGGCATGAGCTGATCACAGCATGGATTCTAGCCTCAGATCCCTGGGAAAACCGCAAAGACTTCTCTCGGTTTGGTGTAATGGCAAAGTCTTCCCACAGAGGTGAATGTCAAAGAGAGGGCAGAGCCTTCATCTGGCCCATGTGCAGGAGTTTATAGTGTGTGCAGAAAAATATCTACCATAGTTTCCCTCTCCTGCATACTGAGGACTGTAGGAATGCTTCCCTGCAGAGATAGATCCTACAGAGATGAGCTAAGCCTGCCTCTTTATTCAGCTTTAGGCAATAACACTGCCTCCCTGTTCAGTGATACACACTAAGCTCCCCTGTACTACAGTCTCTCCATCAGGAGCCAGCCCATCTGCTTCTTACTTCTGTGCTCTGGTGTTTCTGTCTGTTCATCTTTTCTTCGTGCTTACACTGCTCCAGTCAGGTCTGTTTGGGAAGTCAAACTGGATGTAGTAAGTGACACCAGAACAGGGCCAAGGATATAGACACTGGCTATAGAGAGTTCTCATCAGTCAGATGGGGGCCATGCCCAAGAGATGCACTCTTAGACAGTAAGAGAAATAAAGAAAAAAGAAGTAAAGGGAAAGGAAAAAATCAAAACAGAGAAAGAAGGACAGAGGACCAAATACAAGGATAGAGAAGCACATTTCAGTTCAGTTCTTGGGTAAGACAAGCAGAATCTAGAGACAAGCAATCACATGTCAGTACTGTGAAAGATTTTGAGAAACTATGGATGCAGAATAAAAACTTTACAAGTCAGTCAGTTTTTAGATTATGTTCAGGAGACAAGCTGATCTCCAGAAGAAGGGACTGTACTTGGTTTTGTTTTTAGTCTTTGCTCTTTGGGGGCCTACCACTCAGTTCCCAAATAAATACACAAGGACTTATTCTTACTTATGAATGCTAGCCTTGGCTTGGCTTGTTTCTACCCAGCTTTTCTTAACTTAAAATTATCCCATGTACCTTTTGCCTCTGAACTTTTACCTTTATTCTATATATCTTTTTTCCCCTTCATCTGTGGCTGGCTGTGTTGCTGGATGGCTGGTTCCTGATATCTTCCTCTTCTCTTGTATCTCTCTGACTTTCCATCTATAAAGTCTTATTTTGTGATTCATTAATGCAGACAGATCCTCTACCTCACAGGAGAGTGGACTTTGCCAGCTGGTCCCAAAGGTCTTTCCCCTGAGATTACAAAGAATCAACCACTTCTCCCTGAGAAATAGCCACAGATAATGATTCAGGTCAAGCTTATCCCAATCTGTTTGATGCTGCAAATGCCAATACTGAAGAATAGTTGGCATGACACAATTTTATATCAACCCAAGGCTTTGCATGTTATTTAAAACTAAGTTTACAGCATAATGTCAGGACCAGGAGCAGTGTAATTTCTACACCATGGAATTTCTACAACCCCAGCCATGCTTCTAGGTACCAATTACAACACAATCCTACCAACAAATTACAAATTACACAGCCCTACCAACAAATTAGTATAGCTGTTTTATGGCATGAAGACAGTTGCTCTTTAAAAGGGAAAAGCCTTGTCATGACTGATATTCACTAGGGCCTGGAACAATTGTATACACATTTTATGGCCCAGATCTTACAAGCTACAGGGCTTTTTATACATGTCCCTGAAGCAGAAAAGGTGCTTATGAAACAATTGGCTTCTGAAAATGCTAACAAGACTTGTAAGGAGGCCCTTGGGAGTTTGTATAAATGCTTGAATGGACAAAAGATAACCATTGTATGCCAATATAGGCCCTGGTCACCTTCAAGGTCAGTGGCTCTCTTAGCTACCATTAAAACAATTGTATGCTCTGAGGAAACAAGTGGTACTTGTTATACATGAGAAGAAACAGGACATTTTGCCATTGAGAACTACCAAAGGGATTTCAAATTAGGAAAAAAGAAGCAGGAGCCCTGTATCTGCTGGATGGTCTGCACAACCCTATGCCTGAGATGTCCAGTCAGAGGTATCCACTGGGATAATGAATGCTGATCACAATCAAATATTCATAGACAACCTCTGGGAAAGCTGGAGAAACAGTCTCTGTGGCCTGCTCTAACCCAAAGAGTAGGGGTATCACCCTAATGAGTGCCAAGAACCAACAGGGAAGACAGATAGATGACCCTAAGTCACCAAAGTGCACCACTCATCAGCTGTGTCAGGCAACATCAGTCAGTGGAGGATTAAACCTCAGTTCTGCCAATCAATTTATAGCAACCTTTAATATGGGAAGCAAGCCATCCCAACTGGAGTATATAGACACTTATTGTTAGGCACAGTAGGACTTGAGTTGAAGGTAGGGGTAAATTGACTGCTGTCACTACTTTGGAGAGAAACAGATATAGACTGGGTATATAGAATGGCCCAGTGTCTGTCTGTCTCTATCTATCTATCTATCTATCTCTCTATCTATCTCTCTCTCTATCTCTCTATCTATCTGTCTATTTATCTTCTATCTGTGGATCAAGATGTAGCTCACAGCTACTGATCCAGTGCCACCATGATCCCCACCATGATGATAATGGACTAAACCTCTGAAACTATAAGTAAACCATCCAGGAAAGGGTCAAAACCTGTCTTCATTCCAATATTTATGTAAAAGTATAGGAGAGAACTCTGTATTCTCTCAAAAACTAGAAATTTGCAAAAACTGTCTCAAAACACTTCATGATTATCAAAAACTATTGGATGATATTAATTGGCCCAGACTCCCATTTAACCTTCCTTCCCAGGAACTTCTTTCTCTTTTTCCAAATTTTAGAAGAAGAGGCCAGGATTTTAACTACAGTGGAACTGGCTGTGTCCAATAGTTTAGGAAGAGATGGGACTTGCCTTGCCTCTTTCATTAGCAATCCTAAAATAATCCATGACCCTTACTAAAGTACTTTGTAACAGCAAGGCATTTGGAGATATTCCCCTTCCATGGTACTTAACTCTTATTAGGAATTGTGGGGGGGGGCTGGAGAGATGGCTCAGAGGTTAAGAGCACTGACTGTTCTTCCAGAGGTCCTGAGTTCAATTCCCAGCAACCACATGGTGGCTCCCAACCATCTATAATGAGATATGCTGCCCTCTTCTGGCCTGCAGGGACACATGCAGACAGAACACTGCATACATAATAAAGTAAATCTAAAAAACAACAAAAAAAAACAGGAATTGTGTGTCAAAATTAGTCTAAAGGGAACACAAATGCATAATAGAAATACTAGGTAAAGTATCACTGGCTTCTGCTGGTCAGTTTGACTCTTATCTTCTTACATAGTTTCCTTTGCATCCACTCATGGGCTTATTTTTCCCAAAGTCACACAATCCCAACCACTTACTTCAGCCAACACGGTCTATATAGCAGTTCTAGCAACCTCATAATTGCTTTCCACTATTCCTAGGGTTCTAAAGTAAAATGCATATACCATACCTCAAGTCAATGAGCAGAACTCTTTTTAGTTTGCATGGTTTTAGAAGATGTTGCTTTTTCCCATCAATACTTACAGTGACAACCTCTATGTAATGAAAATAATGCAAGCCTTGGAGATAGCCTATATTTTATTGAACCCAAGAATCAACAGTGCTACCATCTTTTCCATAAGACTCAGGAACTTTTACATCAGCACCAAAGTTCTTACTACATTGGTCATATTAATTTACATGCAGACCTCACTGATCACTGGCTGACAGTAATATGCAAGACAATACTTTGGCGTTTAGGTCTCTATTTTTCTTTCCTGATACTATGCAGTTCGTCTTAATACAAGCTCACAATAGTCATGGTTGTTCCATATCATCAAAATTCCTCTTTTTTAATGTAAGGAATTTTCTTTCTCCTGAGAATAGGCTGGGCAAATAGTTAAGCAATGCACCCACTGTTGGTCTGTCCACAGAGCCTCAAGACAGACTGTGCTTATGCTTTGGCTCATGCATTTCAACTTTCATGCCTGACATAAAATAGTTCACAACACAGACATTCCTTACAACCCACAGGGACAGACTAGTGGAGAAATAGTCCATGGATATTTCAAACAATAACTAGAAAAAACAAAAAAGGGAAGAATTCTCTACCCTACTAATTCTTTAAACAAAGCCTTGTTTACTAAATTTCGTAAACCATACAGAGGATGATATCATTGCTTCAGAATGACTCCGGTTGTCAAAGGACAAGAACAAAACCTATGAAGAAAACTGGTTTGTTTCATTCCCCATGCTATTGTTGGGGTGAGGATATGCTTGTGGTTTGCCTGAAGGTTTGGAACAGCCCCTTAGGGTACCTTCAAAGTCCATAAATATCCATAAATCCAGGAAAGAGGCTGAATGTTTAGTTCCCACTGGGGAACCTAAAGGGTGGTGGCCTCTGAAGCTTTTAGAGCAGTCTCAGAGGAGGAAGCTTTCTACAAAAACTACAAAAAGAGAACCTGAGGAAGATATTGTTCTAAATGGTGGAAGAGGGAGAAGAAAGCCTGGGGTTGAAAAATATCTAGCAGTTACATTTCTGATGTGTCCGGTAATTACATCCGCCTAACTTGCTTTTCTACTGCTGTGGCAAAACGCCATGACAAAGGCAACTTGCAGAAGAAGAATTGATTAGGAGTACTTATAATTTCTACAGATGGGTCCATGAGCATCATGGTGGAGAGAACGGCAGCCTGAATGTAGATAGGTCACTGGAGAAATAGCTGAGGGCTCACATGCTTATCTGCAGGTAGAAGGCAGGGGTGTGAGCAGAGAAGGCTGATTGGGAATGCCTTGGGATTTTGAAACTTCAAATCCAACTTCCAGTGATACATATCCTCCAACAAGGCCATACCTCCTGATTCTTCCTGAGTTCCTCCAGTTGGGGACCAAGTATTCAGATGTATGAGCCTGTGAGGGTCATTTTTAATCAAACCACCACAACTACTCACAAAAAGAAGCATAGGACACAGTGAAAAACAGTCATAAAAATATAGTCTGTTGTAGCTCAGTAACAGAATCTTTACCATGTCCATATGAGGCTTAGTTCAATCTCAGTTCAAGCATCTGTACTGTCAACAGGTATGTCCAACCTTAATGTGAAAAAGAACCTGGAAAGCACAGAAAGCAATACTCAGGCTCAAGATACTCCTCAGTTGTTGCTGACTGACAAGCAGAATTCCCTGATTTGGGACTCAGAAGACCACTAAACACCAAGCTACTTAACGAGTCACATAACTTTTGTAGGCGTTGGAAGATAAAATCATAGGGATTAAATTAATAAAAAGCAGCAGTATTGTATTTTGGGTGTCAATTCTAGTCCCAAGAGTTTCTAAAGCATTCTCTTATGTAAACCTACAATTCAGGAGTCCGATGGAAGCTCCACCCACAACTTTGGAAGAACTACATAATAAAATAAGCAGACTCTGGTGGCATTGTTCATATACTATGAACTGAGGCTTTTACAGAGTCACGTTTGTGGAAAGTGATTTAAGAGACTGGCAGGTTGGAAGACAGAAAGCACTGATTTAAAATAAAGTCCTGAAAGATTACAGGGTTTTTTGGTTTTGTTTTGTTTTTGTTTTTTAATAAAATTTTAAAGTATTTTAAAATGTCAATATAAAAAAGGAGGGAAAACAAGATAGATCAAATGAAAATAAATCGACAGATGTAGAGGTTGCTCCTATTCTAATGTGTGACCAGACTGTAACATTGTATACAAGATTATAGAAATGGCACAGAACTGTATCTTATGAAGGAAAGTTGGGGAGCTGGATGAGAAATACTGGAAAACAAAATTATTTTCACAGACCTAGTTATTACCTAGTCAGCACTTTTCTCTACACACCGCAGTCTGAGGGAAGAATTAACGGCCTTTCCCACCTTCAGTAAGGTTCCCAACCTGACCCCACCCCACCCCCATCTCCAGCCAGGCACAGTGGATGGCCTTTAAACTACATTTCCCATAAAGCTGTGCGAGGACGGTGGCCCTCAGCCGGAAATCCGAAGGTTACCTCCAGCACTGGGAGCGGTGAGAGCTGACTTGTAAGTGGAGTCTTGCGCCTGGGTTGCGGTTTCTCTGGTCACCCTTGGGTTAGTAGCCCCAGCGGCGTCAGTCGGTTTCCAGGGCGTGCTGTCCCTGTGTGTCCCTCGCGAGCTTGTGGTGCAGGCGGGCTTAGAGGTCCCAGGCGCGGGATGCGGACCTGTCGCTGCCTTCGGGCCATCCATAGCTGCTAAAATTTCAGCCAAGTTTGGATGGGGTAAAACAAAGTACTTAAGATGTGTCTCACCTGGAAAGAAGGAATGGTCACTAAAAGAAAAAATAACTGTTCAAGGCATTTGGCTGTATGGAGAGACTGTGCTAGCTTGGGTTGTTCTTTATGGGTTAAAATGGTCTTGACAGCTCAGCGATTAGAATTTATTAAATGGTGGTTGGTGAGTTAATTGACAGGTCTACTCTGTGGTCCTATTGCCTGTTAGAGCCAGACTTGGCAAGTCTAGGGCCCCACGTTATTTATTAGTGAAAATAGGTGTTAGTTTATTTAAAATCTAGTTCTTTTAAAACTCAAGTCCCAGTTCTAATTGCCCTTTCCGAATAGCCTTGGAAAGCAGGGCAAGGTTTTATCCTGCCCCCCACCACCCCTCCTAGCATGTTGCCTTCCGCAGGACCTGTCAATAAGAAATGATTTACAGCTGCCTTCCCTGGAAGGAGTCCTGGTGGTATTTCTAGTTGAGTTTTGTATTGTGAAAGCTAAAAAGGGAGGGCTTATTTTTTTTTCACTTCTTAGTCCAGAGAGTGCTTTGTGCATACGTTTGCATTGATGGCAGTGTATGACACAGCATGTTTGGGTGACCAACGTTGCAGGCACCCAGGGTCATCTATGAGGGCAGTGAGGGAGTGACCATGAACTCTGAAATCATGATCTCTGAACAGGGAACAGTAAAACATTTAAAGTGAACTTCCCTGGAAAAGCTGTGTAACAGGGTTTTGTGAATGTGATTTAAGAAAAAGGGAGTTTGGAAGACACATAGCAGCACTTTAGAATAAAGTCTTGTAATATTACAGCTTTGGCAACACTATTTTTAAAGTATTTTAAAACTTCATTATGTAAAAGATGGAAATATGTAAGATTAAATCAACTGAGTCACACCTGATTTCATTTTTGAACATATTTTAAGCAAGATTTTTTTGGGTTACCTTGAACAGTTTTAAACTATTTATAAATAATGGAAAACACAAGCAGGAAGCAGATGGCCAAATCAGAAAGTTAATCTTTAGCCTATGATTTTCCTCAACTTTGTGCAGACTACATAGAATATTTAACTGTTGCTAAACAGATTGCTCTTTCAAAATCCAAGAGACAAGGCTCTGGGTTGAACTTGCAGTAGTTAAAAAAAAAAAAAAAAAAGTAATTTGTAGTTAACAGATAGTTGAAACACAAATCATTTTTTAAAAATCTGTATTTTTTTAAACACAACACTTGGGACTATAAGAATCACAGCTTTGCTTTGTTTCCAGCAAAACAGAATACTAAGTCAGACAAGGTTGATCATGTTCAAAACTGTTTCACAGACCATGGAGTGGCCAGCAAAACCCATATCCAACAATAAATACAAAAATGCATCGACATCTAATTTTTGACAAGGATAGCAGCGCGGTGCAATGACACAAAGATAATTTCAAGAATGGTGCTGAGTCATGAGTTATTCACAAATGAAATCCTGACCTAGTCTACCTCACACCATGAGCAAAACTCAGCACCGTATGGATTGCAAAATCAATTATGTAAGGTTAACCAGTAAATTGTTTTTTATGTGAAGTTTTTAAAGCTCTTGAGTAACTGTAGAGCCATAATTTCTTTGAGGGAATGACACCTATGGCACAGATAGGATACTCCTCATCATCTGCTGACACATCTGCCTCTCCTGTCAGCTGCTTTAACCAACTGCCTCCCCTCCGTGGCGCTGCTCTGCTCTTCGGCACCTCCTTGTTACTGTGCCTCAACCACCTCAAGCTCCTTGTCTCTGTCACCAGATTCTATGAACCTACTTTTAAGCACATAAATTGAATGATGATTCTCAGCTGATAACAATTTCAAAATATATATAGCAATAGCAATTGACTATGAATTATCTTTTAACAGATGTATTGGTTTGGAAACTTACCTGGTTTTTCAAGATCAGCACTTAAATAATGTTCATCCATTTGTACAAAAGGCAACAACTGAAAATAAGGTTTTTCTTTGTTTGTTTCTGTTTTAAGGAAGAAATGTCATCCGTAAAAAGAAATCCAAAAAGGGTAATAATTTCTGAACTCCACTGTTCTG
This sequence comes from Sigmodon hispidus, assembly GCA_004025045.1. Lineage (NCBI taxonomy): Eukaryota > Metazoa > Chordata > Mammalia > Rodentia > Cricetidae > Sigmodon > Sigmodon hispidus. The sequence continues at coordinate 387,717 of PVIH01000286.1, forward strand.
CTGCAGAAGGAGATATGGCCAGGTTGGCAGGGATACTCAGCCATTCTCCATCTCTTCTCAACGAAGCCTCTGAAAATGGCTGGACTGCCTTAATGTATGCTGCAAGAAATGGCCATCCTGATATTGTCCAACTTCTGCTTGAGAAAGGGTAAACATCTTAGGGCTGTGCCACCTTAAAGGGTTTGTGCTTTAATTTCTGCTACTGTGTCCTTTTACATTTTCCAGTAGGCATCTTTATATTGACTGGCTAGTAAACATCTCATTGCGCAGCCTATCATATATATGAAAGGTAGCCTAATTTCTTGCTAAAACAACTTTTTTGGTTTTAGTCAATGTTAGGAATTGAACACAAGTCTTCATGAATATCAGGCAAGCTCTGTAACGCTAAACTATATTTGAGAACTAACTTCCATAATTGAAAAATTAACCGTTCAGAGTTTGTCAAAAACGATGTCTATGAAGAGGTTAATGTCTTTTCTAAATAAAAAGTGTGAGTCTCATTATGTCTACCATAAAGGATATAGAATGTTTGCATTTCTTTATGGCATATAGGCACACATTTTCATTTTATTTAAATGTCTACTATCATTAACTTTTTATTTCTTACAATTGTTATGTGATTCTTTTAACCTTCAATACCGAGCAATGAACCAAATGATGAAAAAGAAAAGTACATTTGTTATGTGATTATTTTAACCTTCAATACTGAACAATGAACCAAATGATGAAAAAAATTTAAAAATACATTAAATAAATAAAAAATGCAAAAAATATAGTATGCATTTTACTGAAATATAAGAGAAAAATTTTACTTCTCATTTTATTTTTCTTTCCATTTTTTTTTCTTCTGTCTAGATGTGACAAATCACTTGTCAATAAATCAAGGCAAACTGCTTTGGATATCGCTATATTTTGGGGTTATAAGCATATAGCTAACATGTTAGCTAATGCAAAAGGTGGGAAGAAGCCTTGGTTCCTAACCAATGAAGTAGACGAATGTGAAAATTATTTTAGCAGAACACTACTGGACCGGAAGAGTGACAAAAGAAATGATTGTGACTGGCTGCAAGCCAAAGAGAGCCATCCGGCCACAGTTTATATCCTTTTCTCCGACTTAAACCCCTTGGTTACTCTAGGAGGCAATAAGGAGCATTCCCAGCAGCCGGAAGTCAGGCTCTGCCAGCTGAACTACACAGATATAAAGGACTACTTGGCTCAACCTGAGAAGATCACCTTGGTGTTCCTTGGAGTAGAACTTGAGATGAGAAAAGAATTGTGTAATTATGTTGGCGGAGACCCAGTGGAAGACGAGGATGGTTTGGTAGCTTGGTTTGCTCTCGGTATAGAGCCTGTTGCCGCTGAAGAGTTTAAACAAAGACATGAAAATTGTTATTTTCTTCACCCTCCAATGCCAGCCCTTTTGCAGTTGAAAGAAAAAGAAGCTGGTAAGGAAATGAAATGCTTGCCTGTGTCAGTAATGGTCTGGTTTCAATATGAGTTTGGAGGTTGTGTGTTTGTGTAGGGCCTGGATGGCACAAGCCAGTGAGTGGTAAACAGGAGAACTCTCTCAAGTTCATCCTTCATGACACTCTTCCAGTGTGGACAGCAGTATCACTCAGTCAACACTAGTTTGCTGAGAGTGAACCTACACGTGTGATGGTTTCATTTAATTCTTCTTAATGTTTAAGTCCCTTCTGTACTTTAAACATGACACCAACGACCTCAGCTGTTTTGTTTGTTGTTGTTGGACTTTTTAATTTCATAAAAAAGAGAAGGAAGGAAGAGAGGAAAGGAGGGAGGGAGGGAGGCATGGCAGGAAGGAGGAAGAAGGAAGGAAGAGAAGAACAGTGCCCATTTATTGCTGCTATAGGAATAGTGCCTTCCCCTGCACACCCACAATGTATATGCCTGTGTGTTTGTATGTGTGGTTTCACGTGTGTTTATGTTTTTAAGAATAAAGTTAATGCTAACTACCACATAAAACATGAACTGTAAGTATATAGGTAGAATGGAGATGAGCCTCATTAAGAGTGGAGTCGTAACTGAAATTGCTATCTGAACCATCGGCATAAGGAGCTAGGCCCTCCAAGGGTAGACAACTGTTAATTGGTCTGGGCAATATGTGGAGCCTCCAGGGGAGGGATCAGACTGTGTTCATGTGAATGGGCTGGCCTTGGAGCCCATTCCCGGCAGAGGAACACCTAACCCAGCCTTGATATTGGGATGAGGAAATCGGACTTGTCTGGAGTGGATGTTCCACGCTGATCTGACCCACCTTGGGACCTCTTGCCCTTTTCGGGGAGGGGATCAGGGGATGAGCAGCGACAAGGCTGAAGTCTGCCTGGAAGGGATTGGGAGGAGGGAAGGGAGGAGGAGCAGGGGGATACATGGAAAAAAAGACTTTTTGAATATATAAATAATTTTTTTAAAAAAGAAATGGCCTAGGAGAGAAACAGCAGATTAGAATGGTGAGGATTCTGGTCTAGGAGAGAAACAGCAGATTAGAATGATGAGGATTCCTTACTATAGTGGACTAGGAGAGAGAGAGACAGCTAATTGAAAATGGTGAGGATTCATTACTGCAGTGGTCTAGGAAAAAGACAGCAGATTAGAATGCTGATAATGAAGATAGGTTTTCACTTGTCACATTGAAGATTAAATTGAAAGGAAAAATATCTTTTTTCAAGTGGCTCCCTAATCTACCTGTGTGATACTTTTATTTGTGAGATTATTACAATAAAGTGCTTAAAAACAAAATATAAAAATTAATAATGATACAATAAGAATAAGAACCATTGGTCAAGCAATGATTCAGAAAACAATGTATGTGCTTACTGTTGCTTCAAAGCATTGTACTGACATATTACTCCAGTTTTTCATAGAAATAAAACTTCTTATACTTCTTTTTTAAAAGGGGTTGTAGCTCAAGCAAGATCTGTTCTTGCATGGCATAGTCGATACAGGTTTTGTCCAACGTGTGGCAGTGCAACTAAAATCGAAGAAGGTGGCTATAAAAGAGTATGCTTAAGAGAAAACTGCCCTAGTCTTCAGGGCGTCCACAATACATCTTATCCAAGAGTTGGTAAGGCTTTTCTTATTTTTTTTAGTGTGTGTGTGTGTGTGTGTGTGTGTGTGTGTACATGAATGTAGGTAGGTATGAACATGTGTGTGTAGGCACCCTATAGACCATTATTATAGAATGTCATCCCATTGAGCTGAAGCCTGAAGTCACAGTTCACTGAGATCTACCCAGTGTGGGTGCCAGCCTGTGACCTCCAACCTCTCTAGGAACAGCAAGCACTCTTAACTGTTGAGTTACCTCTATAACCCCAAGGCTTTGGATTTTGGTTTTAGCCTTTTGTTGTTGTTGTTTTTTTTTTTTTTTTTTTTTTTTGGTGGGGGTTAATAATGAAATCTCAGCTATCTGGAATCTTGGGTCAGAAAATAGTCTGGAAAGAAAGTTTTTGAAGAACTAAAAGGTTCCCATTTTTATTGAATATACACTGTGATTATTCAGTAAAAGATTGCATTGTTTACAATTAGTCATGTCTTACCTTTAGTTGAGTCCACTCATGAATTTGCTGCCTTGGGACACTTCATTTCAAGGCTAGTCAGTGGGATTCCTCTTGATGAAGGGATAGTAGCATCTCAGTGATCCAGTTCCTGCTGGAGACATTGCCCAGCCTTGTGACTCTGCATCTCCTCCTAGTCACTGCTGTGCTTCTGCTCTAGCTGGAGAAATTCCATAATCCAACCCTTAAAACTGTAAGGGAAGCAGATTGTCTTGGCAATCCCTGATGAAGTCTCCAGGGAGAAAGTGACTACTTAATGACTGTCTAATTTCCCTTCTAAGGAACTAAGTTCCTGGCTCTCCTCAGGATCTATTGGGAGATGACTTCTAGAGAGATTAACTGTTATCTAAGAGTTATTATTTTAAACCTAATGAAAGGGCCACAGTAACTTTTGAAAGCATTTTATTGAGGATCGGGGTGAAGTGGGAAAGAAATTTACTGAAATTTTTAAGTTACATTTGAATAATGCAGTGTCCATGATCTGCTTTAGCTGTGCCTAGTACACCTAAGTACCGAGTAAATGTTGCTAAGATTGGGAGTAAGGGTGACAGAACCCATCTTCCTTTCGCTTACTAAAAGTATTCTGTGCAATTTCTCAGATATTTATCAAGCACAACAGAGCAGAAAAGAGGTGTCATATCAATAGGAATCTTGTTCCTGAAAGAAATATACCTGGATATTATCATTTCATAATGAGTCTAATTATATTTCCTGTTACCTGTGTGTCTGGTTTTCTTGTTGGTTTGTTTTCTGAACAGATCCAGTAGTAATCATGCAGGTTATCCATCCAGATGGAACCAAGTGTCTTTTAGGCAGGCAAAAACGATTTCCCCCAGGCATGTTTACTTGTCTCGCTGGATTTATTGAACCTGGTAAGCCATTTCTGAATAATTTTTAGAATTTTGAAACAGATTGCATATGAGGTATTGTCTCCAATAAATACTATACTATAAAATGGAAACATTTAAATTTTTACTACATTTTTCTTATATATGAGGGTGTACACTGATAAGGATGGTAACTTGGTCAGTTTTCTCCTGGAACCATGTGTATCCTATACTTAAGTCATCCAGCTTGATGGCAAGTCCTTTACCTATTGAACCATTTGACCAACCCCAAAACATTTTAAACAGTATTTTAATTGCATAATTTAAGCACTTTCATGCTTAAAATTTCAAATTTATCATTTTCAAATTTTTCCAAGTAAGATAACTTGTGTATTAAAAATTTAATATTTGCTTTGTCATACATTACTTTTTGACCAGCAATCCAGATGGCTTATACCTCTCTTCAGTACTAAATATAAGTGTTACCCTTTCTAAGGGTTATATGATTATCCCCAATACAGTCATTAGCCTCCATACCTACATTCACAATCCTAGGCATCCTCCCTAAAGATATCAATACCACCTTGTAATATATATGTATAGACTATTGACTTTAGTAGCACATTAGTTCTGTGAGAAAAAATGTTCTCTTTCATTCATTTTTACACATCAAACTGTCAGAGCCAACATAATAGGATTTTATTAGGTATCCCTAATGAATGGATATCTGGATTAGTAATGTTTAATCTCAATATAAAGTGTTAGTCTGCACTGTTGGGTAATTATAGTAGTAAACATATATTACCTGGCACTCAGCTGGAAGCTTGCCTGTATTAAATCTTCTGATCTTCTTACAACCTTATGAAGTGGAAATTGTTATAGCACTTTCACAGGTGAGGGCACTATGAGACAAGAGCCGTATAACTTGCAGAATTACAGTGATAGAGAAGAATTCAAACCCAGGCAATGCCACTTCTTAGTCCTTGATCCTAATCCCCATGTTGCACTGAGAAGGGAATATGAACACTAAGTACCACCTCTAACAGAGAGGTTATTTGCAATAGATGCTCTGTGAAAGGGAAAAATGTAGTCTGAGGTTTCTAGCCCAGCCTGTCTCTGAGGTCTGGGCCCACAGTCTCAAATAATCACATAAAGTCTTACATTAATTACATACTGTTTGACCTATGGCTCAGGCATATCACTTGCTACCTCTTAGTCTTTTTAATATTTATTTATTATGTATACAACATTCTGCCTCCACTATGCCTGTGTGCCAGAAGAGGGCACCACATCTCATTATAGATAGTTGTGAGTCACCATGTAGTTGCTGGGAATTGAACTCAGGACCTTTTGAAGAACAGTCAGAGCTCTTAACCTCTGAGCTATTTCTCCAGCCCCAACTCTTACTCTTAAACTAACCCATGATTAGCAAAGTGGCTTAGTACCTTATCTCAGAGCATTTTCATCTTTTTTCCTCTGCATCTGCGTGGCATCTCTACTCTTCTCTTCCTCTTCCCAGAGTTTTCTTAGACTGGTAGTTTTGCCCATACTTTCTGTTGGTCTTCTGGACAATCAGCATTTTATTAAACCAGTGGGAGAGACAAATAATTACAATGTACAAGAGCATAATCCCAGATCAGGCAAATCGGTTCTCCAGTGGTGTGTAACTGAGTACATCAACCACAATCCAGGACAAGTCCCATACCCAGGTAGTTGGCCAACACAAAATTGACTCTGTGTGTTTGTTTTGTTTCATTATTTCTTAATCATGCTGCTACTGCTCCTTCTTCTCCTCTTCTTCCTCCTCCTCTTCCTTCTCCTCCTCCTACCCCTTCTCTTTCTACTTCTTTTAGTTTTTTTTTTTAACTGTTGTTTTGCTTTTTTGAGAAAGAGAGAGAGAGAGAGAGAGAGAGAACATGAAGTTGGCTCAGTAAGGAGATGAAGGGGATCTGGAAAGAATGAGGGACAGGAAACAATAAAATCAAAACATGATCTATGAACAAAGTTGAATAATTTTTTTTAAAGTGTAAGTCATTTTGAAACAGGTCATATTTCACACACATTTTCTGGTTTATATTCATCTGTTCTGTTATAGATATTTAATTTATTTAAAGATTTTGACTATTGAAAAAGTAACATGTAGTATTTTTGTTCCTCTCATTATATACAGTGCAAGAGATATTTCAGGCACATATATAGAGTAGAATTGTCACCGCATATATTAGCATATTAAACTTTACAAAATATCGCCAGTCCCTGATAACTCACACCCCCAGCAACAATACATAAATGTTGCATTAGTCCATATCATTACCGCCTTCACACTTTGAAAGAGTGTTTGTGGGCTGAAGAGATAGCCTAGTGGTTAAGAACACTGGCTGATCTTCCAGAGGTTCTGAGTTCAATTACCAGCAACTACATGGTGGCTCACAGCCATGTGTAATGAGATCTTCTGCCCTCTTCTGGCCTACAGGAACACATATAGGCAGAACACTGTGTACATAATAAATAAATGAATCTTACAAAGAAAGAATGTTTGCTCCATAACCCAGATGACTTTTCCTCTTGCCTTGGCCTACCAAGTACTGGGATTATAGGCAAATGCTACCAGGCCCTGCATGGGGTTTCTAATTTCCAAATATTATAGTTTGTCCTTCAGAGAAGTAAGAAATAATGTGTCATACTGTGTGTGTTTCTGTTGCTCTACTAATGGACCATCATTGTCAAATGTGTATTACACATCCAGTATTCCTTTTCTTTCATTGTTCTTTGTCTATTTCATTTCAGTTTTTTCACCTTGGTTAAAATTGATTTTAGGCATTTATTTTTATTATGGTCTGGCAAATCTCTTTTACTAGTCTATGGCTTATTTTCCCTATGTATTTTGTATAGTAAATGTAAGAACTTATATAGAGAGAATGCATAAATCTGTTTAAAATAAAAGCTGTGTTTAAAATATGATTTATTAAATACTATTATAAATTTGAAACTTTTGAAGCGTCCAAATTAATTTTACCTCATTTTTTTTATTATTTGTAATTCCATCAAACACAATACATTTATTCACAACTAAAACAATGTTTAGAAAGAATAGAATTCATTGTGATTTTAACTTTAAGGTATTAACAAAAGCTGCATGTCATAGCTTGTCTGTAATCCCAACACTAGAGACGTGTAGGCATTTGAATCAGTGGATGAAGGATAGCCTCAGCTACATAGCAAGTTCAAAGCCAACATGAGCTGTATAAGACCCTGACTCAGAATAAAACAAATGATGATTTTTAATGGAGGGAAGACTAATTATTTATAAAACTAATGAAATAACAGCTTTTGAATAATGATGCATGAGATAACAACATTTTTAATAATATTTAGCCAGTAGTATGTGATACATATTTTGTAATTTTTTTAATGGAACTGCCAAATTGGGGCTTCTAAGAAATGTACGTTGATTGCTGGCATTTTGATATTCTATTTGTGGACACAGATTTCCAAATGTAGTGCTTTCTTCACTTCCAGTCTACAGTGAGCATTCATTGAAGGGGGTCTTTCGGGGGGGTGGATTTCCAAATGTTTGAACAGTTTGGAGTTCACTGTGTCCAAGTCATGTTGACCAGCCACTTGTCCTTTTGCCTCTTCTGATTAGGGGAGACAATAGAAGATGCTGTGCGGAGAGAAGTGGAAGAGGAAAGTGGAGTCAAAGTTGGCCATGTTCAGTATGTCTCATGTCAGCCATGGCCAATGCCCTCCTCCCTAATGATCGGTTGTCTAGCCGTGGCAGTGTCTACAGAAATTAAAGTTGACAAGAATGAAATAGAGGATGCCCGATGGTTCACTAGAGAACAGGTAAAGTTCAATTTAATTTCCTTATTTTATTGATTGTTCCCTCATAGTATCGGTTTGGGCATGCAGCAAGGAAGCATATTTTATTAAGTTAAATGAATGACTGCAGCCCTCTCATTATGAATGGATTATAATGTAATTGATAATTCTTATAGAAAATGTGTGTTGCTGATTTGTCCTGTTTAAAGACTTATTCTGTGATATTTTCCTAGAATGATGATTCTGTGCCATTTCAAATTTCACATGTTGTACTGGCTGATGAATGAATGATAATCCCTCTTAATGAACTTAAGGTATTCATATTAGTGAAGAGATAACAAATATTATCTCAGATATTTACATTACAGCAAATAGCTCTCAAAAACTCGTAAAAGTGCTTGAAGTTTTTGAAATTTTGATATACTTTGAAAGATAATGCTGAAGACTTTGAATTCTATATATAATGAGTCCCAGGTCACCCTGAACTGCATAGTGAGACTCCATCTTTAAAAATACATAAAAGAAAAGAAATATAAAAAAAAAATAAATATTCTGAAGGGCAAGAAAGATGTAGATGTCATTAAATACATAAATATGTCATAACGTATATTCATAAAGAACTTTTAAAAATGCATCCCTAAGTAAAAGATAAATTAATGAACTGGTTTCAGTTTGTTTTTTGGTTTGCTTGTTTGTTTGTTTGTTTTGGTGGTGGTGGGTGGTGTTTTGTTTTGTTTTTCAAAGCCCAAAATTTGTATAGAAAAAAAGAACACAATGTGGTATTAAAGATGTAGGACCATTTATGGCTTTATGGCTTTGCCCATATAAAATTGATTTTTATTTGTACTCAAAAATGAAATTAGATTGTTACTTTGGAATTGTAGAAAAGGGAATCTATACCAAAACTTAAATGCAGAACATATATTTTGCTTTTATTCATGGCTTTATTTTCATATGCCTTTCTGGAACATTTAATAACTGAAAGACTGACTTGTTGAAGCTACTGGATATGGTACCTTAGCTGTTCCTCTAATGTGTTGTCTTATGGTTATGTTTTAGGTTGTGGATGTTCTTACCAAAGGGAAGCAGCAAGCATTCTTTGTACCACCAAGCCGAGCTATTGCACATCAGTTAATCAAACACTGGGTTAGAATGAACCCCAGTCTCTAATGAAAAATACTAGCATCAGTTGGAATATTATTTAATCTTAATACTACTTATTTCTTAAGTAAGATTAGATATGTTTATTGATCTTT
>PVIH01000287.1:0-62451 GCA_004025045.1 Sigmodon hispidus
GCCCACTGTGGGCCCCTGCCTTACACTCCATCAGCCCAGTGCTAGCCCACTGTGGGCCCCTGCCTTACACTCCATCAGCCCAGTGCTAGGAGAATGAGGGCAGAGTGTTTGATTCTTGACCTCAAAGTGTCCACTGGGGTCAGAGCTGCAAATTGCAAGCAATGCAGAACAGGTATAAGCCACGCAGGCCCAGCCAGGGGATTCTCCTCTGGCAGGAATAAGAGGACCTCTGAAACAAATGGGCCTTGGACCCTGGATTAAGGGACAAGAGGAATTTGAATGGTCAGAATTCTGGAGAAACACATGGATCTGTATCCATAAACAAATCTTCAGACCCCCAGTAGGATGCTGGGACAATGGCCATCACTCCAGGAGCTCCTGGTGCCCAAGGTATGTCTAAACTCATTTCTGATCACTATCCAGAATGGGGCCAGGTGAGCAGGGAGGCATTCTGAGAGTGTGCAGGGCAGGGCATAAGGTCATGGAAGGACTCCTCCAACCCTGTCACTTCTTATACAGGCAGTAAATGCTACTGGGAACCTGCTCTGTGCCAGGCCTGGAGTCAATGCTGAAGTAGGTAGTTTATTAAATGGGCAGATGTTTCCAGGCCAGCAAGCAATCTTCTGCCCAGAGCTGAGAGCAGAATAAAGGGGTGGAAGGAATACTGTGTGAGCTTCTCTTTCTGGGGATGCATGTCACAGGCAGGGATGGGCTGTGAGCACTCACCCTATGCTCGACCTCTGCTCCTGATACTTACTAGTCACTGTCTCTTCTAGGACCTGGAAGAGAGCTTCAGATACACTGGAGTTGGGACAAACCTTGAGAACCAAGAGACCCACTCACTCTTCAGAGAAGGAAACTGATGCAAAGAGATTTGTGCCTCTCTAGAAAATCCTGATTCCATTCTTCTTGCCTGTAGTTAGACTGTGCCTTTGAGGTTTGATAACCCATTCCAAGAGGCTTCTGAGTCTCAAGTCACAGGTGTACTCTGAACAGGGAAACCTGTCCAGAATAATGACAACACTAAGAGATTGAGATCTGCTGTCAGGAAGATCTGGCTGGATTCAGGCCATGCTCAGCTACACACTCTAGATCTCCATGCTCTACTGAAATGTGCCTGTGTTGTGAGGTTATGGGTGTTGGGAATAAGGGTGGTGTCATGACTGGTAAGTACTCTGGTTTAAACAAGGCCCTATGCCTTCTCAGCACATTCCCTACCCTCCCCCTAGGGTATTTTGTTGTTCTTCAGGTAGGTCCGGTGTCCTCCAGTCTTCCATGCCTTCTACCTTTGGTCTACTTAGCACCAACTCATCCCCCCAGCGCCTGGATCAGGTGCCTCCTTTCCAGTCTAGGCCACTTGCCTTTCTCCTCTGGCTACCTGGTCCCTGCAGTTGTCTGCTGATTGTCTAGGAATGAGGGAACGAGGGCAGCTGATTTTAGTCCAGGCTCCACTGCTTTCTTGCAGTATGCTTGGGGCAAGTTACCTACCTTGTCCAAGTTTCTGGTTGTTTCCATCACTGAAAGTGACTCCACCTTACAGAATGACCTCCAAGACTACAGATAAAAACTAGCACCTCTGGAAGATAGCTGTTTGTTCATTGTCTTGACCTCTCTAGCTTGATTCTTAGCTCAGTGGCATATGCACTATGAGTAGTTGAACACATTAGAAAAACAAGCAAGCAAGCAAACAAACAAACAAACAAAACACTGTCCCCTGTAAATTTTACTTAAAAGCAGAGCTATAGATGTCAAATCTAGTCCAAAGAGAAAGGCCTAATGATTGGAGCTGAGGCCCTGAGCAGGGCTAGAGTGATGTAAAGTGAGGCTTGGGGAAGTATGTGGGTCCTCCCAGTGGAACTGCATGTTGTCTACACATCCTGCCCACACTGGTAAAAGTGACCCACAATGGCCTCATTCATGAGGACTTTCTCTGATATTCAAGAGGAAAGTCGGGAATGGAAAACCAGTATGACAGTGAGTTCCTGGTCCCCTGTATCTCATGTCACTCCAAAGTTCATGCCCCACCAGACATGGATCCCAGGAAGTCGCACCCTAATGGCCTAGCTGGAGAAGCAAAGGTCTTCTTCAGCAGTCGTCAGTGATGGAGAATCAGTCTACATTTAATCTTAAGGACCCTTTTTAGTGTTTTTTCTCCCCAAGTTTAGCATCCTGGGAAACAGCTGACATAGTATAAAAGGCTTTCACTTTTCTAGTAGATACAAGAAATGTTAGTAAATAGAACATTTATTTTAATTTATTTTTCTCTTGTTAATAACAAACAAAGAAGCTAACTTTGATCTCTCTTCTTCTATTCTGTCTGTCTCTGTCACCACCAGTTGCTACCAGGGAAAAGAAACTATACATACACTAGCCACGTAGGGGCACCTCTTTATCACCTCAAGATTTCCAGATGCAGCCTGAATTCATCTTGAGAGAGAAGCAGCACAGTGGTTATCATAGATGTAGCTATTTTATAAGCAAAATAAAGATCTGAAGAAACAAGTAGTGAGAAGGAAGAAATGGGAACATGGTACAAGGATGGACATGCTCTCAACACAGACTGACAGCCGGAGGGAGGCAAGGGGTACAACAGTCCTTCAGCTCTCGGCAACCTTCTAAAGGGTTTTTGTGGCCACATTTTCTCCCCTCAGGGATAAGGACAATAGTCATAGGATTATTGTGCAGAACAGAAGAGAATCTAATTAAATAGTTCTCACTACAACATCTAGCATAGAGCAAGTGCCCCATAAATGATAGTTATACCCATGCCTTGGAGAATGGAGTCTCCACAACAACAGTGACTGCTCAATCAGATCCCTGAGTGTATCACTGCCTGTCTGTCCTCTCTAGAAATAAGACATGGTGTGACAACATATGCCTGCAATCCCAGAAGGCTGAGGCCAGCCTGAACTGCTTGGTGAGACTGTGGGGGAGGAAAGTGAGCTGAGATCTAGCTAAAGACCCATAAAAAGCAGAAAAACTGGTAATGCTGCCTTTGTCAGTGGAGGGAAGAAGGAGCTACCATCCAGACTTGAAGACTTTATTGTGCCCTTTCTCCCTCAAGTTAGCTTGCAGCTTGAGGTAGAAGCCATCACAGCAGCTCCAGGGATGCTCTTGGAGTAAAAAAAAGGATGCCCGTGTGTCGGGTGTCAGCTAACTGGGGACCCAGGATAAGAGCAACAGGAACCAGACATATATGCGCCCAGCATGATAAGGATTATTATCCCAGGGTGGTGTGGGTTGGCCGAGCTTTACAAAAACTGACCTAAGTGGCATGGTGTCAGTTTTAAGTTCTGGGTGGGATACCAGCAGTCAGTGAAATGTAACTAAGGAAAGGGGAGGAGAGGCCTGTAGCACAAACTACATTTATTCTGAGCATGTATTCAAAGATTCCTACTTAGAGAGTAGTGTGTGCGCGCATGCATGTGTTTGGTTCTCAGCATGTTGGGAAAAGCACTATCCCCGTTTAAAATAACCAAGGCTCATGTATATTAACCCACTTTTCAAAGTGACATAGAAGGCGCTGGCGGAAAGCGGGAATGAAATTCTGGTGAGCCACAGCCCAAGCCTTCAGTCTCCACTCTCAGACACTGGTCTCTACCCCTCTTCATGGTGTAACTGCTTGTTAGATCACCATCACCATCAGCAGAAGTGAGGTCAAGCAGAATTACCTGAAGAGATTCACAGCAAGGCTTCCAGGAGAAAGGATCTGGGGTCAAAGGAGGCGTCTAGGGAGCAGGAGCTAGCTAGCTAGGCCTGGAGCACTGGGTGCTGGGGACCAGAGGCAGGAGCTAGCTAGCTAGGCCTGGAGCACTGGGTGCTAGGGACCAGAGCTAGCTAGGCCTGGAGCACTGGGTGCTGGGGACCAGAGGCAGGAGCTAGCTAGCTAGGCCTGGAGCACTGGGTGCTGGGGACCAGAGGCAGGAGCTAGCTAGCTAGGCCTGGAGCACTGGGTGAGCTAGAGTGGCAAGAACTTGAAGGGAGGAGAGTAGGTGCCTTATGATGCTGGATGGGAGTTTAAAGCAAAGAACTGAAGCCGGAATGTGCCATTAGCACTACTTGAGAGACATTTTCAGAATATCTACCTTTTGAGAACAAGCCCCAGTGATCTCTAATTTGTCCTTGCAGACAGAGTGACTCAATAGTGATGACAAATCTAACTGCCAGAAGTTAATAGTCTATTGAAGGTGATACATCAGTGGCAGCTATAATTTGTGTTTGAAGACGGATTCTATTTTGGGAAAAGGCCAAGTGGCATTCACGATCAAGTCTGATGCTGTTGCCTTGGGCTAAGCTGAGCTGGGTCCCTGAGCAGTGGCCACATATCCCTTTAGACACCCTACCAGGCAGGCAGACAGGTAGGCATATTCGAGATTCAGCTGGATTCACACACCAGCCCTACCACCCCTGTACCAAAAGGATGTATAGAGGAGTTGCCAAGTTCCCCAGACACAAACAGCAGCACTGGGAGATGGAGATAGTGCAGCACCAGCCGGAGAAGCTCTGGCATGTCTGTGCCCCACTCTACCCATGATCTGAATGGGGGGGGGCACTGAGGAAGAATGGGGCAGAAGCCAATACTTTAGAACAGCTGGGAAACAGGAAAGAAGTCAATGAAAAGTCTCAATGTCATTTTCAGATTGGCAGCATTATGAAGGGGAATATAGAAAAGGTTAGGACTTCAAAGAGGGGAGGAAGAGCTAAAAGAACACTGCAGGACCTTCTTGGGCATGTTCAGTCACTGAAAAAGTTCTGGAGATAGAGCCAGGGCCATACCTGAGACAGGCAGGCCCACGTTGCAGGATGAGCATACAGAGACTATATGGTCAACATCCCACCAGGTAGTCCTTAGGGCAGTGTAAAAAATGCTTAAAGGAGAAGCGAAGTATGTGGTGACATTCCTTGTATCTGCTGCCTGTGTCAAACTGACCCATAAGCTGACAGGTGAGGCAGCTAAGGCCGAGCACCATGAAGCAGCTATCTTTGTTTGGAGTTATGCTCTAAATACAAGGTTTATAGTGATGAATATATTGTCTCTGGCAAATAGCAGCTCTATGAAGTGATATCCTGCACTGGGGGTGGGTGGTATCAGTAATGGAGGGGTATAAGCTAGAGGGTGTAAAACAGAAATTGGTGTAGACTTGCCTTGGGCAATCTTGACCCTGCAAATTAAAAGTGTGAGCCATGGGGCCCATAGCTCCAGGTAATCTTATGACGCAGAACATTCAGCAAGCTTTCGAGGGCTGTGCCTTGCCTTAGATGTTAATAGGTTACATTCTGTACTCAATACGCTGAACACACAGTAATTGCCTGGTATGCAGTCTTGACATCCAGGGTTTATTTTATACAACTGGTCCATTTATGATGCTCTGCTGATGGCATCTCTCCAGTCAGCCAGATGATGTAGAGGCAGAAGTGGCTGACAAGCATCTCAACCAGCCCTTCTCTGGTTGTGATTCCAAAGGCCCCCCAAGCCCCAAACTGAGCAACTACTGTGGCAGGCTATTGTCCCAGACACAAGACTGACAGTAGGTGAATACAAAGGAGTAGAAGGTGTGGTAAGTGCCCTCAGGCTTGAGAATGACTGAAGCTAGCTTTCTCTAGCTGCAATGATGTATCTCAGCTTTTAAAATCCTACAGAAACCATAGTTTAATATAGTTCAAGAATCTATAAACCCAGATTTTCTCAATGCCCAGAGAATATTTTAGAAAATATCTTTCTACCCCTCACAGAAGTATCACAACCTCAGACACACAGATACTGGAAGTTAACTCTCCCTGGGATGAGCAGAGCTGGCTATCCCTTGAATTCAGATCCTGCTCCGAAGACCTGAGTGTAAGAATTAATTTAAAGAGGGGCTGGAGAGATGGCTCAGAGGTTAAGAGCACTGACTGTTCTTCCGGAAGTCCTGAGTTCAATTCCCAGCAACCACATGGTAGCTCACAACCATCTATGATTAGATCTGGTACCTTCTTCTGTATACTGTATACATAATAAATAAATCTTTTTAAAAAAAAAAGAATTAATTTAAAGATAGTCTACTTTCTCATAGAACCATCCCACAGTGGAATCACAGCTTTAAAGCCCTGTCCATGTTTTCTGATACATGGAGGTCTCTTTTCTCTAGCTGATAACTCCGGGACCTGACACATGGGATGGGTGCTTGGCACCAATAGAAGTGGAAAGGGGAGACCTATGGGTGCTAGGAATTACTGTGCAGCTATTCTTGTCATTGTCCTTGCCACCCCTCTATATAGAAGCCAATCAAGCAGGAGTAAAACAATGTTCTACACTCTAAAAACAATGGATGACCTCCAGTTTCCCTCCTACAAACACCTTAAATTATACAACTTCCCTACCCCTAACTGTGAATTGTGATGAACTCTTGGATCCTGCTCATTCATGGACCAGATTTCAGGGCTGAATGCTGAGAACTAAGGCAGAAAGAGGAGAGAGCATTGAGAAAGTATCTTTCACAAAGGGCCTGAGAAAAAACATGTGGCTGGTCTTCTTCTGTGCAAGCTGTCACTCAGGAGTTTCACTCCTAGTTTCCAGTAAACTCTAATCCTTTTCTTTCCCATTTAGGACATTACTCACCTGCTCCTAAGGCAGCTAAGACATTCAGAGCTTGGGCACCTATGTCATGTCTAAGTGTGGGCAGACAGCACTCAAAAGCAGCTTCCCTGAGTACTCCAGCCCCTCTTCTTACACACTCTCCCAGGATGTTGATTCCAAGGGCGCTGTCCACACTCCTGTTTTCTCCGTCAGTGCAGGGACAAGAGCAGGAAGCTCCAAGACAAAGTTGGGATTGTGTCCCTTCCTTCTGCTGTCTCCTCCCCAAAGGCATCATACCACCGGGCCCAAATCTAGGCCCATCTTCAGGTAAGACAGCCTTGCTTTCCACTTGTCAGAGAAAAGGGGGACTGTGATATTTATGCCTAGGCACTGTGACCAACTCTCCCCGAGGAAACCCAAACCAAAATAGGTTGCAGTGGAGACTTTCTCAAGTAAAACAGTTGAAGTTTTCTTAGGGTGAACAGAACCATTGTCCCCACACACTGCTGGGGCCACTGCTGTATGGCAGATCCTAGGAAAAGAAAGGCCTTGACACCTTGCAGCACAACTGGAAAGAACCTGACAGACACAGAGCAATAAGGACTCTTGAGCTTTGTTTTTTTTAAACTGTGCTTTATTTAGGGCTAAGCTGGAGAAAGCGTCATCCAATAGTTACAGAAGGTTACAAGGAGTTTTAGGGAGTCAGTGTGAAAGACCAGTTGTACTGAACTGCAGCTGATTTTTTTTTTTTTTTTTTTTTTAAAACATCTGGACATCCTAAAAGGAGGAGTCAAGAGAAAAAAAAGAAAACCAAATGAAGTAAAGCAACAACAAAATAGACAGAAAGAAAAGGGAGGAGGCCTGAGGGCAACCAGAATTTTGTCTTTCAGAAAAAAAAAAAAAAAATGGTAATTCCGAGATCCCCCTGGCCTCCAGATGGACATCAATGAGAAGCTCTTGTGGCAGAATGCAAAGCAAGTCTTCCCAAGGGTGCAAATAAATTATAATAAATATGTTATACTTTAAAATATATGTGTTCTTAAATAATTCAGTGTTTTTTCTGATTCTGAGTTTTTTTAAGCAATGTCTTTAACTGCTCTAAAGTCATTTACCAAAGATAAATATCGTGCTTTCATTAAATAGTTTTCCTTGTTTTTTTCTCTATCATTACAATTAAAAGTCCTACAAAATATGCAAATTTATTTACAGAAAAACAGAGCCGGCATCATTTAAACATCCCTGTTTTTCAAAATTCCTTGTAAACAGTTTCAGAAATTCTTCAAAGATTGTTTGTTTTTCTCTCTCTTGTTTAAGGTTTTGTGTGTGTGTGTGTTGTCTAGTTGTTTGAAGATGAAAAGTTCCCAGTTCTCCCTGACCTGGAAAGTCTCCGGAACAAGCACAGAAGGCGAGTGAAGCAGAGGTGAGGAGGGCGGAGAGAGCGCGCACGTGCGCGGCTCCAGGGCGGGCGGGTGAAGCGAGAGGCGGCAGGACGCTTCCGGAGAGGCGCTTCCTTGCGAAGGGGCGCTTCCGGAGAGGCTGGAGCCTGCAGGTCTGGACAGTCCCGGCCTGGCCCTCGGGGACCGAGTCCGACAGCACTCGCGGGGAGACGGGATCGATGCTCAGTCTAAACTCTACAGAAGTACAGTCCTACAACATCTGGGATTTTTAGCATAACGCTAACTTCTATAAGGTTTTTTTTTTCCTTTTTTATTTTTTATTTTTTTGCTTTCCTCTAATTTTTTTCTTCTATGATATAGGTATTTTAAACTTTTCCTTTTAAAATTCTGTACAACTATTATGATTTTAAGAGGGGAAAGAGTTAGAAGCATTTACAGACTTTTCACAACAATTACCTTGCCTTCGAAGTCCCCTGGTTCCCCTTGTGTTCTCTTTCTTCATGGTAAATGATTTAATATCCTTGTTGCTTTCCCCAAATATCCACCAAAATGTTTATCTTAACAGCTCCATCCAGACATATAATACAGAAAACCATAGGAAAGTTTCAGAGACTTCAATGGGGGTAATCAAAGCGCCTCTCAAAGTATCAAAGAACTAGTATCTTGCTGTTTTAAAAGCGTTGAAGCATTATTTTTTCCTGGTTTTTTTTGTTCATTTTTTATTTTTTTTATTATTTTTTATTTTTTTTTATTACATTTTTCATAGAATCGCTCTAAGCTGTTTCAAGAACAGCCAGGAGGCAGGAAGGAGTTTGGTCTCCATCCCACCTCTAATTGACAGAGCTACACATCTGCAATAAAAAGTTTGGTCCTTTGGTCCCTAAATAGCTAAAGGAATGACAGATAGAGATGCTCAGTGGCGACCTCCCAGCCGCCTGCTGGGGACCAGGCCCCGCTGCACGCTTGCCTCTGCCTGCCTCACGTGCCCACGGGCTGGAAAAGCCCCAGGAGCAGTTGGCAGCAGCAGTGTCTCCTTCTAGTGCCCAGCCCTTCAGCTTTCCCATCTGGGCTCACGTTATTTTTTTAAAGTTGCAGGGTTTTGTTTGTTTTATCTCGTTTTTCTTCGTTGTCGTCATCTTTATGTCATGTATATTTTTCCCCAAACACGTGCCCTCTGCACTCCATAGACGCTATACTTTCTTTGAAGAAATGTTACAGTCACACAGAGTGTCTGGAGTCTTCAGCTTGACTGGTATTGGCTGATATGTCAAAGGTGTCATCCAACAGTTCTCATTTATAAATAGAGAGAGAAAGAGGTTTGTTTTTAATGTAGCCCGTTCAGCATCCTGCCCTAAAATGAAGAAAATCGGGGCTGATTAAGCCAAGTGTGAAAACACAGAATGCATCCAAACACCAATAGGATCCTGCCTCTGGGGAAGATGGGATTTCTGGGGGATGGTGGGTGGGAAGGAAGAGAGACCAATATGAGAATTAGTCATGATCATGATACAGCCAAAAGAAATTTGTTCTATTCAGACCGAGAAACCACTAGTGGTGATGGTTATAGTTAGGGCTTAGATGTTGGAAGAGAATTCTTGATTTGGCTTCCTTAAGAAGGGTTCTGGATTAAGGGACTACTATATCTAAGGGAAGAATTTGGGACTGTGGGATATAAATTTGTAATTAAGCTTGTCCCAGGGGACCTAGCCCAGATACCATATGTATACAGAAGCCTAGCAAACAAGACAGCAGAAATGTGGCAGGCCAGACCAGTCCTCCCCAGCTTAAGGAAAACTAGGAGGCTAGAAGAGCTAGCTGCTTCTCAAATTTTGCCAAATCCTTGCCCAGTTTCTAATCAATCACTTCTTCCCCAAGGTCAATAACTATTTGCGAGGCTATGTGTATATATATGTATATCTGGATATATGTGTAGAATATATTCACCTGCACATATGTATATATACATGGATATGTGTGTATGTGAATGCATCTATGCACACACATATGCACATACACAATACTTTTCTCATACATGCCAGGAAATTTAGAGGAAATTCAGAACTTCCAGGGATTGGATGGGAGAACCTAAAAAAGGTCAAAATAGATTTAATTATCAAACTTAAATGAATTAACTGAAACAGTTCTTGGAGTTTGTTTCCAATGGTGGTTTTTGTTTTGTTTTGCTTTTAAGGAAAAAAAAAATCATGATCTGACTAGAATCAGAAGGCGAATGCTTGATTGTTGTGAATTAACAAATGAGACTCATCTCCATTCTAGCAAGCAGCTTCCACTTATACATGGGGGTGACTGGTTACATCAAGAAAATTATAACTGCAAAGGCCCCACTGGAGGGGACAACGTCATGCGTATATCAATCCATGCTGGCAGGTTTTCACACTGTTGATTCAACAAACAGCAAACCGTACACAGCAGTCTAAACAATTACAACACCAAAGAAAATAATAATAAAATTAAAAAACACTTGTCAAGGACCCTTTTTCAGTTGTAAATAAAAAGATGCATTTTTGCTTTGTTGCTATTTCTTCCAGACCAACCAAAAAATACCCTCCCATGGCCCCAACCTCCCTCCCTTCCCCACGTTCAATTTAGCAGAAGTGGCTACAATACAAACCTTATAATTTTTTTTTTTTTACCAGGCTCTCTCTCAGAGACTCTGGCTTTGGACTCTAGCTTTTTGGCTTAGAATTTTTTTTCTTTATCATTTTGTCACTATAGATATTTTGGTTTTGGTTTTCATATTTCCTTTTAAGGTGTGATTTAAAATAGACTAACTCGAAAAAGACCAAACCTAGGAAAGTGTCAATTGAAAAAGGCCCCCAAATTTCTAGAAAAAAATAAAATCACAATATTTTCAAGTGCAAGTAAATCAACCACGCAGAAATATTTTAAGATGTTTTCCTTATTTTTAAGAAAAAAAAAGAATGGTTTATACAGTTAAATGATCCCATGTTTGATAATTGAGGAATTTGTCTTTTAGTTTTACTAATTTTTTTTTTTGTTCTTTTGTTTTGGTTTTTTTTTTTTTCTTTCTCTATGTGACATCTAGAGAAGCATTTAAAAAAAAAAGGCTGAACAAGAAAAACCAAACAACAGAAAGTAAAACCACTGCAAGCACCAAGAACGAACGAAAATGAGCACAGCAAAGACCGTGGCAGCACAAGGGTTAAGAAATGCACGTGTGATCATGACTGGCCAATCATCCACGGACGACATCCAAGGAAAACGCTCCAATCACAGCACCTCCACGAAACTTGACGGCAAGTGTCATGCAACCGATTCTTAGCCTTGTTACATGACGCCATCATGTCACACTGTGAACTTTGAGTTGATTTGAACTTACGGATGGGGGACTTTTCTCCACTTTCATGTGATTACGTGAACTTTATTCCTAGCTCAGCGCGAGACTGTGGTGGATTTGACTGGCCCTGGTTGGGTTGTTGGAATTTGGTTGAATGACAAAAGAAGAAAAGATTTATATATATATATTTATATATGTAGAGAGAGAGAGGGGACAAGAGAGTGTGGGGAGAGGGCTGGGGTAGGGCAAGTGGGGTCAGAAGGGAGAAGGGAGAGGGTTGGGGGTAAAGAAGGGGAAGGAAGAAGTTAAAACAAAATTAAAAGGAAAAATATTTATACAGCACCAGACCACAGCATCAGTCTAAAAGCTTGGATGAGAAAACAGCAGTCAAATCATAGGGGAACCAAAGGGAACTCAAAACAATGGAGGAAGCCAGCAGACAGACAAGGTGAGCACATCAACACACACATACACACACAGCTATTTATGCAGACACATGGCACACCGTGAACAGGAGCAGAACCTTACACGGGCCCCTGAGGGCCCCATCATGCGTTGGGAAGAGGAAGGGGTACAGGCAGATTGGTGAGGGGGCCAGAAAAAAATCAGCCCCTCACACCACCATAGCCAGCAAGCAGGTGTTGGGGAGCAAGCTCTGTTGACACCTTTGGTTTTCTCCCCGACATGTGGAGCTCTCCTCACCTGAGGGCCTTCAGGGGAGCCAGTGTGCCCTCATGGGCTGTGCATGTGGGGAAGGCAAGTCTCACAGTGTAGTCCACCTAGGCAGCACCCTCCCACCTCTGGACTCCCACCCTCGGAAAGGGTGTTCCGGTTTACCTCTATGCTCACGCTTTGTCTTTGCCCTGGCAAGCCAACGTCTTGCGTTTAGAGTAAATTATATCAAAATCCATGGGATGTCCTGTAATATCCTCATACTCTGACTTGCTCACCAGCTAGCCAAGCCAAGGTTGTTCCTGTGCTCAGAGAGGCCTGCAGCTCTGGCCTGAAAAAGCCATGTAGAGAGCTGCAGGGTGGCAGTGCCTTGCCCCTGTTACTCTTCCCTTGGCTCTGTGGTCCCCACTTTCTTCTTCTGCCCTGTGCCTCCTCCACACTGTCACCAGCAGCTTTCTGGGCTGTACCATCTCCCTACCTGGAACCCTCAGGTTAAGAAAAACTGTGCTTCTCTACAGGTATCATCATGTTGCTCACTCTTGGGATATCCTTGTGTCTAGATTCCTGCTCTGACTCTCCTCCTGAAGTGATCTGTGAGTTTGCTCCTTGCTCCCTGTTTCTCTGGAGCACTCAAGCCTGTGCAAAGACCTGCACACCTTCAGTTTCTCTCCGGGGTCTTCATGCCAGCAGCCCCTGTGCAGTACACTGCCAACCTCTATCTTGGTCTCCTTAAAGTGGAAGGGAAGCCTAGACCCTCAGTGTTACCATAGATAAACTGCATTCGCCAAGCAACTGGGCTCACACAGGTCCTCCAGCTCAGCCTTCCTAGAGGCAGTGATGCTTTTCTAGCATCAGACCTTGCTTTCACACGCCTACTACATCCTGACTGCCACCCTCCTCTGCATTTCCAGTCCCTCACAGAGGCCTGCCCTGCTGTGCTGCCTGGATAAAGAGTCCTTTTGGCGCGAGAAGAGAGAGGCTAGGAACTAAGGGGCACATTGCCATCGGGTGTCAGCTCTGAAAACTGCAGTGAGAAGACATGCTGGTTCTAGAGCCAGAACTCCCCACCTGAATCTACTCTTCCTTTCTCTCTAGCTTCAGTCCAGCTGTCTCTTGGTATCAGACACAGTTCTTGGCATGCGGACTCAGACCTGAATGCATACAACTCCTCTTGTCAGAAGCCCATCAGGGAATTCTCTCATATAACTCATATAATCTCTCCTATACCAGCCTACAGACACACAGTCTCACATGTTTCCATTCCTGAAGGAATGGTACCTCAGAGAGCACAGCCCTGGAAGTGATCATAGAGTCCTGACCAGCATAGCTAAACTGAGATTTAAGTCTGAAACATTCTGGTTAATCAACCTGAACCAGGTAGGACCAATTCAGATACGCCATCTAAAATAGCTCAACTCTAGCCATTCATGACCCAGACATCAAGCTATAGTCCAGCTTTTCACAGGTTAGGCACACACCAGACCCTAATAGCTAGTGGAGATAGGAAACCAGCTAGAGAGGAGAGCCTTACTGTCCCCAACCTTGACTTCACCCTATTGGGGCCTCAGTCTATGAAACCAAGCCAAGCCACATTGCCCAGCTACCTTGCTTGAATCTCTCTTCCCCAGACATGCCTCACAATAGCTCTGAGTTGTTCTTGGGCCACAAAGCCTGCTTGCACATCTCATCTTACAGGGTGGCCTCATCACATCCTACCGGGTGACTACCTAGCCCAAGTCACTTCCTCACTACCAGCTGCTCCCAGCTTTACCTGGTCCCTCAAGCCTCAACTCAGGCTTCCCTGTCCTAACCACAAATAGCTCAGCTTACACCTCATCATTTATAAACACCTTCCACAGACCTACAACAGTACATTCTTTGAGTTGCCTCTGTGTGTGTGTGTGTGTGTGTGTGTGTGTGTGTGTGTGCTGTTTCTTTCTGTTGGCAGCTCCTCACCTACCTTGAATAGCTCCAAATTGTCTTAGAACCCTCCTCCTACAGTTCCCATACTCTTGGGTCACAAAGGCAGTGTCACTAAATGCTATCTGAATGAGAGCTGAAAGGCAACTTGATCATAGGAGTTATGTTCTGTCACAGTCTAAGACTGCATATCCTAGGGAGGAGGTGATCAGATGGCTGGTTCCAAAGACTCGTATAGTGTGCTTTCTGAAGTTCAAGGTGCTGTCGGTCAGCAGGGCTGGGATGGGGGCAGTAGTTTTCTATTTTCCCCACTTGAAGGGAACTAGGCTCCTGGCTTCAAATTTTGGTTCCATTGCACACTGACTGATGGGCAAGTCACTTAATCCCTCTGTGCTCACTTGTGAGGTAAGAATTCTGATACTTCCCACCAGATAGGGAGTCATCGCTGGTAGCTGCATGTTACCAACTGTTCTCTGTCGGAGCAATGTCTGGCATATCAAGTCTATGGTAGTCATCTTCATGGCTTTAGTATTTACTGCTGAAAGAACTCCTCCAAAGTCTAAGTGCCAGCTGGACCTATCTGCCCTGTGGTCATTTCTTACTTCATGTCCCACACAGCACACTTGCCTTTTTCTACTCTTCATCTAGGAGTTTCTGACTTAGAGGTTCTATACTTCCTTAGGCCATAGGGGAGGACAGGAGCTGCTAGCAAAAATACCCACATGTTCTTCCAAATCCTCTGACTAACTTCAAAATCATGGTTTCATTAGTTAGGAAACAGAAGCCTGGCATGCACCTTGGAGCACTCTCCTTATTTCAGGAAGAGTGTCCTCTCAGGGAGCACACCCATCTGCTGGCTGCAGCCTGGTGCCTGTGTGTGCATTACTCTGAGTAGAACCTACTCACTCATCTCTGTATCCTCAGCTTCAGGTCTAATGTTGAGCACAAAATGGTGCTTAGATTCTGTGAACCAACATGCCTGCATGTACACTACATATGAGGCAGAAATTGGCAGGACTGGGAAGTGAGGAGGCTGAGTCAGCTTTGCTCTTTCAGGCTTACAGAATGTCAGCTAAAGTTCACTACAGAGAAAGATCCCTGGCTTCAGCTGGTGCAGAAGGGTCTCCAGCTTGTGCCTATGCCCTGCAGAGAAGTGTGACATGACAGGAGAGACTGGGAATCTGAAGACTCCCTCCCACACTCCTCGACTCGAACCTTTTAACACTTAGGCCTAAGTCTTTCTTATAGATCCTGTTCTTCTAGCGCTAAGGATGAATCGTGGGTGTCTCCCCAGGGTCCTCTCCTCCTTCCACACCTTCTAATGTGTCCGGAATAGCATCTTCGGCTCTACCTTCAAATTCTGTCTAAGCATCTACACTGCCTGCTCTGGCCTGGACAAAGGTCAGTACAGCCAAGCTCAGCTGCAGCTCTTATAGCCTAGCATCAACATAGCAACAGGCTACCCCAGCTCCCCTAAACAACTCTCCAACATCCAGAGGAAGGCCCTGACCCCCAGATCCTCCCTCTGTCACTTTCTTGTCTGCTCCAGTATCAACTCAGGTTAGCCTGACAGTTGTGACTACATTACTTCAGTTCAGCTACCATTCCCACATCTACCAATACTAGGTAATCTATCTCCAACTTCCCCATGCACCCAACATAGTGCTCAAGGCACGGTGAGACTGAATAAAAGGAGGAAGGGGTGGGGTGGAGCAACCTGAGCAAGAAGAGGCAGACCATCTCAGGTCTGACTAAACTGAGGATTACTGAAGTGGGCGGCATCCAGAGAACTTGTAGATAGCCTGGAGCGTTCCCTCCTTTCCTTCCTGCCCCGCCCAGGACAACACTTAATCCAAAAAGGCATGGCTAACTGCCTCTAGCCTCCAGGTGGGGTTCCCATTCCCAACACTGTACCCTCCCTTCCACAGTTGTGTGCCCTCCAGCTGTGTTTCCTGCTAAAATTCCTTTGAAAAATCCCTTACCCTCGGGTCCTGGCTGAGCTAGGGCAGCTACAGGGTAGTGTAGTCAAGGAACAAGCTGCCTGCAAACCTGGGCATGCAAGAGCCAGGGAGTCTGGGGAAAAGGCTCAACCTGAGGGTCTCTCTCACTGCAGGGCCTGAGCTTGCCATCTGCCCACCTAGGGTCCCTGTCTAGCAGGACTACAGTGGGCGCCTGAAGGCTCTGCTCACCTTCTTCTCGCTTTCGCCCTTTCTGGCCAGGAAGCAGAGGGGATGGTCAAGCCTGGTTCTGCCAGGATGACCTTAGTCCTATGCCTATGATGTAGGCCTTGAGCCAGGAGCAGGTGTATTAGGGCGCATCGGGTCCAAGGCACAGGTGAGGGCGGGGCGCAGGAAGGCCCAAGAAGGCGACGGGTCCATCCAAACCTCCCGTCCCTACGCCCCGCCGCCCCTAGTTACCTGTGCGAGTCCTGGTCTCCCCCGGGGGACGCTCCCGCTGGCGCTCAGTACGGGCGATTGGCGTCTTTGGGCCGCTTCAGCTGCACCTTGAGCCTCTTCATGCCTATCTGGAAGCCGTTCATGGCCTGGATGGCGGTCTGCGCGCTGGCCGGGTTGTCGAAGCTCACGAAGCCTGGCGAGACACGAGGGACCAGGGCCTGGGTTTCCACGGGGCCGCCCGGGGCCGCTGCGGGCGGGAGGGGAGGGGAGGGGAGGGGCGGGGCTCGAGGCTCCGCCCCCGGCCCGGCCCGGCCCGGCCTCAGCCCCGCCCCTCCGCCCGCAGGCCCCTCCCCTCCGGCCAGGCGCCCCGGCCCGGGCTCCGCTGCTCCTCGGCTCCCGGTGATGCCGGCGCCCACCCGCCCCCCACCCCGGCCGGCCCGCCACCTCGGCCCTCTCCTTCCGCGGGAGAGGGCGGACACACCTGCGGGCGGAGGAGCTTATTGCACACTGTCCTCCCTGACAGGAGGGGGCCTGGCAGCGGGAGGGCACGGGGTGCCGGCCTGGGGAGAGAGAGGAGTGCGAGGGCCGGGAGGGAGGAACGTTGGGGAAGCCACTCCACCGCCCGGTCACCCCCCACCCTAACCCCACCTTACCCCTGGGGCTGTGTGCAGCCCTCGCCGCTGCGGGAAGCTCCCTGGCTAAGCACACACCGTGTGACTTGTCTGCACCAGCCTTTCCTAGGGCTGAGGAGCGCCTCCTACTACTGTCCTGTTGCTCTTCACTGGTGACCAGCACCCTCACATAGACCACACCCGGCCTTAGGTTGGGAGGTCGCCTCTGAACGCATTCCCTCATACACACACCTTGCACTCAGTTCCCTAACTGGCCCGTGCGAAAAGAGTTTCTGCAGTCCACAGGGCCAGGCCGCTAGACCAGCATGCCCTCTTGCCACGGATACTCCAGGAAATAACAAAACCTTAAGAGTTTTGTTTAATTCATTCCGTTTCAGAGGCTTATCTTCTGTATAAATGGACATAGGTCCCATAAAACACATGAAGCCCAGCTTGGCTGAGATGGCCAGGTTATACAAAGAACATGGTTGTCTCCAGGGGCTGTGAGATAGGTTTAAAAAAAGTCATGTGGCCAGAAACCATGCACAGTAGCTGCTCTCCTGGATATTTGCTGTGTATCTTGGGCCTGCCCTGACTTCATTCCTTGGAATAACTACACCCTTGCTCTCCTGAGGCTTTCTCTCTCTCTCATTTCCCGGCTCACACCTTTTCCCTCCCAGACACTGTCTGCATCTAGCCCTTCTCTCTTCCTCTTGTCCCCATTCCTGCTTTGTTCAGTTTATCCATGCAGCCATGTATCATGACAGATGAAGGAAAGGGTGTGTGTGTGTGTCACTTGTGCACGTGATTGGAGTCAGGCTTAGAGCAACAAAACCAGTATTAACATGTACACCAAATCAGCTGCCCATTAGCCTCCAGTCCTGTGTTCCCTCTGCCATCTCCCTCCACTGACCTGTATGTCTGATGACTAACGTCAAGTGCTCAACAGACCAGAGAGGATTTCAGAATTGTGAGTGTAAGTCTGTGTACACTGCCGTCCCCCAAACTAACTAAGGAAGAGGAGCAAAGCCAATCCTCCACTCTGCCGAACTACACCCATTCTCCACTCCCACATGGGCACCTTTGGCACCGACTCTAGTGGGCACTAAGATTTGGTGGAACTTTCTGGAGGAAAGAAGGGCAAGGCCTAGAGAACAGGGAGGTCCTGGCTGGGTGAAGCCAAAAGGAAGAATGGCCACTTGGTAGACATTTGCAGAAAAGCAGAAGCCCAGCTTTCTGGCAAGCAAGTGCTTTCTGGGAGCCAAGGATCTGGAGCATTTCTGAGTTCAGGGAAACAGGCCTGCCTCATCTAGTTTCAATAAGTATCTAGCCATTAGGGCAAAGGGCAGCAGAAGGAAGATTGGGCTCTGGGCATCATATCCCATGCTTACTGCTTTTCTTTGCCAGAGAACCTGCCCCACCCTCAAGAAGTTCCTTTCTCCTAAACACTGAAAAGCCTCAGAGGAAGGATATTTTCCTTTCAAAGTGGGAACATTTGTGCTCTCCATTCCCACATGAAGCCCTGAAAGGTTACAGAGGGTATGTATGCCTCCTCTGAGGAGTGTATGCTAGCACAGGACCATGATTACAGTACAGCCGTACACTTTTCATAAGAAAAGGGGCTGTGGCCCTTACAGGTTTGTTGCAGCCAAGCCTCTGTCTTGGCTATCCCATAGACCCTAACAGGACCCCTTAGGGCTAACTTCTGCATCCCTACTTCATAAGCAAGGGCAGCGAGCATCAGCGTGTTCAATGACTTGCCCATGAGTGATCACTGGACATCTGTCAATAAACGTCTCTGAGAGAAGGGCAGGAGGTTCTCCTGTAGGAGAGAGCCAGGGGACCCAAGTGGCTTCAGGGGGACCAGAGGGCTAGATAGAAGCCTAAGCAGAAAAGAAATTGAGTAGAGATATGCAGACAGGGTTTCTAACAAAGAGAAAAGAAACATTGGTCCTGGAGAGCATAAGTATTCTAAGGGGGCTAAGCAGTAGTTTTGGGGGTAGACACTGGGGAAATGACTTTGAAAATTGGGTTTTGTTCAGGGAGACAGACAAGAAGGCAGATGTGATGTGGCCAGAGGCTCCTAGTGGTGTTCTTTACATGGTGTTTGTGGCGTGAGTGACATCTGAAAAGTAGAGCACAAAAGAAACTGACTTCCGGTTTGGTTCTATACACAGTATCTTAAGAGACATGCCAGAGAGGCACAGCTGTGTGCGTTTCTCTCTGTTTTTCATAGTCGAGAAGAAATGAGATGCTGAGGAAGCTCTGTGTGATTGGAGAAAAATGAGTTTCCTTCCTGTGATAGCCCTCCACAGGGGAGGGCGCAATGGTGCTAAGATCTTGACTCTCTTTGGGTGCGCACCCTGAATCCCCAAGCTTTCTGTGATTCCATACTGGAATCTCCTCAATACTTAATGCTTCCTGATGGTTCTCCACTCTGTACTTCTTCCCCCACCATTCCTAAGTTCCCTGCTCATCCCAGACCCCCACTCTCTCCTCTCATCCATAATGTGAGGGTCAACAGGAAGTTTTGGCAGACTCAGCTCTGGCTCCATATATGACACTCTGTGGATTCTAAACTCTTAACCCCTGGAGACTCAGGAGTAGATATCGCCCTAGCTGGATGCTCCCATGAGGGTAAATGGAAAGGAGGGAGATGGACCAAGAAGGGTTGAAAGAAGAGGTGTGAGCATGAAAGAAGGTCCCGTGGGATCTGGGTGCCAAATTTATAAAAACCAAACAAATGTGGCCAAGACTCCTACAGAATGGCAGACCTCCCTCTCTACGCCTGGGAGTGCTCCCCTGCCCTTGGCTCTTCTTGTCCCAGCCGTAGGCCCCTTCTAGCTGCCTTCTGCTTTTCCTCACTGCTTCACTGCTTGGCTCTCAGCATAGCTCTGCTGCTACATTGGTAGGGCTTCTACTGCGCTCAGCACTTGGACTTCCTGAGGGCACTCTCCTCCTGGCTCCTCAACAGTGCCCACTCTGGTGGCCTGAAGTGGGTGTAAGGGTGTGGGGGGGTCACTGCATGGCATGAGAGAAGCAAGGCATGGGGGCAGGCAGAAGGAAGATGCTGGACAGGGAGATGGAGAAAGGCTAAGGGCAGGTGGGTAGGGCCTCCTCTGGCTCAAACAGGATTCTGAGCATGACAGACTTTTGGGAAGATGAGTGTGCTCGGGCTCTACGTGCCATACTTCCCCTCCCCCATGATGACCGCTTCCCTTTCTTGGTGGCTGCAGCTGGGCTTTGGGGCCAGAAAGGGATTTCTTGGGAGTTTGGAGCCAAGTGAGTGGGTAGGGAAAGCTGAGAAGCCAGAGGAAGAGCAGAACAGGACAAGGACCCGGGAGATGGAAGCTGGGCCCAGGAGCACCTGGGGCAGTGTGAAGGAGCAGGAGGAGTCGGAGGGAGCAGCCCCCATCCTAGGTGAAGCTGAATGGTTTGTTATCTTTACCCACCAAAGCATTTACTTTGGTTAGTCGCCCGATCCACAAACACTTTCGAGGAGATGACATTACCGAAAGGGAGGAACATCTGCATCAGCTCAGCGTCCCCAAACTCCTGGGGCAGAT
Source organism: Sigmodon hispidus (assembly GCA_004025045.1). NCBI lineage: Eukaryota > Metazoa > Chordata > Mammalia > Rodentia > Cricetidae > Sigmodon > Sigmodon hispidus. The sequence goes on from PVIH01000287.1 coordinate 20,438, forward strand.
GGTAGATGAGCAGGTTACAGCCCTCGGGCCCTGTGGTGAGGGGAGGGGGTGGGGAGGGAAAAGGGATGGCAGAGTAGGAAAAGAGAGAGAGGAGGAAATGTGAGTTAGGCGGTGCAGCAGGGAGGGGAAGGGGCGGGGCTAGGAGGTGGTGGCTGTTTGAAGGTCCAGGAGCCACTCCCCACCATGGGAGAGTTCACTGAGTCCCACGGGTGAGCTCCAATCTCTCCTTGGCCTTGGGCAAGTCACTGAACCTTTCTGTGCCTCAGTGGTCTTTTAGAATAAGATCAATAGTGGGCACCCTAGCAGCTCTGGGGCTGGAAGGGCAGGCAGGGTAAATGAAAAAATGGGGGTGGATATTGCCAAGACCTGCTCAGCTGTGTCCCTGAAAATGAGGTGCTAGGAAGGAGCACAGAGCTTGGGGAGACTCCCTCTTGCTCAGTCTCTGTTCTGGGGAGGGCTGAGAAAATGGCTTTCATCCTGTGCTGGTGACACTCAACATTTGCTTTCTTCTAGGTTCAGCTCAGAATGCCATAGGCCCCTGGCCTGCAGTCTTGCACATAGATCCCTTTCAAAGGCCCAGCTGCCCTGATCCATACCTTACACTCTCCTAGTCTTGATGACAGAAAGCAATATTTCCCCTTCCTGATTCAGCACATGGCGCAGGAACGCTTCCATGCTGTTCCTCTAAGTACCTCCTCTCATATGAACAGAATGGAACACTTCCACACTGGGAATCCTTGGGCTGGTTTAAGCACTTTGTCTGGGATTCACACCACCTTTGCAGCACCCTCTGACTTAACCACACTGTCACCACTTTGCAACAGAAGAAACTGTGTTCCAAAGAGGTTATGTCGTCAGCTATCAAAAGACATGGCTTTTTCAGGATATGAACCCAGGCTGTAGCTTTCATATGTAAGCTCTACTTTCTGCCTGTCTGTCATGAACCATAGCCTGCCAGGCTTCTTTGGGACTTTGTATTTCTAGAGTTTTCGTGTTTCTTTTACAGTAATCAGAAGAATCAATTTTAACTATTGAAATGAAAATCTTCCCAAGTCTGTGTCCTGTTATCTTAAAAAGCATCTGCCATCCATCCCTTAGTCTTTGAGGTGAACTTGTGGCTACTTCAGTGATGATGTCTAGACATAAGCTCCAGTGAAGGCCAAAAGACACTAACATGGCCTGACCCATGGTTTATGTAACCAAAAGCTAATGTCGTACTCACCCAGGAGCAGTGAGCCTGCCAGATAATCCGTGCTGGGGAAAATAACTAACTCTGGATTCTCTTCTGATTTCCCACTATCATCCTCCTGCTAATTACTCCACCTCTGCTGGCCCACAGCCTGGAGAGTTCCTGCTAAGCCACCAACATCTCCTATCCCTGGAAGCCCCTCCCCCCAGAAACTCTGCCAGTGGGTGACACATTCAGAAGCAGAAGTAAATGTGCTTCCTTTCTGCCACCCAACCTTTGGTGGCTCCTCTATTACACTGTTTGTTCCAACCATGCATGTTCTTGCTAGTGCATGCCTGCTCAATGTACCTCTTGATGGTCCTCAGCAAGGTGGGACCCTCTTTAGGGCAGAAACCACCAATGAGGATCAATCTAAGCCAAGCTCCTCCAGATCCTGTCCGCCAACTCTAAGTCCCTGAGATTTATTTCTTCTGGCCTTTTCCTTCTGGTGGCCAAGTCCATACTGGGTCGGGCTTTTTCTCTACATATCAGAGGTTTTCTTTCCAACAATAGGGTCAGTTGCTGTGACAGGGCTGGGCCATTTGCTTTCTCCCATCTATGTCTCCCTGTGGTCCAACACGTGCCTTTCCTGTTCTGATCCATAGTCTTCAAGGCTTCCTCTATTCTACCCATGCTGACAAGCGCCTCGGAATTGGGACCCTCATTTCAAATGTACACCCCTCTATGAGCCTTCAGAGACAGGCTGTCAGCTCCAGTCCTGTCTGCAAGGTATGGCTGATCACCTTCCTGGGTCACCCTAACTGGGATGTTAGGAGCTGCTATTGTCCCCGTATGTAACAGTGATCCTGAACCCCAGATCTTTCTGCATTGCATTGCTTCATCCACAGAATCTAGTCCAACCCAGAACGATGGTGACATTCAGCCAGTAGGTGGCCAGAAGAAAGAGATGGACAGGCCTATGGAATATTTCTGCTCGAAGCAATGGACAGTGAGGGCTGTCACATACAGCCTGGTCTAGGGAGCAGAGAATGTCTAAGGTTTCACAAAGCTGGAAAGGGTGTGAGCAGGTTGGAGCTAGATGCACAGGGTAGCATTTAGTGGAAATTGGGGAAAAGGGCAGGAAGAAGAAAGGGCCCTGAGTTTAAGGCCAGTAGTGAGGGCTGTCACATGTCCAGTTAGGATGGCGCTAAGATGCAGTGTGCTGTGCTCTGTGTGTGTGTGTGTGTGTGTGTGTGTGTGTGTGTGTGTGTGTGTGTGTAAAACAAAGTTTACGAATTCATAGGCCTTTAAGACAGAGTGATGAAGGAGTCTGGCTACAGAGAGGGGTAAGTAAGTAATCAAAATCATGGGACCTTCGGTCACAGTTCTCTAGGCCTAGATCAGCAACACTGGAACCCTGGTCCACCCCTGTAGCTCTGGCTTAATTAAGGAAGGTCTGAGCTGCAGGAAGGTAGGCCACAAGACCACGGCCCTGGAGAGGGCTCTTTGGGTAAAACAGGCCTTGAGGGACTGCTCTCCTTGATCATCTGCCTGACTGGGGCCCAATTAGTCCTCGGCCACTGCAGGGCATGAGGAAGGGCCCACAGACCTCTGGGGTCCTGCATATGGGTCAATGTGATGATGTGGTCCTCAGGAGCTGTCAGATGCCGGATACATGCCCTCTGAGGCTTTGGAGGAGGTAGTAACTGAGTGGAGAAGGGCTGTGTGTAGACACTTGCTGCACAGGGTACAAGAGGGCAGAGCTACGTGAGTGTGACAGATGCATCTCCAGGGAACTGTCCTCTGTGAGTACTGTGTAAGTGATGGAGTGGAAAGGCTTGTGTGGAGTCACCTAAACAGGTGGGTCAGCCTTGGAGTCAGACCCACAGGGGTGTAGTTTGAAACCTAACATCTGCTAGGGGCTCTCTCACCAAAAGATTTGGATCAGTGTGTACTCAGAGTCCTCTGGGAAGGTTACTCCCAGGACAAAGATGCAGTCTGCTCCAGGGGCAACATGCCTGACATTCAGAAACCACTAGAACCTGCTATGGGACTTCTGGGACAGACTTGGTGACCTTGTTACAGGTCACTCTTACAAGGGGGTGAAGAAGATGGGGTCTTGTTAGTGTTCCTGATTCCCAAGCTCATCTTTCTGTGCTGGGGACTCTGGAACAATTGTTTCTGTAGCTCTTTATCTTGCCCCTTCTGTGGCTCTTTGGATCCTGGGGCGGGGCGGGGGGGGTGGGAAATGATGATTGCCATCATAAAATCTCCATCTAGGCTCTGGTTTCGCTTGTCCTGCCTCCTCTGCGCACAACATTTTAGGGCATCCTTCTCTACATCTGCACCGTCACCCTCGCACGCCTGTCTGGGAACGCCACCTTTCTCTCTGGATCACCTAGAATGTACATGTATCCTGTACAGGGTAAATTAGCCTCCTGTGCCTGGCCTTTCGAGTTATGCCTATGAGTGTTTATCCTTCCATGCCCTCCACACGAGTCAAGTCCACCTCAGGGAAGGCAGGTGGACTCTGCATCCCATAGCACCTCACTTCCCTGACCTCCTCAGGCCAGCCACCATCTCCACCTCACTTCCCTGACCTCCTCAGGCCAGCCACCATCTCCTTCTCAGTGTTACAAAGGCTGTCCCATTGCTGGAGCTATACTTGGTAGCTCTGCTCTCACTCTTGGGGAACACAGCAGATGGACCTCAGGAGATCATCCCAGGGGATAGACCTATGTGTTCTCCATAAAGCTGCGAACTCCCTGGAGCAGGGATAAGGTCTCTACCAGCAAATACATCTTTAACTTCTGTTAGGTCTTGTTTAAAAGTGACTGAAAGGGCTTGCTGTAGAAGGAAAACAACCTCCCCATTCACAAGGGTTGGTTTTTAAAAACAAATGTGAACTGTGTGCCACCACTGGCAAGTGACAATGGGGCATAGGAAAGGTGCCTTAGTCATGGCTTGCTGGCTCCTGGAGCACAGTGTTCTGTCATCTGCCCCTGGGCCAGGCTACTTTGATTTGAGGGCTTCTCACAAGATGCACACCTCCTTGTATGAGTTGGAGAGTACCTCTTCTAGCCCAGCAGCTCTCCTACCACCTCCATGTACATATCTACCCAAGGTCCTGACAGAGGTCTGGGGAAGCCAGAGGCCCAGGTGAGTAGCCTCTTCTGGGACTGGGACCAGGGAGAGGCTGAGACTCACCTTCTCTCTGTTGCTGGGGAATCATTGGCGGTGGCTGAGGGAAGGCCTGGCTTATCTGACCATAGGCAGCAGGGTAGGCAGCTGCTGGAGAGCCGGAGAGAAAGTCAAGAGGTGGCAACGGGGTGGGTGCAGAGAAACACAGACAGGGTGGGAGGCCAGAACAAAGAGAGATATTTCAGTGTGAGTTAGCAAGAGCTACCAGCCACAGGGTGGACAGCAGCTCAGGCGGTTCAGAGAAAGTAGCTCTCAGTTTGTCACATCTACAAAGGGGAGTATCAGTATGAAGATGAGAGATTCCTGTCTGTCTTTATCTGCCTGTCTACCCCCCATTTGTGTGTGTGTGTGTGTGTGTGTGTGTGTGTGTGTGTGTGTGTGCCCGTCCATCCGTCCGTCCATCCGTCCAGGAATAGGCAGCTCTAACCTGGAACACCGGACCATCATAACTTCTGCTCAGATGATACCTGGTGGGAGGTAAGGAGCTGCCCGATGAAATACAGATGTGTGCTCCCTGGGAATGGTCCCTGTGTTTGGTTGGGAAAGCTCTGGTCGGAGGGAGGGCAGAAAGGCTCTCTCTTGCCATCCCAGCCTGGCTCCCACAGCTGCAGAGCCCAAGGTTATAGCCAGGAAGGGCCCAATAACAGAGCCTCTTCTTGGCACCAGTTGGGCAAGGACAGCTTCCCCTGAGGTCCCATCTTGTAGGGTAGCCCCATCACCCACAAGGGGCTATCACCAGATCTCCAAAGCCACAAAGAGTGTTCTAGCTAGGCCAGAGAGTGGGCACAGGCTGGGGATGAATGAATGACAAGAGTGTGGGGCAAGTGGTGGGACAAAGGAAGAACCTTGGCTGGCAGCTTGGCCTGGCCGGCTCTGACATTCATTCTTATGTCTCTCCTCTGGGCTCCATTTTACTTGTCTGGAGAGAAGCTGCTGCTCTCCCTCAAGAGGCCATCCTCCTCTCATACCCAGCTCTCTACTTCCATGGTCAGAGACCGTGAGCTGGACAGAGCAGCAACCAATGTGGCTATGTGGCGTGGGACTACCAGGCACATTGGCCCTGGCCGTCAGTGCCGTAGGGACAGTAAATGAAATGTCACTGCCTATCAAGAGCAAAGCTTTACTCTGACTTACCAATTCCAGGAGTTCTGGCCCTCCCTCCACCCCTATGTGAGGGCACCATGTAGAGAACTTGAGGTAGAAGACAGTCTGGGTGGTGATAGAAGAGAGCGTCTCTGCCAGTTCTACCCTCCTTCCTTCCTTCCTTCCATATAGAGCTCCCACTAATCCCTCCCCATCTCATGCAGGGCTGGGGCTAGGTCCGGAGGGGAAAGGTGCAGTGTGCGGAAAGATGGGTCCGGTTGGTGAGAGCGCCAGAGGCTACATGGATACTAACGTCCTGCATACTGCTGCACTCCAGCGTAGGCCTGCTGCAGGGGGTCCGCTGCGGTGGGGCTCTGTGCTGCAAGAAGCCAAGAAATTGGAGGTCAGTGAAGTCCACCCAAGCTAGTTCCTGCCTCCACCATGCCCAAAGGGACACCACTGTGGCTCTACTGCACTCTCTGGTCACTGCAGGCTGGCCCTGAGGCAGGACAGCTGAGACAGGCAGAGCTAGGTCCTGTTGGAGTTCTCTGTTCTGTATGCAAACCCTAAGTGGGTACTGAGTTGTCCATTCTAGTTGAGATGTGCATTGTAAAGCTGGCCTGGGGTGGGGCTGAGGTCAGTTTATGCAGAAGCTTGTGAAGGCTGGGGGAGATGCCAGACCATGAGTGCCTTCCCTTGGTGGGAAGACATGAGGGCCCTGGCCCTGGAGAGGGACTGAGGAGCCAGGGTGCTCAGGTTAGAAGCCTTTTGTTTACAGATCCCCAGGAGAAAGCAGAAGTGGTGAGTGAGCGAAGAGCTTGCAGATGCCATAGACTGAAAGAAGAGCTCTGGCAGACTGTCCCTGTGCCGGTAGACTTTTGTTAAGGTGATACAAGCTAGAGTCATCTGGGAAGAAGAACCGAAATGGAGAAAATGCCTCCATCAGACTGGCCTTCAGGCAAGTCTGTAGGACATTGTCTTGACTAATGATCAATGTGGGAGGGCCCGGCTCATGGTGGGTAGTGCCACCCTTGGGAAAGTAGTCCTATGTGTATAAGAAAGTAGGCTGATCAGGCCGCCAAGGGCAAATAAATAAGCATCACTATTCTGTGGCTTCTGCCATGAGCCTGGGTAAAATTCCACGAGAGAAACACACTTAGGGCTCAGAGAAGCCTCAAGACCAGCCTGGTCCCTAGAGAGAGGCAGGGGATATAATATCCCTGAGGAAATGGAGGCACGCATGGGTGGGGCTATGCCTAGCAGGAGGGAACTGAAGAGGGATCATAAGAGATACTTAGTGCTTGGGGCTGTTCCACCCCAACACCCAATCCCTACATTTCCCCTCGGTAGAGACCAGAGCCAAGACCTCCAAACGGTGATGCTTGGCAGAGTTATTTCCTACTTCTTCTAGCCTGTGTCCTCAGTTTTCTTCTGACAGCCATATCTGATTTGTTGTCTCGGTCTTTCCGGATGCTCAATCAGACAGCACCTTTATGCACGTAAGAAACGGTGCCCTTTTCTAACAGAACGAAATTTGAAAATTTGAAGCCAATGTGTAAAACAATCCGTACAACTTAGAGGCAGTGCCTAGCATACACCGGGGCTCAGCAAACAGTGCCTTGGAAAGGAAGTATAAATAGTTCTTGGTGCTTGTCAGAGTCAGTCATTTGAGAATGGTGCATGGCCTTTAACACCATACATGTTGCTGGGTGGTGGTGGTGCTTGCCTTTAATCTCAGCACTCAGGGAGGCCAAGGCAGGCGGATCTCTGTCTGGTCTACAAAGTGAGTTCTAGGACAGACAGACAGAGCTATGCGGGGGAAAAAAACCCTGACTCCAAAACCAAAAACCAAAAAATAAAAGTCTCTCTCTCTCTCTCTCTCTCTCTCTCTCTCTCTCTCTCCCCCTCCCCCTCCCTCTCTCTCTCTCTCACACACACACTGTATTTCTAACATTGTCATCAGCAAGATGGGAGAACAGGCAGGCTACAGGGGCTGAGAACTGGAGAGCAGCACGCAGAGACCCCTCTCTGCTTTCTGCCTAACGACCTCATTAGTAACTGCCAAAGCGTGAACATTTTGAAGGATCTCGCTCATTATGGTGGCTCCAAACTCTGCATTTAAAGATGGTAAATTAATTTTTTTAATGTACTACTTTTTTCCTTCCCTTCCATTCATCCCTCCTCTGGTTCTGTCAGGGAATTGTTTATGGGATGAGGCGGATTGTTACAAATAGGGGGAAGAAACATCTCCAAGCTCCATCAGAGAAATATCTCACAGATGCCAGTGCTCTGGAAGGAACTGGAGATCCAGATGGGCTTAGAGGCAGCGTGGAGGAGGAAGATGCCCAGATGTGCCAGGGGTGGCATCTCCCAGCTGACAGGCCTGAAAAGAGCAGCCACTTCTGCCTCCAGCATGCCAACCCCCCCTCCACCACCTGTGCCAGGCAGGAATCGCCATGCTTAAACAGCACAGCAGATCCCTGGGCTCTATTGGGTCCCTCTCCAGACCTCACTGAACTGAAGGTTACATTCTAGGGTAAGCACTAGAATCAAGGTCAACTGTGTCCAGAGCTGCTCAGTTCTTCTCTCCTGAGTTCCTCCGGCATGGAGATCACACTCTATTCTTGCTATAACTTTTTTTTTATACTACAGTTCCCCCTGGACTGTGAAATAGAACCTCCAAGTTTCTAGATTTGATCAAGACTAATAGTGGATTGTGATGAGCATGAATCTGCCCTGTCTGGATGGATCTACCACAGACTGGCCTTGCTCTTACTGAACCTGTCTCCTAACAGTTCCGCTCTTCCCAAATAACCCTTTCCTTGTGATGATATTTTGTGTATCTTCTAAGAAATAAAGGTTACCTGAAGATCAGAGGGTAGAGTTAGCCACAGAGGTCAGGCAGTGGTGACACACGCCTTTAATCCTAGCATTTAGGAGGCACAAGATCCATCTGGATCTCTGTAACTTAAAGACTACCCTGAACTACATGAGATTAATTCAGTCTGGAAGACAAACAGAACCAGGCGGTCTTGGCATACACCTTTAGTCTCAGCCTTAGGAAGGTTGAGACATTAGTGATATCACTGGGAAGAGAGAGGAATGTAAGGTGGGAGGAGACAGGAGCTCTGCTCTGTGCTTGCCTTCCCGTTTAGCTGAGGCTTTCAGTCTGAGGATTCAGAGAGACAGGGTTTACCCTGTTCCACCTGAGGATTCTGTAGTGATGAGAAGTTTCTCTAGTGGCCTCTTTCTCTGCTTCTCTATTTTTTAGCATTTACCCCAATATCTGGCTCCAGGTTTTTATTATAAGACCAATTAGGATTTGAGCAACATGTCCTGCCTCTGGGTCTCCTGGACAATCCACCCTAGAGCTCTGTTCTCTGTTCACCCTCACTGTTAAAGTTTCTGGAGTTCTCCAGCCTGCAGGACTGTTAACCTGAGTCATTGGCCATCTTGAATCAGAGAAGATTCCCTCTTAATCAGATTCAGGTATGCAGTTTAAAGAAAGAAAAGGAAGGTAGATGTTGTGTTGAACTTTGACCTCCTAGGGGACAAATCCAGTGTCCTGGAACCTTTAGCATCTAACAAAGACTGGGCTTTTATAACCCCTCTCTCTGATATCCAGAAAGGAGGACAGTCCTTTGCACATCTATTATGTTGTCATTTGCTAATTTAGGTCTCTGGACCCTACTTCTTGCCCTGATATCTGTCTTCTTCTTATAAGAAGGAAGAAGTGCTTCAGGACAACTACATGCTCTTGTCCAGGGTACTGACCTATTATATATATATATATATATATATATATATATATATATGTGTGTGTGTGTGTGTGTGTGTGTGTGTGCAACAGAAGACTGGACTGGGATATAATGGCTAGACTGTCAGTCAAAATAACTCCAGTTATCTCTCCAATTAATCCATGGTTACATATCACTAAATGTGACTATTCTTTTAGCTTCTTCCCTTATACTTATTACAGCTCAAGTTCACAATCTGTAGTTGCTGGCTTCTTTTCTCTACCTGGTTTGTACAAATGTGTCTTTTCTTCCTACACACAGTTCCTGGGATGAAATTCTCCCTTGTGGATTAGAAGGCCCTCCTCATGTTATGATTTTGGCTCTCTGAAACAGGAAGGTGATCACATTTGTGTTCCCACCAAGGAACAGATAGAGGGCTGGAGCTGAGCTTTCTTTCTTCTAACAGTGCGTGAAGGGTGGGAAGGAAGTACACTAGACATGCTTACCTGGGTATGGGTGGATGCCATTGGCAAACACAGCTTCTGCAGCAGGCTGCCCATTGGCCTGTGGGGGGAGGCCGGTGAAGCCATTCACCCCAATGGGGGATGGGATGCTAGGCACAGCTGGTGCAGTGATGCCTGGAGGGGTGCTGCCACCTGGTTTGGGGATATGGAGGGATTGAGGAATAGATAAGGCAAGGACAGAGAAGAAAGACTGAGCCATGGAGCACTGCCTTGCTAGCTCCCAGGGCCTGGAAACAGACTTGGGCCTCACACAGCCTCTCCAAGAAGTCTTGCTATTCAAGTGGAGAGGGTTCTAGATTCTTACATTAAGGGAGAAAGGACAATTTAGAGTCCTTTTTGGCTTCCTCAGCAGAAGCAATAGTGGTGGTTATGTTAGTGATGATTAAGTTAGGACCTAATAACAATACCATGCATCTTCCATATTCCAGATGGTGGATGCCAAAATGTAGGGCTGTTATTATCCCATAGCCCCAAAAGCTGGAAAGAGCCTTCCTATTGTAGCTGGGGCTGACCCACTTCCCAGACTCATGCATGTCCCTTCAGTTGGAGAACAGAAGAAAGAGACAGGGTGATGCTCTCATTGTGTGGCTTTGAGCTGGGGAAAGAACAGCTGGACTTTGTGAAGATCACTGCTGTGGTCTGGCACAGCCAAAAAACTTAGTAAAAGAGAGCCCACCATATCAACCCATCCTTGCATGTGGGGCCTAGGCTTCTCAGTATTGACACTGTAGTCATTTGGAATCAGATGGTTCCTTTTAGGGAGCTGACCTGTGTATTGTGAGATGTGCAGAAACACCTTTATGGATTCGACCCACTAAATGATAGTATCACTCTCTCTTCTCAGTTATCACAGACAAAAATATCTGTGGACATTACCAGATATCCTAGGGGTAGGAGGCAAAGTTGGACCAGACAAGAGCCAAGAGCCAACCAAAAACATGTTTTTTGAGATGGGTTGATGGCAGTGCCCATCCATGGATGACTCATATGGTTGTGAGTTTAGCTGCATTGTGTGGTTTCTTGGAAAATGCTCATTAGTCAAGGATGGCTTAAAGAAAGAAGCCAAAGCAACTGAATGGCAGGGCTGTGCTGGACTTCCAATGGAGATGTTTTTATGTCACTTTCTTTCCAGACAATGGTTGTTAATACAGACAAAGATGAGTTGTTTGTAGGCAAGGACAGATGACTTGAGAGAAACTATCTCACACTGGAATCCTATTGTGCATTCCATGGGCCCACATTTCATCTTCCCTTGGGCTCCTACAGATCAGAACATTTTTAAGACAAACCACTTGAGCCTAGACCCCTAGACATTGTAATGATGCCCCAGCCTGGGTCCTGATACTCTCTCCCCAGACCAGGGACCTACTGGCTCACCTGAGGTTGGGGTCATAGGTGCGGCTGCCAGACCATTCATGTTGAGGGCCGCCATCTGCTGCATCTGGGCGGCAGCGAAGGCAGCCATGGGATTCAGGTAGCCTCCTTGTGCAACCGATGCCATGAGGGCTGCTTGCTGCTGCATCAGCTGGGACAGAGGGAGTGGAAAAAATATCACGCGCTTCCAGGGGGGTAGCCCTCCCACCAGAGGCTCAGCTCCTGGAGACCAACTTCTGAGCCTCAGGGAGCTGGTACAGTCTTTTGGCCACTACCCCTTGAGATCCCTGAGGCCTCTCTCTTGCTGTCTTAATCTCCACTGCCCTGGGAACTGACTGCTCAAAACAAGAAACAGTAAGACCCTTGCTAACTTAAGCTGTGCAGGGTAGGGAAGGGGGCTGACTATGTATGCTCGCTGGTCTGTGTGGCATGTTATTGTAGGGAATGGTACCCGGACTCCTCCACACCTTTGAATGATCTGCATACAGTTAATAGTAAATTTCTACTCAAATTGGTCATGAGGAACATGAGTAGACCCTAAAGTGTTATTACAAAGGTGAGTGGGGATTGAAGAGGCTGCAGTAAGTGGTTAAGGCTAGACTCTGCTTAGAAGTGAGTGGTGTGTGCAGGGTTAGAACCGGAACCCTGGAGGACCTCAGGACCGCCGTGCAGGGATGGTGGCTACAAGTCTGGGGGCAGAAGAGGGTGATGTTATTGAGAATGGATGCAGCTGTGAATGAAATAAGTTGGTGCGCCAGAGGCAGAGGAAGGGTGGGTACCCGAGGCTTTTCCAGGAGTGACCAGAAGGTCTGTGCAGTTTGTCTAATGAAGACCAAACACCTGACCATTACTCCATTCACATTGATTTGGTGAGGGGGTGGTGGCTTGGTGATCCATCTGGCTACTCTGCCAAGGGCCTTCTCTAGGAACTGCTCCTGGAAAATCAGTACAGCAGCCTCTTCTATCAACCACCCCCACCAGAACTCTCCTCTAACTCCTGATGCTACCCTCTTTGGGTTTAGCTTGATACCCTTCACTGGTTTGGGTAGGCATCCCTGTTCTCTGGGGCCAGTGGGGATGAGCTCCAGAACAAATCCCCACCCACCCTTGCCCCCACTTACTGCCTGAGCGTAGGCACCGTAGGCCCCAAAGGGGATGGCCATGGGGTTGAACATTCCCATCTGGCCAGCCATCTGCTGCATCCGTCGCATCGTGCGCTCCTTGTCAGTGTCTGCAAACTTGACCACCAGGCTGGAGGAGGCTCCCTACAGCCAGGGCGGCACATGAGATATACCTGCCCCAGCCTCTACCCCAGTGCCCCCCTTCCGCCCCACCCCCACGCTATCTGCACAGTGCTATATGGAAGTGACCCCGGAGTACCTGGTCTCAATCCCACCTTCTCTGGGTTACCTCAGTCTACCCTGATCTGAGAAACAGTGGTAAGGGTGAGAAGACTGCGCGAACCCCGAGGGCCACACTCACAGGCATGGTCTGGCTGCCATGTAGAGCATTGATGGCGGCTTGGGCCTCAGCGTGGGAGGAATACTTCACAAAGGCGCACCCTGCGGGAAAAGGACACAAAGGACAGACTGAGCCATGGCCCGGAGGACCTGGAGAGAAAGAGACAGACAGACAGACAGACAGAGACAGATGGAGAAATAGAGAGACAGAGATAGAGGAAGAGACAGAGAAAAAGGCAGATAGACACAGAGACACACAGAGACACACGAGAGAGAGAGAGAGAGAGAGAGAGAGAGAGAGAGAGAGAGAGAGAGAGAGAGAGAGAGAGAGCGCTGGGACAGAGGCAGGGCGAGCAAAGAGGATGTGCCCCAGATGAACATAAAATTGAAGGGACAGAAACAGTGACAGAAAGGGGAACAGAACAGAGACCCACAGCCTCCTCCTCTCTTGGTCTCTACAAGGACCACCTAGTGGCGCCAGCATCCTTCCCAGGCCTGCGCGCGCGAACACACACACACACACACACACACACACACACACACACACCCTTGCTGTTGCCGTCTGGCCCTCGCAGGATAGTGCATTCCTCGATGTTCCCGAAAGCCTCGAAGAGGCGGCGCACGTCGTCCTCAGATTGTTGCTTGTTGAGCATGCCCACGAAGAGTTTTCTATCTTCTAGAACAAAATTAGGAGATGCTTACCCGGGCCAGAGGCAGAGCAGTGCGGGGAGGGTGGGGGGGGGCGCCGGCAAAAGGGCGCGGCCAGAGAAGAAGGGCAACGGGGTAGGGGAGGAGCTTGGCGGGAGGGGCGGAGCTCACAGCCAAACAGGTAGTGAGAGGGAGGAGCTTGGCGGGAGGAGGAGGAGGAGGGACTCACAGCCAGAGCAAAAGCAACTGGAAGGGTGAGGGAGGGGCTCGGCGGGTAGGGGTGAGGCTCACAGCCAGAGGTGGCGGCAGGGGAGGGGGAGCTTGGCGGAAACAGCGGGGTTATTGCGTGGTGAGGAGTGAGAGATGCAGGGAGCAGTGCATCTAGAGCAAGCTGGCATCAGCGAGGGGAGGGAACTGGATGGCAACGACTCCCTCTGTCTCCTTCTGCTAGAAGACAACTGTCTGAGAAGCCTGGTCCCTGGTCTGACTTCTGGCACACGGGCCATCTACCTCCCTTCCTTCCTCTGAACTCCATCTTCTCTGGTGCAAGAATGTGTTGCAATGGGTAGTCATCCTGAAACCTTGGCTGGTGCGTTTGCCCTGCATGGCGGGTCCTGGGCAGAGTCCTCTTCTTGGACAGCCTCTTGCCAATGCGCCTTGTACCTCCTCTAACTGCTTTGCCTGTGAGATTGGCTTCTGTCTGGCTCTTCTCCCCCACCATCCTATGTTTAAGTTTCTCCCTGGAAAAAATGTAAGATCTTCTGCAGCCCAGGTCTTTCCATTTCAGGACCCGAGACAGCTGCCCTGTGCAGAGAGCGGAAAACGCTCTTACCCTAGCGGTCCACCATGCACTCATTCATGATGGATGCATTTTCACTCCTCATCTAACTTGCTGGTGATATGTTGTCAACTCCTGGGTAGGGAACCAGCAGTCTGGTTCTCTACCATATTTGGCTGCTCTACCCCACTCTGGGTCACTGCCGGGCTGTGCGCTCCAAGGTTACAGTGCTCTGGCTCACCAGCTGCAAGCTCTGGGTGGGCATGGACCTCAGGGACCAAGAAGAATGCATGCCATGCGGGAGAAAGAGTGTGTGTAAAGGGTGCAGTGGAGAAGAGAGGAAAAGAATTGGAAGCAAAGAGCCGGGACGATCCAGATGGGTAGAAAGAAGACACGAAGAGGAAGAATAGAGTCCTTAGAGACAGGGATATGGGAGTCCTTAGGATCTCCTAGGGAAGCAGCCACATACAAAGCCGAAGTGAAAGGGGAGTTTTCAGTAGTTCGGTGGGGCAATTAAAGCTTGCCTCTGCTTCAACCAGGTGCCTTTTAAAGGCTCCCAGCTCATGGGCGCGACTTCCAAAAAAAAAAAAAAAAAAAAAAAAAAAAAAAGACCAAAAACCTGTAGTTTTCTAATATTTGGCTCTCCTGATTAGAAAATACCTTCCCTCCCTTCAGAAAGAGGCACATGGTGCCTCCTCGGTGATGTTGATTTAAATGCTGGGACTCAGTTCCTTGCTTCGCTCTGAATGTATTCCTTTATTATCATCGTGACAGCTTTCTGATTGCATTAAAATTCATCCACAGTGCCTTTCTGTTCCGCCTCTCCCTGTTGCCAATGTTGTTCCTCCCCTAATTTGCTGTCCCCTCCCGAGTCTCTCTTTACTACGGAGTTCTCTGGAGACCATTCTTAACCTGTAGGCTGTCAGGCTGCCCTTGCTGACCATCTTGGTGATACCAGGGAAACTGCAGGAATCTCACTTTCCCCCCAGAGCTACAAGAGAGCAGAACAGATCAAGCTCCAGACTTCTTCCTTCCTGGTGAAGCCTACACAGTGCAGATGTTCCTATCTGGATCCTGGGTATCATTGGCTTGCACTCTTCCTTACCATTTGGATTTTGTTAGCATGGGTTTGGGTTTCAGATCAAAGACTAGAAGAATTTCTAATCTGGAGCGGACCTCCTGGGCGGACCTAGCATGTCATGCTCAGTTTCCTTACCTCCCAGATGTGTAGTCAAGCCTCAGTTTTCTAGGTCTATAAAATAAGGACAGTGCAGCTGATTGAGTGGAGAGCCTAATATCTCTCTCTCTCTCTCTCTCTCTCTCTCTCTCTCTCTCTCTCTCTCTCTGTAGACCCTGCCCTCTTGAAGACCGCCAAACAGTGGCCTCTTCCCTAGAGCTGCACTTAATTCCAGACCCCTGCCCACTAAAAGTCAGCCCTTCCCTGGGGCTGCTCAAGACCACACCTATAAGTTGCTTAAGGCCAGGTAGCCATATCTGCCATGCGACTCCCCCATCTCCCCTGCCTTTCAAGGGGTCACCCAGGATTGCTTTGCTCTGCACCCATTGAACCTGAACTTCTTCTGATTTGGTCTGATTTAGATTGTTGTGCTGGCAGAGAGGCCCATGAAGGTGCAAACATACCTATCAGCAGCCTTCTTGCCTATGGTCCTGGGGGTTGCTGCAGGAACAGTGCCTGCTGGGCAGTAATAACAAGATTATTTGGAATTCTTTATGCCGTAGGAAGAATAATGGGATGCTGTTTCCCCTTGGATTGCTCTGCCCTGATTTGGCCAAAAAAGTCACCTCTGCTCTGGGAGGCAATGAACCACAGCCAAGGCCTCAATTACTAGATCCTCAGTGTCTAGATCCCAGGGCCCTTGCTGTCACTCAGAAACTGGGAGTGCCAGTGTCTGTGGGTGTGCAGAAGTGCCTGGGGGCAGGAGAGTAGCATCCCAGAAGGTAGGTGCCAGTCCCAGAGAAGCCACTCAGCTCTCGATCTTGATGTCTTATCCCCATGGGAAATAAGCTTGGGTTATTAGAGTGCCCAGGTAAATGTCAGGTACAAGTGTTTATAGCCACCACTGGAGGGGCTAGACCAGAGCATACCACACCTTTGGGCTCCCCTCTCTGACCATCCCCTCCAGCATGGTTTTTTGAGAACTTGCTGTGTGCCTGGGAAATGAATCTGAGATGAATGTTGGGTGTTTGTGGGGGGTGTCTTCTGGGTTTTTCTCCTTCAGTAAGTTAGTTGTAAGGTTGTGCAGGGTTCTGTGCTCCCACGACAATCCAAAGCTGTTGCATTATGGGTCCCAGAAACTCTGTCTTGGAGGCCCAGAGACTATCATGCCTGGATTCCAGTGGTGGGTAGCCCTGGGCTGTAAACCAGTATGGACTGGTTGGCTCCCAGAAGAGGAGAGATACGTGCTGCCTTTGTCGCCTGCTCCCACGTGATCCCAAAGCTACACTTGAGTGTGCACTGTCCTTTCCTCCCTCCCCACTTCCTGCCAGGCTTGTATCTGAAGCACGTGCTTCTACCCTCATAAGGACTTTGTCTCACTCTGCCTATCCTGAAATTCTCTTCTACAAAGAATCTAGCTTTACCTAAGTGAAGATTACTTCTAGTGGCAGGGATTGCAACAAGGGACCCTGGAACCCTGTTTCCCATTGTCTCCTGTCTGCTCCCCCTCCCATTCACCCAGCCTAGGAGAGCTTTATTGTCTCAGTTCCCCAACCTGACTCCAAGCTTTCTCCATCTGTAAAATGCACCAGGCTACACCCCCTGGGACACTGGTGGGGTGTGTAAAAAGGCATCAGTCTGCTTGCAGGCATCTCTGGCCTTGCAGAGAGATGGAGACTCCTGCACTCGCCCGCCCTTTAGTCTTTCCCTTGTCTTCAGAGCAGGGTGCAGGAGGAACAGGAGAGTTTGCAGCCCAGAGTCATTGCTGCACATTAGACGAGAGTCTTGGTGAGGAGAGCCCATGAATGGGAGTTTCAGGCTCTGGTTTGGCTTAACCAATCTACACCTACCCCATCCTTTCCTGGGAAGCATCTTGTTGGCCACACAGGGTGATTAGCCCCAGAAGGGTTAGGGCTAATCACCCTGGTGGCAATAGAGCCTTCTGACTTGCCAAATGCAAGCATCTTAATGCTAATGTCCAAATTCCAGTTAAATTCTCAAACTTTGATTTGCTGACTACTATCAACACTGAATAATATTTCCTGCTTACAGGTAGATGGCTGCTGGAGTACTATAGCCCTTGATCAGATAGTGTCTTTTTTTTCTGCTACAGAATTTTCTCATTCTTTTCCCTTTAGGTGCTGTGGGATGGCTTGCCTGTTGGGGAGGCACAAACAAGGGAGAGCCCTGGGGTCAAGGGGAGGAAGTAGGAATAAATGGTTTCAGGTTATGTGGCTAATGAGAAAATGAGGGGATGCCAAGACAGCAGTTTGGAATGAAGATAACAGGTAATGCATTACCCGTGATCGAGCTGGAAGCTTCTTTCCTATCCATGAAGCTCTAGCCAAGGTGTAGGCAGGAAAAGGCAAGAGCCCACCAGCCCCTCTTCGGGCAGTCTGGAGCACTGGAGCATCCCATGCTGGACACTTCAGAGTCCCTTGGGTACTTGTTTACTGTGGAATTACTCCCCATTGAAGGTGACTCTTCTGAGCAGAACTTGGATCACTGGGTAAACCCCTGAGGCTCCACCCCACGGGCATAAATCGGGGTGGAGATCATTTATAAATCAATTGAAAGGTTCCTGAAGTGGGGCAGAGTAAGTCACAGATGGCAGGACAGGAAGAGCCGGGTACCCCGATAGGAAATGAGGCTCTTTCAAATCCTGCTTCTAGCACTTTTTGGCTATGTAACCTTAGACAAGGCATGTATTCTCTCTGGGCAGAGACAGATGAGGATGAAGGGAGGTGAACTTTATGAAGACAAGGCCTAGAACAAAATAAATGTTAAAAAAAAAATGCCTGTTAGCAGCTGTGACTGCTGCTTATTTACAGGGGTACTGGCTGGTAGGGTCAGGTATGGAGCACTAGACAGTCATGCCCCCCAGACAACCTGAGACGATTTTCCTTAAATCTTTCTGGTCACTTGGCAGTGTTTGCAGGACCACTGGGAGGTCCTCACATCCTGTAGGATACCTAATTGGACAGAGCTAAAACAAGGGAAACCTTTACCTGCTCTGCCCCAGCTACAGTGAGCATCTCCCACATGACATTTCCATCAGTTCCCCAAGACCGGATTAATCAAGCATCTATGGCTCCAAAAGGTCAAGTAGGGACCACACCAACTCACCTGAACCTGCATTTGTGTGTTCTGGCTTCAAGGTTCCCAGGCTACACCATTCCCAAGCCCCAGTGGTCTCTTCCTGTTCCCAGCCCCCACTCTGTCTGCTCATAGGAAGGCCATGGACAGGGACCGATGACCCAGGTGGCTGCCTGCTTCTTAGGTAATGTAGCCTAAGCAATGGACCCAGCAGGAAAATGAACCCAGCTTTGGTCCCTGGGAAGCTAACAGGCTGGTTGGCTGTGCTCTTCACTTAGGTCTCAGGGGGCAGCTGCCAGGTCTCAGAAGCGCTCTTGCACCAAGCTACCCTAGAGAGAGAAGGATAATGCCCCCCTTCCTCTCCGTGACAGAACCAGAGCCAGTGACAAGCAGCTGGGCTGGGAACTGCCTCCTGAGGATGAAAGGCTTCCTGCCCGGTAAGAGACTGAAGGAGACATCAAACCAAATCAAAGGCTGCTGGGATGGGGACTGCAGCAGCGGAATGCAAATGAAGACCCTCACCCCTCTGGCCCCCATGGGCAAGGCAGTGCCAGGCCTTGATCTGACTGGTTCCCTCCAGGACTGGGCTGTTTGATGTTGGTGTGGGAGGGAAAAGAAGCTAGAGAAAGCATCCATTCCCCCTTCTCTTGCGTTCCTTTAGCCAGATTCATCCCCTTCTCTTCTCTTTAGATTATTGCTTTCTTACTCTCTCTGATATGACCTCCGGACCCTGCTCTCTACTCTGTATACAGCAGCTAGAGTGTCAGTTATAACCTAAGGTATTCCACACAATAGCTTCTGTCTCCAGGAACTGTACTGAGCCCAACTCCACTCTGCTCTTCCATGAATGAGTGAGTGTGGCGGCTGTTCAATAGCCAGTACCTAACACTCCTGGCATGTAGTAGATACTCAGTGCACACTTGTTGACATGAATGCATGAATTCCCTGCTCAGTGAATATTGGGGGTGGAGATGGAATGGGGTTGGATTGGTGATAGGTGCAGGGGAATGCAGGACTGAGCTCAGGAAAAGCCTCAGGGTGTAAGAAAGGAGAACAGAGCCTAGAGGAACAAGCACTATGGGCTTAGGGGGTAGGGAAGGATCTGGAAGGTGGGAGCTAGATGCTGCAGGACTCATGGGGGTGGGGTTTGCATGCATGTGCATTCTCCTGGATCCCTCCCCACCACATATCACACACACTCCCTCTTCCTTCTTGTCATCCCAGCAGCTGATATCCAAGTACCTCTCCTAAAAACAGAGTCTTGAGCCAGGCACTTAGAAGCTTGGCCCAGGCCTCAGACCCTATTTATTTCTCTTTCTTCTGCTCATGATGCCCTGAAAAGGCTTTGTCTGTCTCCTTAATTCATAGATCCATCAGTCTTTAGTGGCCCCATCCAGTCTCAATGTCTGTACTTGCTGAATGCCTGTAGGTCTGCCCTGCAATGCCTCAGAGCTCCCAGTGCCCTGGGCATGCCTGCTCTGACCCTACGGGATCAGCAGAACTTTTCCATGTATTCAACAGCAGCCATGACCCAGAAGCTAAAGTAAGTGCTTTACAGGCATGGCCGACATTATTTGTAGTGTATGGATGAGGAAATTGAGCCACATGAAGGGTCAGGATTGTGGTGGAAGAGAATAGTTGTTTAATTATGTAAAGATGTATTGCAGAATAATTATTTAACTTTGTAAATATATGTTGCTTTTGTTTATTTTGTGCTTGTTTAACTATGTAAAGGTGTGTTGCTGTTTCACCTTGTCTACCTAAGTCACTTTATTTGTCTAATAAAAAGCCGAATGGCCAATAGCTAGACAGAAGAGGGACAGGCAGGGCTGAGTAACAGAGAGAAAAAGGGGGTACAGCCAGACACAGAGTAACAGAGAAAAAGGGGGTACAGCCAGACACAGAGGAAGCAGGAAAGACAGGGTATAGATGAGGGAAATGAGCCTGGGCAACAAATGAATAGAAATGGGTTAGTTTACGCTTAAAAACCTAGCTAGAAACAAGCCTAAGCTAAGACCAAGCATTCATAATTAGTAATGTCTCTCTGTCATAGTTTTGGAGCTGGCAGTCCAAGAAAGCCTGATACAAAGATATCTTCCAAGAACTCTGACCTAGACTTTGAAGAAGGTGGGACTCATGTCATGTGGCCTGAATGGGGCTGTTGCTCTTAGGCTTCTGCTGGTGCTCCTGGTGGAAGATGGGGCTGCCTGGAGTTCTCACTCTGCCTTTCCATCCTGCCATCTTTGCCTAGACAACTGACAAAATGCCAATAAACACGCTGTTCGGTGAGGAGCAGGGCTCCCGCTCAGAACTCAGAGGACAGGACATTCATCGCCTGGCCTGCTGCTCAGTTCCCAGGGATTGGCCTCATTGTTGTTGCTTGTCCCGTCACTAGGCTTGTCCCATCACTGCCAAAAGCCTTTGTTATGAGATCTCTTAGGTGCCTAGGAGGTAAGTCTCTGTTTTGGAGTCCACAGCCACCTGATCTGGGCTGAAAGGATCTTCTCTCCTAATCACAAAGGAAGTCTAAGCTGCAAGCCCTGTCACCTGGGCCACCCTCTGACTGACTCCCTCTCCCTTTCTAAGGCCTCCCTTGTTGCTTGGCATCTGTCCAGCTCAGAGGAACGAGCCTGAGGCATATGTAGGGAGACAGACCTACAACTTGGGCTCTCTTATCACCTTCTAGAAGTGGGGAGCAAGGCAGAAATGATTCCTTCATCCTAGTGCTCTCAGAGGTGAGAGGTTGGTCCTGAGACAAACCGGTTCTATGCAGCTTCAGGGTAGGATGGAGAGGGTGACTGACACCACACCCACTTCCCCTGCTGCCTCTCCTCCTGACCTTCCTCCTGTGACTCAACCATCAGCTCCCCACAGGAGCATGGGGCATGTGGTGGTTCTCTCTAGAAGTCACCTTTTGCTGAGTGCACAGTCATCTCTCCAGGTAACTGATTATACATTTGATCGGCTACATTATCCTTTCCAGGCAGCAGCGCACAACAGACGGCCTGGTGTTCTGTGGGGACCTCTCAGCAGCCGAACCCTGTTGTCTAATGGGGTTTCCGCTGGCGTCTGGCACAGTAGCTGGCATTTCACCCATCACAGGATAATTTATAGCATAATGGGGCCTTTTCCCCCCTTTATATCATGCTGAAGCATAAATTATGGCTAGTTTGTCCTCGGCTCTCAAGGAGACAGACAAAGCAGAGCTGGGTTCCAGCCAGGGAAGGGGATTCTGTAGGGGATGGCCAATGGTTGGGTGGTCCACAGGAGAGGGAAGGGGCAGAGGTTAAGAAACCAAGGACTAGAATGTAAATCACGTGCCGACAGGACCAAACCCAGCCACAGAGCTGGAGAAGAAATCTCAGACCTGTCTGTCTGTACTAACTGACAAGCAGGACCTGACATTGATTCTCGCTGCTGCACAGGAATAAAGCCCAGGGCAGCTGTCACTGCCTGCAGATAACCTGGCCTGGCTGTAGGCTGACCCTCATATGAGCTTCAGATCTTCTCAGCTGTGGTCTGGCTTCCCACAGCCTCGGAAAATAGGCATTCATAGACAGTCTGTGTTTCCATGAGCCATCACTGCCCAAAGCACAACGTGAGCCATCCTGGGAGAAGGGTAAATGTGTGCCCTCTGCCTTCCACCTATTTTTAATACTGAGGGTGGGCCATTCTACAGGATGATGAAGAAGGTAACAGCTTGCATCCTGACTCACTGGCGTAGGCATGGTGATGTAAACACCTGGGCCCTGGGCACTTCTTTACACAGTAGCAGAGGGAAGACCTTGAGGCTGTTGCTCCCAAGTCGAGTCCACTCCCCGCTTCTGGACATCGCAAAGCTCTCTAGGGTTCCTTGAGCAGAATGGAGTGTCCAGAGCCCACCTGGCACTGCTTCCCCCAGAGTGACCTAGTGTAGGGACTGTCACCTGAGCTCTCCTGTCATGGCCCCTCTGGCCTCCATGCAAGACCAGGGTTG
The DNA here is from genome assembly GCA_004025045.1 of Sigmodon hispidus. Lineage (NCBI taxonomy): Eukaryota > Metazoa > Chordata > Mammalia > Rodentia > Cricetidae > Sigmodon > Sigmodon hispidus. The sequence continues at coordinate 42,660 of PVIH01000287.1, forward strand.
AGCCCAGAAAGTGGACTTAGGTGCCTCCCTGATTTGCTTCAGATCCCAGGTCCTTCTCTCTCTTCCTGGGAGTCACTGTCATTCAGAGATCATGTAGCAGTAATCATGGGCCTTATAAGATGATGGTTCTCAGCTGTGGCTGCTATGAAGATTACTTGAAAACTTTCAAAATACAGATGCCTAGGATGGCCCCAACATCAGGTTTAATTAGTTGATTAGTTTAATTAGTTGGTCCAGGCATTTTTGTTTTCAGTTTTTGGAAGATACCCAGCCAATGCCAGAATGCAGCCATTGCTGGGAAGAGCTACAGTAAGCCTCTGCTGGCAGGGGTCTCTGTTCAGGCCTTGCATCTCTGCATTTCCACCTGCCTGTCAGTTGGTGGAGGCAGGATTCTGGGCCCTGCTGGGACTGGGAAAGATGGCAGCCCCTCACTTCCTATGCCCTGATTCCCGAGCCCAGGCATTCTCCCTGCCCCTGTCCATCACTCTCCGGAGCATCCTGAAAGATGCTACCTGGTTTAGAGAAATAGAGAAAGGAGAAGGCTGTATGTCGGCAGCCTTCCAGTGGCTTTTAACCCTCCCTTCTTCTCTCTCTTGTCTTTTTCTCTCCATCTAGCAGGCCAGCCCTTCTCTGAAGAGACATCTAAGCTCCTTTCTCACTATTCAGCCCTATTTTTCTCTCCAACTTTAATCTACTATGAGTCACTGTTGTCCTGTTTCAGGGAATCTAGAGGGACTGTGCTTAAGTATACATTGTGTTAACTCATGACTGATAATGGAGTCTAGAGAGACACGGAGATGGATGGATGGTAGACATGATTAATAAAGACTAGATATTCAGATTAAATGTTAGATGATAGATAGATACACAGATGAGAGAAAAATGATTGCTGAAAGTAGATAGATTTATGATGGATGGCATATAAAGAGCAATAGGTAAATGTGGGTGGGTGGATGAATTGTTGAGAGGCTTCTTAGAAGTTCAGATAAAGGGTCTGAACATAAAGGTCAGAAAACTCGTCACAGCCTTCAGAGTTTGGCCTGTGAGCTCTTAAAAGAAGGAGCCCTGTCTGGCTCCAGACTGACAGGAACCAACCTGCGTCTCTACTACAGGTCCCAAGCCTCGATTTCCCACAGTAGGCTGTGTTTAGCACATATTTCAGTTGAGTTGGTTATTTGTAGACCTCTGAAAATTTCCATGGTTTCCCTGAGTCTACTGGTGAACCAAGGTCACCTCCTGAGTCCTCAGTGCGCCTGATGAGGACCTCCCTTCCTGAGGAAGAGGGACAGCTTCAGTCTAGGTATTTTATCCTCAAAGGTGATGGCCTCTAACCAACCTCATTGAGCAGGTTGGCTTTTGGAGTGTGGTGGGGCTGATTCTGCCCTGTAATTAGATGGCAGGTGGCTTCCATATGGTGTATCCAGAGATGAAGCCATTCATTCTTGTGGTCAGAGATCATGGCCTTGGAAGGAACTGTGAGAACTAATTCATCTTTGGCACTTAACCATGGACTGAGCTCTGTACTGAGTACACTGGCTTTATGAAGTGGGTGCCACTGTCAGCCCATTTTACAGATTTAGAAAGTGAGTTATAGAAGAGTTTAACAGCTTTTCAGAGGTCCCAGGAATAATAAGCAGAAAAATTGGGATTTGAATTCGGATAGTCTGGCTCTGGCACACTCATTTGTGGTATAGAAAGCAGCACCCCACCCTGCCTATGGGTGTCCACCAAACTCTGATGGGCTCAGGGAGGCACATGATCCTGGGAACTGCATAGCAAATATTATGTCTAATGGCCAACACAATCAGAAAGGGGAATATCAGCTTCTTCACAAAATGAAGCATTCACCATTGGTGCATGGCTGGCATGGTTAACCACAGAGGAGCCTACTCTAGCTGTTCAGGGGATTTTCTGAAGACTTCTGGTTGGCAGTATTTGGTTATTATGAAGTTCAGTTGATAGAGAGACAGAAAGAAGGTCTTACATGTCCCCAAACCTGTATGCCAGCCCTGAGCTGCCCCAGATCCCATTTATTATTCACCAGTCAGTCACACAATCATTAAGTCAACAAATTATGTTTAAGATAGCATTGAGAGATGCAAGACCTTGACCCTTGAGTAAATGTTTTCCCAAATTAGGGCACGATTGGCCAGCTCTAGGAGGTCAGGACACGATGGAGTGCTAAGGTAAAAATGAAGAAGGGCCGACAGAAGGGACCGAGAAGTCAGAGAACAGGGAACATTTGTCAGGAAGCAGCGTCTTCATGATTGAAGGCTGTGACCCTGAGAACTGGCCTACTTCCCCTTTGTGGGTGGAATCTGGGGATAAGAAAAGAAAATGCAAAGAGTCTCAGCTCATTTAAATGGACCTAGAAAAGTAGGTTTTAAAGAATGAAGCATGCCTCTCCCTGATGATCTCAAAGAAAGTGATCCAGCATGATAATTATTGAAAAGTTCACCTTGTGTGAAGCCGCTACTCCGGGAGTGAAGAACGGAGGGGAAGCCTCTGGCTCACTAGCTCCCTCTTCCGCTGCAGCCAGGCATCTTCCAGTCCACTTTGTGCCCTGTTTCGACACTGCATGGTCGCTGTCCCATTGGATGGAGCAGTTAACTGGCTCAGAGAGACTTAAGGAGCAGACTGAGGCTCACAATGGTGGTCAGTGCTGGAAGAATCGGAACTGATATCTGGCAGCTGGACCACACCTTCGCTGCTCTGTGCAGCCGCTCACTACTCATATGCGCATGCCCGTGAGCCCATCTTTGGAGCTCTACCCCTTAGGACTCAAAATTTCTCTCTCTTCTCTTCAGAGTGGTTTTGACATGAAGTGACTCTTGCTATTCCAGTGGGACTGATTTAGACAGAAAATACCTTTTATGACCAAGAAGAGGAGGGAAATGTCCAGGTGTGCATGCGGTGTCTCAGAATGCAAAGAGAGAAGGCAGATGAGGAGAGACAGGACTAGGGGTGGGGGCGGCTAGAGAAGGAGCTGTGGCAGCTTTGAGATGGAAAGGCTGAAGAGGGCAGGCTGGGCTGGGGAGAGCCTCAAGTTACTACAGGGGACAGTGAGGCAGGGGTGAATGGGCAACAAGACCAGAGCTATTCCACTCATGCCCACGCTGGGGTGAGGCAGAGGAGGTTGAAGAGGATGATGGAGGAAGAGGATCCTGAGAAAACAAAGCTGTGGCTCTTCTGGCTCTACTCTTGGCAAGAGAAAGTACGCTCCGTACTTTTGGATAGAGTAGGGTAGCTGTGCCACTTGAACTTGAGGTCTGAGGCAGCTCAAGTTTTGTCTACCAACTGGGTCTGAAATGCTCCTTTTATAGATATATGTGACTATTTTTCAGATGCATATAGATGCTGCTGTGATTTAAAAACATACAAATTCATTTGAAAGCACCATTGAATCCAAGGTAGGTGTTTGTCATTTCGTATTCTCTTGAACAATGGAGACTCAAAGTGTAACATCTGTCGGGGGAGGGGGGGAGCTGATGAATCTTTTATGTTAAAAGTGGCTTTTTCACCTTGAAAAGTCTGGGAATGCTGATCAAGAAGGGCGGGAGAAGCCCCCAAGGACGGCAAGCACAACAACCACAGAAATCTCAGGAGATTTTGACTCTCCTGAGAGACCACAGCTCCTTATCCAAAGGGCGGGGGCACTGGAGCAAGGCCACGCTTGACTTGGAGCTACTAAACTGCTTCTGTTCCTGCCCTCCTCATGAACCCCAAGCTCATCCTGTGATGTGGCCAAAATGATATAACTAGGAGAGCAATGTACTGAGTCTCGCACAAGGCTCCCAGCAAACCACTGACTCAGCATCTCTGCTGCCATGGCATGGCATGGGTCTGCCATAGGGCACCAGCTCTGTAATCACTGTTGTGACAAAGAATTGGACTAACCCACAGACTGAAGAGCTAGAGTCTGAGCCGGTTACAGTTGGGAGACCCACATACATAGTGCTATTCTAACTCACAGCTTGGCTGATCAGTTTCTAAGAGAAATGGGCATCATTTTGGACTTGGCAGCTAGGGGCTTGTCATCAGCTATGATCAGCTCTGGAGTAGGGCAGGAGACTTGGGCTGGAGTGCAGCAATAGACTGGCCTGATGATCTGGTCTGAGGTCACAACTACTTAGGATTTGCTTGGCTGTCTGGTGACTGTTCCCAGCACGGTCACGACCCCTCACCATGCTTTTCTACCATACTACACTGAGGACATCAGAGCCCTTACTGTCTTCAGAGCTCTAGGTATCTGATGGAAATCCCATTCTGGTCAGCTTTAGCAAGACAGTGTCCATAAATAGGTCTAGTTCTCATTGAACATACCATCCCTTGTCTAGCACACTAGGCCTAGTGTTCTCTCTCTGTTACGGTTTAACTGTTAGTGTCTTCCCCAAGTTCATACAGAGAAGTTCAAACATGAAAGGTGATGGTTTTAGGGACCTTTCTTGGGTGGCTAAGTCATAAAGGAAGAGACGTTACAAATAGAATTGATTGCTTTAGAATAAAAGCCTGAAGACTGGGGTGCAACTCATACGTCTAACATACACAAGGCCCTGGGTTTGATCTCCAGCATTTCAGAAACCAGAGGTTTGCACATGCCTGTAATCCCAGCATTTGGGAGGTAAAGGCTAGAGAATAGTAAGTTCAAGGTCATTCCTACATCATGATGTATGTTCAAGCCAGTCTGGACTACACAGGACCTCCTCTGAAAAAACAATCTGAGAGAGCTTGTGTGTTCCTTTTCTGTGGAGCTGGGCTATCACACATTAAATCTGCTAGAGCCCTGGTCTTGTATTCCCCAGCTTCCAGATCTACGAGAGAAATGTCCGAGGTTGATGAACTACCCAGATTCTGGTATTTTGTTAGAGCAGCTGGAACAGATTGAGATTCTCCCATTGAACATCTTGTCATTTCCATGACAGATATCATGTCAATACATATTTCTTTCTAGAAAAATTTAGTATGTGCCTCCAAAGCCTTACTCTAAAGGGATGCAGATTTATGGTGACATTATCAGGCTCCGTGATGGGGAAAAGATGTAAAATGGCTCAGGATGGAGCGACCACCCTGAGTCCCTCAAAATGCCTCATTGAATTTTCTACTTGTTGGCTGGTCTGAGTGTGGAGAGGGTATTCCAAGAGAAACCTCTGCCTTAAGACTTCCCTAATGCTGGAAGTGACCTACCCAGGCAAGTACTTAGCACATTCCTGGGAGGAAGGGGCGTGGCTGAGGTTATTAGTGATGTCTAATGATATTTGCATAGACTAACAGACTTAATGCAATCATGAATGCCACAATCCCAAGAAAATAATGAAGAAATCCATTACAAAGTCATAAAGCAACTAAGTCAATATAGTAATAGCCTGATCCTGCATTAGCTATAATTTCATCTCCCGCTGAAGGTAATTTCACAATACTCACTGTTTCTGGACACTTTTTATAAATTTCACCTTTGTTTGAGATAATTAATTAACAAAATAAAAAAATGCTTCTGGCATTTTATACAGTAAATTAGTCATTAGTCTAAACTGGCAGGCTGTAATAAAATTTATGAAGATGGATGTGCTGGGATTTCTAACTTTTCTTCACTTGGCCTGGAACTTTCTCATTGGCAAAGCTCTGGGGACTGCCTCGTAGCATAGCTTTCTTGTACACTATCAGGAACTCAGAAAATATGTTTGAGATGCATCCATGTTTGCTTGGTTTGTGGGATCCTCTGGGGGCCCAGGGTCCTTCAGTTTCTGTGATTTTTCCTGGGCCATCATATTACATAGAAACACATTGTGCTGCTCAAACCAACAGCAGTCACATCTTCATAGAGGGAGTCATGAGGGATGTGTTCTTTCTAAGATCCTAGGAGAGGCCCTTCCCCGGCCTCTGCCTTGATTCTGGTGTTTGCCAATCGTTCTTGGCTTCTTTCAGAGTGGAGCCATATCATACCAATCTGTTTTCATCATCACATCTGGCTTCCCCTTTCCTCTCTGTGCTGGTGCCACATTTTTCTAAGGACACCAGTCATAACAGAAAGCCTCTAATTTCTATGACTTCATCTTACCTTAACTATACCTGCAAGGACTCTCCTTCTAAAAAGGTCATTTTCATGGTTTGTGAGTGGGCATGAGTTTGGTGGACAGTATTCAAACTACTAAAGCCTAGGTGAACCGTGCCCATACTCAACCACACACAAAAGGAATATTCTAAGCTACCAGTAACTGAAAGATGGCCTACATAGCCATGGTTGGCACATGATTTCCTGAGAAGCTATAGGACTGGCTGGAGAGGTTCTTTGGGCCCAACTGAATGGTCACCACCATTCATTCTTCTGTCTGTTTTTCTAGAGAAAGAATTACAGCTTTCTTCACCTTTGGAAGGGACCAGGACCCAAAGTGTGCTGTCTGGTTAGTATGTGAAATGTGTGGGTCAAGAGAAAGGGAAAATTCCACAAATACTGACAGAAACCTTCTGAGGATGTGTTTGTTCTTAATGCCCCCAAATCTTTCTACTCTTTTCCATCCCTGGAGTCCTGGGCTTTAAGAGGGGAGCTGTAGAATCTACATTTCTGAAGGGCAGGGAGGTGGTAGGAGACAGGCCAGGAAATCCCATGGTTTGTCATCAGAAATGAGAACTTCATGGGGAGATGTCTTTGGACCTCAACTATGCTATCAGTATCCCACTGTTGAAACAGTGTATGGCCTCAGGAATTTACCCTGCCCACTCCATGGAGTCCTTAATATAAGTGTTCTACAGGAGGGTGGGGCACTGGAGAGAAATCATGACCATGCATGACAGCAAGGACCTCTTTTTCTGCCTTGGGTTATGGAGACAGCTCTGCCACCTGGTCATACTAGGTGGCATGATACAGGGTAGGCCCTATTCCTCAACGTATCCAAGGAGTACCCACTTACCAAATAGAAACCCAGTGCCCTGCTGGAATCACTGTGGGTGAACCATGGTGTTTCCTAACCTCCTATCTTGTGTCTCCAGTTACTCTCAAAGCACCAGCTTGAGAACTTCATTTTATTGTTCAGGATTTCAGGGCTGCCAGTTTTGGGACTCCAGCCTCTTTACTTGTGAAAACTTGGACCTTAGTCCATTTCTGGGCCTCATGATACCTTAAACATGACTCTGGGCCTATATAATTTCTCCTCCTAGAGGGTTTCGCCTCAGAGTCAGAGATGCTACATCTGATCTTTTTGCCTTGTCTAGATCTTAATTAGTATTATTTTAAAAACATTTGCCTTCATCCCAAGGACCAGCTCTAAGCTGGTGAAGATGCAACTCATAAATCAGCTTCTTTGTTTTCCTAGACACCAACCATAGTTCAGTATTCTAGCAGGTGTAATTGGTGGATATCAGGTAGGAACACCAGGCCATGGGATCTTGGGGCCCACAGCTGAAATCTGGCATGGAATAGCAGTCAGTCATAAAACAGCCCAAAGATCTGCCAATGCTTGCTCCTCCAGGGAGGACAGTAATGCCCCCTCCCCCCCCCTCATGCCGTCTCCTAAGCCAGAGGAGGATTAGGCTCATGCCCTTGACACTTAGCACAGGGCCTGGCAGCTGCCTGTATTGCCTGATGATTTTTGGAACAATGAGACAGGTGATTGTAAAGCTCCTGGGAGCGGAGCACTGGAGATATAGCCCATTTGGTAGACTGCTTGCCTAGCATTGTTGCAGCCCTGGGTTTAATAGTCAGCATCATACAAACAAGGTGTGGTGGCACAGGACCATAAGCCTAGCATTTAGGAAGTAGGGACAAGAGGAAGATGAAAAGTTTCAGGTCATCCTCAGCTACGTAGGGAGTTCAAGGCCAGCTTGGGCTATAAGAGATAAACAGAGAAGTAGAGAGGAAAGAGGAGAGAGAGAGAGAGAGAGAGAGAGAGAGAGAGAGAGAGAGAGAGCCAGTCTGCTTGCACTTCATGGAACTCCCACACCCACTCCATCCCTCACAGCCTTCTTCTAATAAGGCACCCATCTGTTTGAGCTCATCCTTTAAAAATTAAAAAGTTTTAAATTTTCTGGGTTCTCAACCTCTTGACTGCAAAACACTGCTTGGTTTCTACATTGTTTCATGGTTTCCTTCCTTGTGGCCCCAAAGGCCTAGCACCAGCAGCCAGGAAGCTCATGGGAATCAAGGGCCCAAGGACCAGACAAGAAAACAAAATAGGAAGTAGCCTAACCTTTTGACGCTCTGCCACTGTGTGGCACTAATAAGGGCAAGAAATGGGGAACGCTGGGGTTAATGGGAAGGGACACTGACGGGAGACCCTGTGGCTCTCAGGGGTGATGGAGGACGATGGCTGTGGACCCAGCTGTCTGCAGCGGTGCACACCTCTGCTGCTGTTTTGCTCCTCCAGTGGCACTTAATGTTTGCAGTTAAGTATTTACAGATATGTTCCCATGGCAACTGAGGCAGGCCTCAAAGTTACTCTCACAATTCTGTTTTCAAAATCAAATGTGTTTCTCTGCCTGATAGCAGAGTTTCCTGGATGCTGGCCAGGTTGTGAATCATATTTGCAGTCCTGGGCTCCGGTTGTCTGCTACTGCCTCCCACTTTGGAGGCCAACAGCCTGACCCTACACACTCGTGAAGCCACCATCCCTAGCTCACAGGCCTGTCAGGCAGTTAGTTCCTGGGCCTGACACTCAGAACTCACCAGACTTCACCACTCAGATCCTCTCACTGTCTGGATCCACTGCCAGCATCCCTTCTCAAAACCACTGAGAGCTTCCTTTCCCCCACCAGGCAGGCCTAAGCCTCTGTACCACCATGCTTCTGAAGAAAGGAGTCTTCCCTCTAGCCTCTGGCCCTTGGCTCCTGTGAACTCGCTGTTGTTGGTGCTCTGTGCTTGCTTGGAGCCCGGATCCCATTCCTCTTGGCAGTACTTCTAAGTCCCTATTCTGTGAATTCAGCCGTTCGTCCTGCACCCTGGCTTCGGGTTAGGCATTGTTCAAGGTGAAGAGATAGAAGGGGAAAAGCGAGTCCCTCAAGGCATAGAGCTTATCTCTCAGTTGTGGAAGTATGCACAAAGATTAAGATGGTGGTAAGGGCATGTGAATGAAATTACAATGTGACAGATGGGTGAGCCTTGGTGAGAGGGATCCAGTTCCTGGAGTGACATCTGGGGGAGCAATGCTAGTACAAGGGATGGAATACTCATGTTTGAGGGACACCAAGGAGACAAGGAGGCAGGGACAGGAGGTCAGGGCATCTCAGAGGCAGCAGGAGCAGGCCCATAAAGACTTTGAAGTCACATCTGAATGCAAATGACAAGCCCTTGCTAGGGTCACTGCACTGAATGGAATGAAGAATCCAGGTAGAGAACGGGAAGACACCAGGGTTAATCTTCTGTGACTGCTGTAGGGAGGGTCAGTCACTAGACATGTCACCAAATGCCCTTTATGACCATGCATAATCTTGTTCTTGTCCAATCTTCCAAAGCAGAGTAGATGTTACTCCAGAAGGAAAAGACAGGACTCCCCACATCTTCCCGGACAGTCATTGCATCCAGTTCCCAGCTAGCATTCCCAGGGGGGGACTGCTTCCACCCTGAGCAGCTCTCCCCAGGCGATATTCCCCTCTATCTGACCATGCTGATGAGCTACTTGGTGCAAAGCAGGATGTCAGAAGGCTTCTCCCAGCTCAGCTCCAGCCTACCCTGGGAACTCACTCACTCATCTTATGCAGTCCTTCTCCTATCCCACAAGCCTTGGGGTTGCTTGAAGGCCCTTCTCCTTTAGACCCTACTAGAAGCCAAAAGGCACTGGCTACTGATGGTTCCTCCAGTGGCTGGATCACTATTATAGACTATCAAAGCCATTGCCTTCAACTGGTGATATAAACACAGTGCCGGTGGTGTGCTATGGGAAGGGTTGAGTTCTCTGGTTCTTTCACTTCAGGCAGTCAAGGTGCCCCAACCAAGCACAGAAGAGACAAAGCCTGCAGAAAGTACCATTCTGCAGGACCTGGGGACCCTGGCAGGTTGCTGAGCAGATAGGGAACTGAGCATGTTCCCAGAAACGAGAAACCACAGGATTAAGGTTGGCTATGTCAGGGGAGGCCTTCAAGTCTCTCTAGGGCCTCCAGAAAAGCACACGATTTTACAGGAGCATTACATGGGATAAAGAATGGGTAGGAACACTTTCTTTGTCTCTCCAGGTGAGGACAAGTCAGGCTGGAGGCTTGGAACAGAGGTACTGCTGAGTGGAGCCTCTCTGTCTGAGGAGCAAGGGCAGACCTTATTCTAATGTCCGTCACTTTGCTTATACCCTCTCCTGGCCTCTTACAAGACGTCCCCTGCAGTGGGGAGAGATTCAGAGTTGAAATGCACAGAAGGGGGGCTCTTTCATCCACTACCCACCCCTCGGTCCCCCAAAAGAAAACAGTTGTTGAAATTGAAAAATGGTGTTCAGTGGAGAGTTTAAAGACATTTTGAATTTAAAACATATTTTAAAGGTCATTTTAAGCAGTAATTATGTTCTAATGGTGGGGCTCTTAGCAAAAGGCAGGAGTCCCCTGCTTACATCAGCCCAGATGTGAAGCAGCAAGAGCTGGGTTTCTAGTAGTCCTCAGAACCCAGTAGAGGGACATTGGGAGAGAGGAATGGGGAGATGGGCTGAGTACGGCCTCTACTCCCTTCCACATCCCACACAGTACCACCTTTAGCTCCCAAGAATGATGAGCCACACCCTTAAGCTTGTCCCTGGCCGAGAAGGATCTTGGGGTCTGCCACATCAGTGATTTTGTGCCTCACAGGGAGTGGTCCTATGTCTTTTCTCTTCCACTTCCAAGCACTGTCTTTCAGGAATGCTCCCAGCAACAGGCTCTTCAACCGTTGTGAGCCAGCTGTGTCTGGGGTGTGGTTGTGACGGTGCCCCTGAGCTAGCGTTCAGGCTTCAAGGTCCATGTCTGCGCACTTCACAGCCTGTGGTCTACATTACTTTGGGACAGGATGAGGACACTGGCTATTTATTTGAGAGTCAACATTTTCTAGCCTCCATCTCCAGCTAGCAGTTCCCAAACCTAGCCATCGGCCTGCCTTCTCCTTCTAGGCACACACCCTCCCTGTTCTTGCAGAAGACCTCTCCCGTTTGGATGAGTCCACACACTTGTGGAAAGGCTGCAACTGAAAACACACTGTGAGCACCTACTGTTCACCAGACTTGAGAGCTCCTGGGAGCGCTAGCCCTAGGTGAGCACCGTGGGAGACCCTTAACAAGGGAGGCAGTGGACCGCAGGAGCTGGCGGCTGGCTTTAGAGTACCACAGGTATTGCTTTTAATTTGGGAGGGATTCATGACTGAGATATGAGGGTAGTTAACGGAAGGACAAACTAAAGAAGGAATAGCCAAACAGCTTTGAATAAAGAAAAAGGAGCAGCCTTCCCAACTGGGGAAGGCCCAGGCTTCGGCCATGTCCTCAAAAGCAGAGAACAGGCCGCAGGGCGAGGAGCACAGAGTGCATTTGAGACCGGACTCTTTGTTCAATGCTCGCCCTACCCATCTAAGTTGCCTGGTCTTTCACTGAACAAGAACAGACCCAGGAGCCGCTAAACTGACATTCATGGGGTGTAGGTCTGTAAAGAAGTCCGCACTGCACCTGTGTGTCACCTGAGAGAGGATTGAGAGCAGGCAGGGGCTGGTGGCACTGGGAAGGCAGCCTCTGGACGCTGGGGTGGGTGATGGGTGTGTAGGGATGTGCTCTGCGATTCAGCTCGGGAGGCGGCTGCGGGTGGCATGGCACCGAAGCAAGGCAAGGGGCAAAATATAAAAATATCCAGGAGTGGCGCAGCGCCGGGCCACAGCGTTATTAAACTAAAGCATCTTATAAATCTCGAGCCATTAATAACAGGCTGCCTCCACGTCGGGATAATTTATTCAAATTGCGGGTCCCGGGATGGAGGAGCAGATGTTTCAGAGCTGTTGGTGTCACTGAAAGAGTTCCAGGGGAGGAGGGACCCGCTGCGTGCTGGTGGCAAGGGCTCAGCCCCGCCCCCCTCTGTCTCTCTAAGGAATATCTCCATCTTCCGCGGCACAGGCCACCAAACCCCTATGCTAGAGAAGACACAACAAAGTCCTTAAAGGACAGCCAACTTCAGCAAATGCTAAAGAGTTGTCTGGAGAAACAGGCAAGTCACCACACCGAGAATGCAATGCCATTGCCATCTGTCCTAGGGTGGCCTATGATCACAGCTATCTTGGCCCCTTGAAAGAACAGTTCTCAAAGGGATGCTGGTTGGAATAAGGTAACCTGGGAGTCAGATGGCTTGGCATTATTTCCTGAATGAGCAGGTTATCCACTGATGACCTGGAAGTGAACCTGGAGTCTCATTTGCCTCCTATACACAACTGAGAAGTAATAATTCATGGGTGGTTTGCCTCTTGCTGGTAAAGACAGAGGGAGGCTGTCCTAAGGATGCCTTTGGACTCAGATCAGCATTCTGGGTCAAACCTGAGTCCTGGGGTGAAGTGGTTGCAGGTGTATCAGGACCTCAGTCTGGGTCTGGTGACAGTTCCTGGACAGGATTCCAGGAACATGTATCAGTCACTGAGTATCTGCCCAGACCCAGGAGAAGTTAACTTCCTCAGAGGAAAGCTCTCCTGCCACATTTCACCTCTCTGGCAAGGCAGTTCTCACTCCATGATGTCATTTCTGTCCCTAACTCTTTCCTTTCTTAAATGTCTAATGTGTGTATGTGGGTGGGGCGGGCACACAGCTTTGCTCAAGTCTTCCTGCCTGGGCACCCCAATCTCCACTGAGTCCATGTAAATGACCTCTCAGGGGACATGCTAATCTGTTTCTTTCACTTTCCTATCACAGCAGGACACCAAGGAGGGACTTGAGCAGCTAGCTCCCCGTGCCCGTGCCCATCCTGGATTGTGCCTTGCAGCAGCTGGAGAGAGAGTCTTCCTGGTTTCTTTTGTGAGGCCCTGAAGGACTGCTTCCTGAGAGAGTTTCAAGTAAAGCCCTGCCCAGTCATGGAATGCTGTAGCACCCCCTTGTAAGTCCTATATATGTGAGTTCACCCTCCGGAGGCTCCCAGCCTCTTTTGCTGTCATGATCTGGTGAGTGATGGTTGGAACAGAGGAAGTGTCATAGAAGGAGGCACACTCATCTCTTCCCTGAAGTCTAGCTTGATCCCAGACCACCACCATGTGATGAGGAAAAGGAAGCCTCTAGTTCCTCACACCAGATACTCGGACAAGTAAGATTCTGATAAGGAAAGATTGCATAGGCAGACTCCACCCTCGGCGGGACAGCATCAGAAACCCGAGAACAAGACATCAGAAAGTGCCTTTAGCCACTTCCGGTATCTAGCTACCCTGGACAGAGGAGATGCTTGGAGGGCGGGTTGTCAGGAGCCTAGGGTGAGCCACCAAGACCCCCAGCAGGACAGGTGAGAGAGGCTAGAGTGGATGGTGACTGCCCCTCCCCCCACTGTTTCCTGTCAGCATGGCTGGGAGGGTCAGTGGTAGCTGTCAGCCCTGTGCAGCTCCTGGCACATTGGACCTCCTCCACAGCTCAGGGTTCATTTCCAGTGAAGGAGAAAGTGCAGCCCACACTCGCAGGGCAATCAGCATGCTCTGTGATGAATGGAGCCTGTGTCACTCAGCGAAAATGAATATTTCTTTGCGATAATGGCCAGATGGTAGCAACTCTCCGATCCAAATTAAAACATGCATGATAAATGCCAGGAAAACAGAGGAAGACAAAACCCCAACCTGGAGTGAATTCTCTCTATAAATCTTCCCTCTGTGCCCCTCCCCCACCACAGTGGCCCTGCTAATAGCCATTAAATTATTAAGATGTGCTGCAAGGAGAATGCCAATGTCAGTGGTTCCAGCCCCCTGTTCACGCTGTCATAGTTTGTGGGGCAGAGCAGAGCGGGTAGGAAGTTCAAAGTGTAGGCTGCTCCTCCACCTGGACCAACTAGGCAGGGTAAAGCATTTTCAGCCATGGGCACAAGACTGGCCTCGTGGAGCAAGCACAGACTGATGCCCATCCCCAGACAAGCTCTGAGGAAGGCAGATATGTCTCTCTTTAAGCAGGAAACAGTCTCCATGGAGATGAGAAATTAACAACACGCCTGGCTTTACAGTGCATGCAGAGGACAAAAGAGAATGTCTGAGCTGGGGAAGTGATGAAGGAAAAGCTAGAGAAAAGAGATCATCGGGATGGACGGAGGAGGGCTTGGCTGGTGGCAGGAGCTGGATAATTGGAAAGGGTCAGTGTCTGGCAAGGCCATGTGCTCTGGGAGATCTGAGGCAGCAGATACTAGGGAGGGATGGCTTGGTACTTTCTAGTGGCGAAGGGCTCCTGAATCTCTGCCTTTATTCCCATAGTTCTTGCATACCCTCATGGCGGGAGCCTGCATGGATCTCTTGTTCTCCTGATACACTGGCTATCCTCCTGGAGATCACAGGTGGCCATCTTCTCATGTCCAGTTCCTGTGGACTCAGACTTTTTCACAGAGCCCAGGTCTTCTCTTCTTCCTCTAGGAGCCAGACCCCAACACTTTACTCTGGTATTCCTAGGACTTTTTCCCTGGGTCATTTGATTTCCTTGTTTGTCCCTGGACATGCTCTAGGCCATGGTGCTCGCATCTCTTACATCAGTGGCCTCCAACATGGAGAAGCTGCCATAAGGCCACTCAGACTGCTCCAGCTGGTGCAGGCCTCCCTCTGTTCATGGCACATAGTCTTCACTGCTCATGTATATCTGATCTCTCCACTCTAGCCTGTGAGTTTTTCCAGGGCCTAGAGCCCAGCAGAGGCTGGAAAATAGTTTCCTAGAGCCACACATCTGTCTTATGGCTCATAATCTCTGCAGGATAAGAGTCTCTGGTGTGGAAAGTCATTCCAACTGGCCATTTATATATTAACTTCACCAAAGCCAATTACCCAGGGATGGGTTGTGGTGTTCATTCACAGTGTTAAGATCATAGGCTATCCTTTAGCATGGATCCCTGTTGATGTCTGCAAACCTTGTACTCCAGATGGGCAAGGCCCTGGTGGTTCAGGCTGTTTGTTCTCAATGGTGTTTCCATGAACTTTTACTACCGGCTCCTTCCAGCTGCTCTCCACATTTATATGGCCACAGACCATCTCTTCCTCCCATCATCTGGGTGATACCTGAGCAGGTACAGCCTTAGACTCTCTCTGAAGTCCCCTGCACCACTATTTTGGAAAAGCATAGGCAAAGAATAGGCGAAGCTATTGTAACAGTGATCCAGCCTCCTCTCTGTGATAAGATGGTGGGCTTGGAAGTGGGAAGGACATGCTTTGGAGTGAGAAGTCCTTGAGCACCCCCCACCCCTGAAATCTGAAGGATGTGGAGAAGACCAGAAGGATTGAAACAAGAAGGGTTAATAATTGCCACGTGTCTTAGGGAAGTCAGCTCGCCTCTCCCAGCCTTTGTTTCTCATTCCATACATGGAGATACTGCTCAGTCATGCACACAGAGCTGCTACCAGGTGTGAAGCTCTCACACTAAAGGCTCTGGGTGACACAGTGCAGGACTGGAGCGCCACTGTCCCCTCTGTCTTCTAGAATCCAGTAGTTCCTGCTGCACACATCGACAAAGCCCTGTATCTCCAACCTTAGACCAGGAGGGACAGACTCAAATAAAATAACAAAGCCAAGGCCTTTTGGGTCCAGAAAAATGATCATGCACACCTCTACTTGTGTATATAAGGGCTGACCCGGGACCTCCCATCTCTTTATAGTTCCCCCTGGCCCAAGCCAGTGGCCCTGTTTTAGAGCCATAGCTCCCTGCTCTGTGCTTCTGCCCAGTCTTCTGGATCCAGGCCAGTGAGAGAGCCCGTCTCAAAAAATCAAGGTAGGGCTGACAAGATGGCTCACTGGGGAGAGGCGCCTGCTGCCAAGCTTGGTGACCTCAGATCAATCCCCAGGATCCATAGGGTAGAAGGAGAGGACCAGCTCCTGCTAGTTCCCTTCCGAATTTTACACTCGCACCATGACACACACATGCACCAACAAACACAAACACCAAGTCAGGTTCCTCCATTCCATTAAATAGATGCACCTTTCCAACTAAACCCATTCTTCCACCGATTTAAAAATAGCTGGAATGCCACCAACATGCCTGCCATCCCTGCCTCCCATCTCATGCCTTTGCTCTAACAGCCCATGTGCTCCTTATTATCTCATTATCACCACCTCTTGGGAGCTGTCCTGTCCTGCTCCATCCTGGTAATTCACAGACCTAACTCAGTGGAGGTTCTGGGTGGTACAATTCCTATTTGCAACTGATTCATCCCAGCTCATCAGAGGTCCTCATCTGTTTTCCCATATACCAGACCTAAAAATAACACGACAACACCACCAGCCACCATGAGAGGGAAGCCCACAGTTCCCTACTATGCTTCATTTTACGTTGAAGGGACTGTTATCATCTTTGCAATGAAAGCATGTAGCTCTCAGAGCAGAGAGTTTTGTGGAAAAGGCAGGGAGTCTAGAGTCAGAAGCTTGGCTTATCTCTGCTCAGCTTTTCACTTGGGCCCCTCACTCCACATGGCTAAACAATCCCAGAAGAGCCCTTGTACCTCGTTACCCCCTCACCCTCAGTCAGGTCTGATATGTACCCCTCACCTAAACACCTCTGTTCAAAGCCTCTTGTGAAAATCAGCATTCCCACACCTTACCCTAAGCCTCAGGCCACACATCCTCCACCCTGGTTCACAGGAGCCCCTCACCTACTTGGGTTCCGCTCATTTTCCACACAGAACAAGCTCAGCTTCATGCTCCCATCTCTGGCTCACAGATCTGTTCCCTCTTCCCGCTCTGCTAGCCCCCTAGCCAGACCCACATTAGCAAGCAGTCTTGGTGACTTCTATCAGGAGCCGAGGACACTGGGGATTTTGCTCCTATGCTGAGGACTGCCCAGCTGAGGAAGCTCTTCCTCTCTCCATTGTTTCCTCTTCCCTGGCAGTGGGAACACCCTCCCATGTCCTCCCATGTGCAGGGACACGATGCTCTGAGAGTGGCAATGGGATGGTTCACCAGAGGGGGCTCAGGCCCCTCTCTCTGTCATTCCTATTCCCAGGGCACAGACAGGAGGCACTTGTAAATATCATCCAGAAGGCCATTTGCCATGATTAATACCCCATTTCCCTTGAAACCGTTGTTTGCTAAATTAGCTGGGGCCAGAGGGAATTGGTTGAGGAGCTTGAGTCTAAACTTTCTTAATGTTTAAAATAAAAAGAAACAAAACAGAAAAACTCACTTTAAAACCAAAATGCAGATCAAGTTGCATGCCCCGCCCCCGCAGACCTAGCGTCGTCCATTTACATTCAGCAGGTTTGCAGTTAATTATATTTTCACACCTGTGGCAGGAGTTACAGATGTATTTATAATGTGTCTGCCCGACTGGAGTGCCTTGGGGCTTCTCTAGGGACCCCTCCCCATACAGTCACCTCCCCAGCCACAGACACCGGTCTTCACGGGTCTATTTGGTGTAGCTGTATAAATTAGCAGAGGGGCCTCAGTTTTAAAACTCCTTTTCCAATGGGGAAAGGAAAGAGGCAAAGGTTCCTTAAAGTCAGAAAACTGGGTTTTTTTGAGAATAAAAGCCACAAGGCAGAGAGTAAGCCTTACCCCGCTGCTTAGGGAAACTAAGAACTGGAGATGCTTATGCAGAAATGAGAGGCCATGTTTGCAGATAAGCCATTGAACTTCATCTTCAGGAAAGCCACACCTGGGCTGGACAGCTTCCAAATCTTTCAGACTGCATGCATAGGGCATCATGGGGCCTGGGCCTGAGCCTGCGATTCTACAAAATGAAGCTGGGACATGGGCTTTGAGGTTGGTTCAAGGGAAAACATGATACAAATCGAGAAATTCCAATGGTAACAGGAAGTCAAAACAGATTTGAGACGGGAAACTGGTGGTAGGGTTGGGCTGTGGAGTTTTTCTACTCCACAGGTGTGTGTGTGTGTGTGTGTGTGTGTGTGTGTGTGTGTGTGTGTGTGTGTGTGTAATGGTGGTGGTGGTATGTACGTGTATGTTAATCCAAGATTTTGTCCCTCAGATACTGTCCATATTGTTTTTCCTTTGTTTTTAAACAATTCAGTTTTAATTTCATCTTAATTGCCTTCTTTTAATTTTTTTAATTTTATTAATTTTGTGTGCTTGATTGGAGAAAGGGCAGAGCACACTGTGTGGCGATCAGAGACTACTTAGGAGTCTCCTCTCTTTTTCTACGTTGTGGGTTATAAAGATTGAACTGAGGTGGTCAGTTTGGCAGCAGGTGCCTTTTTTTTCACCCTATCCTTTTTTTTTTTTTTTTTTTTTTTTTAAAGACAGAAGCTCTCAATGGCCTCAAACTCACAGAAGGCAGTGAGCCTCAGGAACCCATCTCTACCTGTCCACCATTGCAATCACACATGTGCCACCTTGGTGAGTTTTTTTCATGTGGGTTCTGCAGATGGAATTTAGGCTGTCACACCTGTGTAGCAAGTACTTTACTGGCTGAACTATTGCTCCTTTTCATCCACTTCTTCATAAAAAACCAAGAAGGCCCACACCGGGGGTGGGTGGGGGGCAGACCCATGGGTTGGGGTAAAGAGGTTCCTGGACCTCTCCAGGCCTACATGGTCTGGTGTCCTTAGGTGCCCTTGGTGTGCCATGGTATATCCTTCCTGGGCCCAAATCAGAAGAGGGAAGATCGGA
This sequence comes from Sigmodon hispidus, assembly GCA_004025045.1. Lineage (NCBI taxonomy): Eukaryota > Metazoa > Chordata > Mammalia > Rodentia > Cricetidae > Sigmodon > Sigmodon hispidus. The sequence goes on from PVIH01000287.1 coordinate 61,348, forward strand.
CTGTCACGTCCTTGTGATCCAGGGAGTCCCAGTTCTAAAACAAGTTCTGGTGGATAAGCAGGCATAGCACACACATTCTCCCACAAATATGTGCTGTCCAGTCCAGCTCTCAAGACCTGCTGTGGGGGCTCAGAAGGTGTAGGCGATGCTGAAGTGTGAACATTTTGTGCTCCAAAGAGTTGACAGACAACTCCTTTTGGTGGCTGCTGTGAGGTCTCAGTGACCAGCCACATTCTGCTGGCTAGGGCTCGCTCTGGTCATCCCTGGATCCTCTGGGCAGCTCCAAGCTAGAGGTCAGTGAGTGTGGAAACAGGACAAAGCCCTGTGATCTACAGAGCCAGCGTGACTTCAGGCTGGCAGCACTGCCCGACAGCTTTCCTCTGCTCTGTGTGCCTCCCACCTGCCCGGCCTGAGGGCTTCCTCTGCAGAACCCAGAGGCGCTTCTGTTCTGCCAGAAGCTTTTGTCCAGTGAGTCATTCATTGCTTCCAAAGATGGAAAAATGGACACCTTTTTATGGTGCATTTCCACAAAACAGGGTCAGCCTGCAACTCCATTTAATGAGAACACACTGTAAATGGCCTTTGGAGTATAGGGGGATCGTATTGTTAGAAGAGCCTGGAAGTAGGAAATGCAGCATCTGGAGGTCAATAGTTATGGCTGTAGGTCTCCCCCCAGCCATGTGCCTGGGCCAGAACCACTGCAGCAGTAGACAGCTGCCCTGCCTGGACTCATATGTCTCAGCTGGTCCTCCTAAGCCCCTGGGAATCCTTACAGACCACATGCGGCATGTCTGTTTAGAAATAGAATAATGCTTGCAGGAGAAATGAGGAACGTAATAGGATTTAAAAAACCACAGGACCCGATGGGGCTACAGATGGTGGAGGGGCTGGGAGGAGGGAATGGGGCCTGGGTTTATGGTGGGGAACGTGGCCTCAGGGAGGGCCTGGGATCTGCATCACATGCATCGTGTCCAACCTCATTAGCTGGCCCAGCGGGACTCCACTGCCACACTAGTGTGTCTGCCATGAGGAAAAGGATGCTCTGAAGATGCCGGTATGGACTAGGGGCAGCAAAAGGCTACCCAAGCTCAGATAACTGACTCT
>PVIH01000287.1:62551-149427 GCA_004025045.1 Sigmodon hispidus
GAGAGAGAGAGAGAGAGAGAGAGAGAGAGAGAGAGAGAGAGAGTCTACAAACAAAACCTTGGGAAATAGATCAAACTGGGATGTTTGGCTCCCGGCAGTTTTGCAAGACTTGGGGAGGGAGAGGTTTCTCCACTTTCTAGAAGCTTCCTTGGGGGTATGTCAGTAGCTGCTTACAGAGCTACCTCTCCATGTTCCTGCCTCACTCATCAGACCCACTTCTCAGAACTTCCTGGGTGTCCGTCCCTCTGGGTTCCCTTGGGCTACCATCTCAGTGTCCCTTCCCGGGTGTGGGGTGGGGGGATGTGGGGGGATGCAGCCTGCCTAGAAGGGAGACTTGGCCTGTCCAGCCGAAGGCCCCGTGACTGCTGATTTAATCTGGTCATATCTTTAGCAGTTAGGCCTGATTCTGCCATAAGCAGTGACTCCTTTTTGTATCTATTTGCCTCTGAGCTTTCTCCAGAGCTAATGTGGAGGATAGTGGGACATACCCTGGAAGACCAGAACCTTACTCCTATCCCTGCTGGAGGCCTTCCAAAGGCCCAACCCAACAGCCAAAAGCCTGGCACCTGAGAACAGTGTGGCCTGCTAAGAGTTGGGCCTGTTAGCCCGAGGCTCTGATGGGCCCAGCCTTCATGTTGGTTCTCATGTGGTTGAAAGAGAAGAGAAAGAACCCTGCCACTGTTCCTGTCAGCCCAGCTGAGCACTTCATCTATACCAGAGCTCTGCAGGTAAAAGGCCACCCTTACAGGCACAGTTCCAGTGATTCCTGTCCAGGCCCATTTCCAGAACCCCATGTGACCATAGGATGCTTCTAGAAGAACCGAAATGGGAAATGGAGCCCTGCAGTGCCTGAGCTAGCCGTCGCCTCCGCATGGACAGAGTGTGGGGAGAAGCCCTCTTCTGGTCAAAGTCTTTACTGACTGGAAGGCAGTTGGTTGGAGATCTCAGGGGGGGCATATGCTATGTCCCATGTTCTGGGTCTCTGGAATATTGAGTGGCCTGGGAGCAGAGCTTTTGGGGCTGAGAAGAATAAGCAGCCTAGGGAGGGCTTGGGCCCACCATCAGCCTCTGCTTCTGGGGTACTTCCTTTCCTGTCCTTCCAGCTCCAACACATTCCCCAAGGCCCTCTCCCAACTCTTGTTCCCTTTCTTACATTTTTGTCTCTTAAAAAAAAAAGTTGTAATGTGTTGTATGTGTGTGTGTATGTGTGTCCCTGTATGTGTGTGTATGTGTACATGCCATTATGTATGTGTGTGTGTGTGCATGTCCCCGTATGTGTGTGTATATGTACATGCCTATGGGTACAAGCCAGTGTGTGTACATGCCAGTATGTATGTATGTGTATGCATGTCCCTATATATGTGTGTATGTGTACATGCCTGTGGGTACATGCCAGTGTATGTGTGTGTACATGCCAGTATGTATGTGTGTGTGTATGCATGTCCCTATATATGTGTGTATGCGTACATGCCTGTGGGTAACCACCTTCCTCAATCACCCTCTGCCTTATTGTGTTAAGATGGTCTCTCACTGAGCCTGAGCTCACCTATGGGCTAGACTGACCGGCCAAGAAGGCCCGGGAGCCTCCCACCTATGCAGACCTTGCCTCTATCACCCAGCTACAAAACCACAGGCCCTACTATATACTCAGCTTTCTACCTAGGAACTGGAGGCTCGAACTCAGGACCTCATGACAAGCACTTTACCCACGCTCTTCTTTTCCTAACCCATCTCTTCTCACCCCTTCCTGCTTACCCACTGAATTCCTCCCAGGCCACCCCCCCTCCTTACACCTCTCCTCTCCTTTGTTTCTTTAATCAATTTCACCTTTCCCTCCTTCCTTTTCCTCCCCTACCCACAAGAAATATTTAATGGATATTAAATTATTTTAAACCAACTTTCTTTTTTTTAAAAAAATAGCTTGGTGATAGTGCTGACTCAGGATCATCTCCCTGTTTAATATTGAATATGCAATTAATAGATAGATGTTTAGGTTTGCCCCCCCTTCCCACCGCAGCAAGAATAAAAGAGCTGATTAATCTGGCTTGGGGCAAGTGTCAGAGCAGGAGATATATGGGGGAAAGGCGATGAGGTTAGCAGCTTGGAGTTGGAGAGCAATTGCCTTCCAGGCAACGGATGGGTGAAGAGGATTAGAACAGGCATTCGGCCGGGCTAGGGCTCAGGGGATGGCCCACACCTCCTTCGGCTCTGGAGAAGCTGCTAGGGCCGGGCCTGCCTCTTCTCTAGGTGAGTCCTTCATAGTTCAGGCCACCCTGGTTTCTTCCCCACCTCTGGGGATCCCTTTCTTTCAAGTCTAGAAGTACCATTTCCTTATGCTGTCTCCTCCAATTCTCTGGTTATCCTTCTCTGCAAGAACCACTGGCATTGATGATTCAAGCATCCTGCCTCCACTTGAAAGCTGCTGTCTATCATGTGACTTCCTGAATATGGGGCAGTGAAGCATTGCATCTCTGGGTGACTTGCACCCAGCTCTTACTGGGCCTACCTTCTAGAAACCATGTCTAGGAGAGACCCTGAACCCTGCTGGGGGTCTCTCAAGCCTTGAGCGAGGCTGAGCAAGGACATGATCATACCTTCATCACGGAGGAAGCCAGAATAGGAGGAAGGAGATATGTGGGCTTGCTCACTTAGGCCCTTTACACCTGAGTATATTACACCTTGGTTATCATGGTCTTTGAGTTGCTCAGTGAGCCCTAGGTTAGATGAGTCCATGCCCTAAGACATGAGATGCCTTTGGCAGGTGCCAGGCATCTGTTCAGGTCAAGAAGGGCCTGAGCCAGGTGAGCAGTTTGAAACAGAGGCCTCAGGGGAGTGTCCCGGAGGAGCTGTAGATCACTGGGACCAGGACCACTGTTAGTCACACTAGAATTCCCTTCACGACAACTGACTCTGGGTCTTAAGTATCTTTGATCTATCTTATTTTCGTATAAGCTTTTAGGGAAAGATGAAGAAAAGAGAAATCCCTTAATGGCTAGTCAAGCTAATGGGTAGTGAAAGCCAGGGCAGAAGCCCCTGGGCCTGGAAAGGTAGTGGCCAAGGGGCACCTGGGCCACATTCTGCTGTGGTGGGAGGCTTGGCAGGAGGCAGGACACCATTTCCTCCCCAGATCCTCTTTGGCCTGACAGACTCTGCCCTCTGACTTCTCTAACCCCTAGGTGCTGTCTAGTTTTATTTCATCTTGACACAGGCTAGAGTCATTTGAGAGATAGGAACCTTGGTTGAGAAAATGCCTCTATGAAAGTCAGGTTGTAGGCAAGACCATGGAGCATTTTCTTAATTAGGGGTGATATGGGAGGGCCCAGCCCATTGTGAGTGAGGCCATCTCGGGCAGGTGATCCTGGCTTCTAAAGGAAAGCGGGCTGAGCAAGTCACAGAGAGGAAGCTGGTCAGCAGCTCCATGACCTCTGCACCAGCACCTGCCTTCAGGTTCCTGCCCCAACTTCCTTCAGTGATGGACCATGATGTGAAAGTGTAAATCAGATAAAATATTTCCTCCCAACTTGCTTTCCGTCATGGTGTTTCAGTATCACAATAGTAACTCTAACTAGGACGCTCTCCCTGGCAGTGCCTGTTCCGGAAGAGACCCCTCTCTGCCAGAAGCCTGGAGGCAGGTGCCCCTCCCCTTTTCCTGTCCTCCAGGGTCCCTGCTTACAGGTGGCCAGCCGCTCAGTTCACCACCTGCCAAGCCTGTAGTTGCTTGGGTGGGGACCTGCTATTGGTAGGTAAGACAGTGTCCCCTTAGAGGGGTCCTGTGTCTGACCAGAGACTAAGTTTGCCCACATTCCTTGAGGGCATCGTTTGGTACTGGGTCCAGGCCAGTGAAAAGTAAGTGTGAAGTTGGGAGCTGAAGGAAGACTCCATGAGAGACAGAAAGAACAGCATCCTCCTTCCCAAGGCTGTCAGTCTGGACCCCAGTGTGGGCCCATGGCGCCCTTCACTCTTTGGGGCTGAGGCATCGCCTTCTCTCTTTCAGGTGAGACTTTGTATTCAGTACCATGGGAAAGGCAGTTGGCTGTGACAGAGTCCAAGCCTGGGTGTCAGAGGCCTGCCCTTGGATGCTGGAAAGTTTTTGTTTTTAAATCATTTTCTCTTATTTTCTTTTCACATTGTAGCAGGTTGAATCCTATCTAGGGGGTACCTAGAAGTTGGGCTGTATCCAGGGTAGGCACAGGTCACCCAGCAGCTGAAATAGGGAAGCATTATTGCTACAAAGGCACTGAATTTCCAGGAGAATTGTTGCCTGGTAACAGAGATGTCCCTGGCTGGCCACATGTCTTGTCTTCCCAGGGGCTGAGCTTCTGGGGGTTGGTTATCTATCTATCTACCATCTATCTATCTATTATCTATCTATCTATCTACCATCTATCTATCTATCTATCCATCTATCTATCTATCTATCTATCTGTCATCTCTCTGTCTTTCTCTCTCATGCGCTGGCATGTGTATGTGTGCTTGGAGCGAGCATTTGTGGGTGGAGTCATGGCTTCCCCTGTTTCCCTTCCAGACTGCCTGCTTGCATCCACCCTTCGGATCTTTATCTCCAAGCTTACCTTGTGTGGCCGCGCCCTCATCCCAGCCCCTCCCAGTTGTGTTCCTTTGCATCCCCAATTCCTCTTAAGATCACAAGCATTGCGTCTCTCCTAACGGGCCAGTGTTCAAATCCCACCGCAGTGAGTTTTTCTCAATAGCACTCAGGCAGGCGCACTTTTTTTTTTTTTTTCCCTAAAGAATGGGACCAGTTCCTTGTTTCTTTAGACAAGTATTAAGCCCTGCCCTCCTGCTCGCAGGCTCCTTCTCTCCTAGCTCCTCCCTATTGTCTTTCCACGCCAGTCACCGGAACAACAAAGGCCTGTCTGTCCCTAGCCTTCTGTCCTGAGATGGAGCAGCAGGAGGACGAGGAAGGGAGTCGCGGCAGGAGGACAGGGTGGGAAGAAAGGGGGGTGGGGGGAAGGGTCAGAGACAAGTGGGCCCTCACGTGAAGGGGGCTGGCGCAGGCAGCTACTACCTCCTCGGCTCTCGCTGTCCGCAGGCTTCACCTGGATCGGCCGGTTCATCTGCAACAGAGTAGAGGGAACAGTATTACAGGCAGTCTGGAACCAAAGTGTCAAGTGCACCGATGCCGGGATGCAGGACAGGCCGGCATTGGGAAGCCACACACCTAGAGACAAGCAGGCATTCTCCCAAAGCTCTACTCCTCTTCATCCACCGCCTCATTCTCCAAACAAAGCCCAGCACTGTGTGCACGCGGCGTGAATGGGTGGAGGTCCTCTGGGTTGGAGAAGCCATAGGGCTCCTCCCTCTTTGAATAGCCTGATACAGTAATCTGGGGGTTAGATAGCATGTCTGTGTCCCCTCTCTTTACCTAGAAGGCCCTCCTATACCCGAGACACACCTGTGGTCCAGCCTTAGGCCGAGCTGGTGCCCGCAGGTAGGTGTCTGACTTCAGGCCCTGCCAACTCAAAGCCTGGCCTGTGAGATGGACTTGGAGGAGGAGTTGGTTCCCACATCTGTGTCTGAAGAGGATCTCTAGACTGGGGTTCCCAAAAGCAGTCGTAGAGGCCCGACGAAAGTGGAGCAGACACCACCAATTTTCTTGTGCTTGTAGGTTCTGGGGCCTGCGGGGGAAGGGGGGGCGGGATTCTTCCTAGAATTGGTGCAATACTACATTTGGCCACTAGGGGTCTCTGAACTCCAAGCATCTTGGCTCAAACCGCCCGTTAACAGTCAGCTTGGCAAGGTATTAGGGTGGTCTCTCCAGCCTCTGGTTCCCGCCGTATTTCAGACAATAAAAATTATAGAAACCACACAATGCGATGTTCTTTATGTCTTCACCATGCTTCTACTGTATGCTCCTCCATAATCTTTTTTTTTTAATGTGGTTGCATTTCTCTCATAAGAACAGACCCCAAGAGGCTAGGAGGTAGGAAAAGAACCCCCATTTTAAAGACAGAGAAGCTGAGGTCAAGAGACAATCACGTGCTTTTCCAGGCCACCTTTTGGAAGGTTTGCAAAGGCTATTTCTGCACTTGCTTCCCCTGCACCTTAAGACTTTGTTGCCAAGTGCCCTCCCTTGCGGGGCCTGGACCAGCAGTCACAAGCTGCCTCCTGCCTTCCGGTCTAGGATTTGAAGTGAGTTTTGGCTGCCTCCAGACAACTGCGGGTTTCGGCAAGGATGTTTGTGACTCAGCAAGGTGAAGCTGAGGCCAGGGGAAGGGCAGAGCCACGCAAGGAAGGACAGAGGCAGTGCGCAGGATTCAGAGTGAGGGCAAACGGAGAAGGAGACACGGGAGCCAAGGCAGGCCCCTGGGGGCCCGGCTGTTTCGCCTGGCTACCAGGACGTGATTGACAGCCCTGGAAGGGGTAGAAGGAAGGTGCTGTGTATGAAAAGCTCCAGCCCCTCCAGCCCCCCAGCCGCGGGAGCAATGTCATACTTCAGCAAACTGCCAGCATATGGAAGTGTGACGGGGTGCTTTTGGATCCCCAGGCAAGATAATCCGTTCCAAACTCTGAAGGAAAGGAAATGTCTAGAAGAAATCTCACTATGAGAGGGGATCCAGGGAGAGTTTTGTCACTCCTGGCTTGCTGTTTGGAACTTGGCATCTCACTGGGGATTAAATCTAAGGCTGTTTTGGTGCTAGCCAGTGCTCTAACACTGAGCTATAGCTTTTCACTACCCACCTGGGATAGTTCCCCTCCCCATCTGAGGACTTTACTGACTTGGGCCCAGGTACCCAGTTATGACCTCTGCTTTCTCTCACACTTATCTCTCCAGACTTTGTGCTTTCAAAGTAGACAGTTCTCGGAGGTCAGGAATATTACCTGTATCTTTCTGAGAGGAACATTAGTAGGATGTTACCAGGGAGGCAGAGCCAGCACTACCAGCGACATAGTGAGCAGCTTTCTGTTAGGGACCCTAGCCACTTGGGCAGGAAGGACTGATCAGTAAGTGGAGAATACACAAATGTCCCAGCCAGGGCAGCTCGGAGCAGATTCTTCCGGCCACCGAATTGTATATTAATCTTTTTGGTGTAGAAGCTGCTTCCATTGTCTCTTGTATGCTCCGACCCCACATTTCCACACCTTCCTCCCTCAAGTCTATTCCTTGGGCCTACAATGTCCTGCTCCAACATTCTATCATTCCTTAAGGCTAACAGGGTTCCCACTGTGGACTGAATTTTACAACCCTCATTCATACAGTGAAACTGTAGCCCTCAGTGTGACTGTATCTGGAGAAAGCAAGACTATCAAGGAGGTGGCTATAGTCACATTTAGTACTAAGGCAGGTCCCACATGGCTAATGTCCATGTGATGGAGAGAGGAGACACAGGGGCCTGTGCACACAGAGGTCTCGGGAGAACACAGCAAGGTGACCCCTTCAAGGAAGAAAGACTTCCCTCAAAACCAAACCTGCTCAAAACGTGTTCTAGAATGTCCAGCCCCCAGAGCAGTAAAAAAATACATTTTGGTAATTTGTATTTTCTGGGTAAAAACACCCAGAAACCCCAGCAAATGAACAAATCTGGCCCATGAGGTCTGACTAACGGAAGGATCTTACAGGGAGTCCATCCTTTTACATATAAAAGATACCTGAGAGTGGAAATCCACTTGCAAGGGGTGGGAGACTAGGGCTGCCTCAGACTCTATAGCTGTTACATGCATTATATTGCTAGGTTATGGTAACTTCTAGAATATATGTGAATAGAAACACTCCAGTGAAGGAATCAGGTCTTCTAGAGATGACACCAGCCCAGAGCAACGTAGACAGTAAGTGGAAGCATTAGTGTGAAGCTAGCGTTCTAGACAGCTGCCTCTGGGGTTGGAAGATGCTGGGATCCACTTGCCATGGGCTCAGGGATGGTCTAAAAAGGATCCTAGCCAAGAACTGAAGGGGAGAGCATTGGTTGGGGAATGAATCTGGCTGAGTAAGGCAAGCAGAGGTGTGAACAAGACCATGTGTGTGTGAACAAAGAGCCTTCATCCTTATCAATGTGTGTGTGTGTGTGTGTGTGTGTGTGTGTGTGTGTGTCTTGGCTCTGAGTTCTAGGCTAGTATTCTTTAGAACAGTTCTATAGGTTGCCAGGGTCTGACAGAAATATTTTTGACATGATACTTCCTATTTCCATGGCAAACTGAAAGGTGATGGATGACATTTTCTCCACATACTTAGAGCCATTCACTCTAGACGCCTGCTTTCCCGCAGCCACTCCTTGGCCCTGTCTTTGGTAGCTGACCCCTCAGAATGTTCAGCTTTACACTCCTGAGTTAGGCCTGGCATGCCCTCATCAAAGAATCCTTTATCCCTTGCGAGGCCTGGACAATAGACCTAGACCTCCCCTAAGGTTTCCGGTTGGCTCGTTCACTCCTCATTGCCTCCTGTCTCTCTCCTCAACTTAACTGAGGGCTTCCTGGTGGTGGGAGTCTAGGTTCTCACTGTCCTTTAAGCCTCAGCCACAGGATGGGCACCTCAGGTTCTCACACAGACCACTGGAGCAGAGCTGACGTGACTCCCACAGAGCTGAGCCGCCTGCAGCCACTTTGCCACGCCCTTGCAGCCCAAGGTGGGCAGTAGTCAGCCAGCCTTTTCCAGGGTTGGCTCAAACGCTGGCCAAGGTGGTCCAGATAACATTCCGGCCCAGGCTTTCTGATGTTGCAGCAGAAGTAAAATGTCAGCCTGTGATGTGGAGGTTTCCCAGCTACAGTGGGCTCTTCACAGAAGGCTATGGCAGGAAGAAGACAGCCTTCCCCTGTTCCTCATCCTATACAGGTCCAGCTCATCAAGCCCTGGTCCCACCTCAATTAAGGAGGGAAGTGTGGACAGAGCAAGCTGACTGGGGTGGAGGGCACCAAATCAGGCCGCAGAGGAGGTGAGAGATGGCAAGACCAAGTGTGGCCCAGGGTGAGAAGCCAGTACACCAAAGAAAATGGAGAGAGAAAGAGTGTGTGTGTGTGTGTGTGTGTGTGTGTGTGTGTGTTGTGGTGGAGAAAATGATGCCAAAAGAAGACCAAAAGGGGGGCCAAGGACCACCTTACACTCTCCTTGTAGCAAACATTACTTCTCAGGGATAAGCCTAGGTCTCAGGACCCCATTGGTCCTCACCTTTCTCCTTTCTCACAGTTTCCTGTCATCCACCCAGACCTCCCAACAGTGTGGGGGCCCTGAGAAAGCCACCACGTGTCATTTTCTTAAGGTGTGTTCTTTATTCTGGATTCTGCCATGCAGGATGGGCTGGGGTGTCAGCCAGCCAGAGGTGGCCTTCCCTGGATCAGACACAGTTCCCTAAGGAGTTACAGGCTCCTGTGCCCATCCTCTGTGGAGACTATTTGGGAACTGTGATCATTTCCCATGTAGAGTCTCCTCAGAAGGAGCAAACTGATTTGGCTTGATGAATGCAGTGGTTTCCTGAGCTCTGCACAGGTGACTGGGGCCAGAGGGGAGCTGGCTCCTTCCTGTCCTTTGCCACACCCAGGTCCAGCCTCCTCAACTTCTGGTTCTGCTTTGGGGAGAGAGATGTGTTTGGAGTGAGTTGGTCTCACTAGATCAGAATTTAGGGCCAGCTTTGCTCTGTACAAAGGCAGGGGGGTGGGCAGTCAGGTGGCTCCTTCCCAGCCCCTTCCCTCCGGCTCTGTCTCCCTGTCCCCCGCCTCTTCCCCTGCCACTCTCTGCATCAACACATAGCCATGCATTAAACAAGACATTCCATTAATTTCTTCATCATCATAACGTACGCTGGGACATACCCTTTAAATATTCATTCAGCTATGAAAACTGGGCATTAAAATTTTAATAATGTCAAGCTCATTTGAACCAGGCTCCTTGGGGACGATTACGATACAATTAGAATAAATACGATGATTGAGCTGGTCAAAAGGTTTCACCTGTCCAGCGTGGTTCTCTGTATAGGTAGAGACCTGTGACTGATGGGCAGACAGACTGACAGACAGGCCAGGCTCTTTCCTGACTCCATGTCCCTGCCTCCACTCCTGTGGCATCCTTCTGCTCTGTTGCCACACTGGCTCCTCACAGGTCTCTGCTGCCTGATCCCTGAGAGCCAGAGTTCAGGGCCACCATGTGTCTTCAGGAAGATGGCTCTGATTAGCACTCATATTCCAGCTCCTCCTGGTAAGTGCAGGGCTGCTCACTGGATTTATGTGAGAGCATGGTCTTATTTATATAAGCTTTCACTCTCCAACCTTTAAAGGGTTCTTCGGAGTACAGTGAACTCCAGCTGTAGAGGGGGGCCAACCTGGACATTCAGGGGTCCCTGAACAATCAACTGTCCCCTGTCACCAGAGGGAGAGACATCCACCTTCTGCAGGAATGTGCTCCCTAAGACTGTTAAGGAGATGTGGGGTGAGGCTGAGCCTTCCTGCATTTTTCATTTCTTACAGCTGTCAAAGCCCATTCTGGAGGTGACCTAGGACTGTCCTCCTGTGTTCTCATCCAGATTCCATCTTTCTGATGACAAGAAAATCATTTCTCATTAGGTCAGAGGCCCTTAGAAGCTGGTACCTTCAGACCCAACCTCTTGACTGAGCATCCCTGGATCACATGTGCACATGCACATGTGCACACGCATGTTTGTAGTATATAACCTAACCATTGCCTTTAAAGAATTTATTTTGGCTTGTGGATCAGGATGAAAGAAGAAGGTATGTGAATACAGGAAGAAGTGTCCATTATAGGACAGGCAAGATCTGCCTCTCCTGCTTTCTATGTCTGTGGGCAGAAATAGCCCTGCGGTGTAGAAAACCCTGTAATTGGCCTGATTTCAAAGGGCTAGTCCTCTGTGTTCCATTCTGAGTTTCCCTTCCTACTGGAAGTTCTTGAGTCCAGTTGCTTCCTGATTTGCAGGTGAGGACCACTGGGGACAAGTGATCTAAATGTGTGCTATGCTATCTCTGGGACAGAGTCAGTACTGGTGTGGAGGGAATAGACTGCTGGGATATGACCAGCCATGTCACAGCACAGCCAGCCTAGGCTGCCATAAGATGAGTGTGTTCCATCCTGATCCCTATAATTTGCCAACTGCTGGTTGGCACCGATAGCATCCATGATACAATGAGTGGGGATCAGCGCACACAAGGAGACAGCCTTTGCATGACCAAAGATACCAAACCAAAACCATGTGCCAGAACATCACTTAAAAACACAAGTTCAAAGCTAACACTCAAAGAATTCCGAAGTAGAGACACCATAAATTTTAAGCCTGTACGCTTTCCAAGCATAGGAATACGGCTCAAAGGTATCTCTTTAAAAGGTAAACTTCAACCCCTGTCCTCTCCTGATCCCACACTTGTGGAGATGGGATTACATCATGTAGTCAGCTTCAAACCTACAATTCTGCTTTCACCTCTCCAGGGCCACCATCTTGTCAACTCCAGGCACTTTTGAGCACAGAGACTGGAGTGCAAGTGGATCCCTTTATGGTCAGAGAGTGAAGCAGCTTCCCTCCCTCCCCCCATCCTCCCCACCCCCACCAATAAAGTCTCAGGGAACAAAGGTATGTGGTTCTCCATGCTGCCTTCCCTAACCTTTACCTTCCCACAAATACTGCAGTTAGCACATTAATGACAAAAATATTTCTCCCAAACTTCCAAGAGGTCAGGCTCTCATGTGGTGCTGGGTTAGGTTCCCAGGCTGTGAGTCGCATGCTTGGCAAAGTTGACGGAAAGACTGAGCCCTTGCCTGGGGGTTTCCATTGCCCTGGTGAGGAAGGCTCTCAGCGGAAATACAGAGGCTGTGTGCATGATTTGTAGTTTGTTGTGAAATATTACTGTTTTAATTGCCTCCTTAATAAATTGCATATGGTTCACTCCATCAGAGAAAGGCTAGAGGTTCAAGGAAATATGCCTTTCATCATCAGCAAGATTTGATTGTGGACTCCCTCAGTACCCATAGCACCCCACCTTGGCTTGCCCAGGGCAGCTGGCCATCTATCAGTGTATAGACTCCAGGGATGTCTGGGGCATAGCTGCTGTGGTTCTCTTTCCTGCTTTTTGGCTTCCTATCTCTCCAGTGGGTCTTGGCTTGCACTCTTGGTCCTGTAATATATATCAGGTGTCTTTTCAAGTCTGTCCCTTCTCATTCTTCCTTTCATTGCTTTGTGGCATTGATGGAATATTCTGGTCCCAGACATAATGTTTTGTTTAATGTCTGTCCCCACTCCGTTAGGGAAGGCTCACATCCATATTGTTTCTGATGCACATCCTGGACCAAGTCATGGCTGCAGAACAATGGGTATCTAAAACATCCCAAGGACCTGGAGGTCATTACAGTACTAGAGAATGATCCCCAGAGCCCATGTGAAAAAGCTGGGCAAGGCAGCATGACCTTATAACCAATTCCAGAGATGGGAAAGTAGAGCCAGGCAGATTTCTGAGACTCCCCTGCCAGCCAGCCTAACTTACTTGGTGAGTTCCAGGCCAGTGAGAGACCTTGTCTCAAAAGTCTAAGCTTTGTTTGCTTCGGCATTACATACACTAAGACTGGGGAGAGGCAGAGAATATTACCATGGCCCCTTAAAAAGAGTGCCACATGGATCCCCACAGCGGTCCATAGTTTGAATGTACAAGGGGGACTTGTTGAGGAGAGAGGTCTCAAAGGAAGACGGAAGGGGACTGGAGGGAGAGATGAATAAAGTTCACCATATAAATACTTTAAATTGTCAAACAAAACAAAAACAAAGTAGACAGTGTCTTGTGAAATGACATCTGAAGTTGACTTTGCCCCCCACACACATGTGGGCATGTGCACTCACAAGGGAACACACACACACACACACACACACACACACACACACACACACACACGACTTCACGTACTTATCAAATGGATGACCAAGTCCCCTCTCAAGTGGCATCATCACCCTAGTCTCTGGGGCTGGCAGAAGTGCTTGGAGGCTGGAAGTGGGTCATATGCCTTCAGACTTGTTTCCAGACCAAAGAGAAAGGCCCTTTTAATCCTCTGCCCTCCAGCCAAGCGGCAGTGTTGTACCTTAGGATTAAGAAGGGTTTATTGAAGCAGTGATCGCCCTTTAGAGAGACAGCCAGCAATACCAACCAGACAGAAGAACAGGGTTATTGTTAAAATATGTATATCTAGAGCTCATTGAAATACAAGCCCTCCAGACAAGATTTTTCTAAAAAATAAAACTTACTTCTGTCCTCACTCCCTGACCCAAGGAGGCCATATGATGCTTGTGGGGTCAGGATACATCAGCTCAGTCAAGGTCTTTACCCCTTTTCACCTCCCTCTTCAATTTGACTTGCCAACTAAGGCCCGTGGCATATTCCTTGGACAAAGTACTTGAGATAGCCTCCAGGTCACTCCCAGAGACCCTCCTTCATCCCTCATCTCTTCTAACTTTATTATAACGCAATTCTTTCAAGCCTTCCATGATTGAGCCCTCTTGATCACACCTATGACTTTGTGTGTGGTATGCACATGTGTGTGCAGATGTGCATAGTGTGCAATGACCAGAGGCCAATGTCTTCCTCCATTGCTCTTCACTTTAATTTTTGGAACAAAATTTCTCACTGAACCTGGAGTTCAGTGATTAAACTAGACTGGTTGACCAGTAAGCCCTGGGAATCCTCCTGGCCCTGTCTTTCCAGTGCTGGGATTACAGATGCACTTCAGTGAGCCTGGCGTTTTATGTGAGTCCTGGAGATCAAGCCCAGGTCTCGAGGCTTGCATGGCAAACTCTTTGCTGACTAAGGCATCTCTTTGACCCTCATACCTGTTGTACTGTGCATCACTGATTCAGGATGCTTTGCTCTGCACTGTCAACAGGGTTGGGTTTCAAGGACAGTTGTTCAGAAGCAGCATAGCTTCTAATGACCTGATGGCTGGATCCTATCATAGGGATGGAATTTCTGGCCGTGATAAAGGACCTGTGATGTCAGGCACATGGTGGGAACTGTGCACCTGGGCAGGATAAGGGTGAACTGTGACGAGTAAGTCTCTCTTATGATCCAGAATTTTCCATGACCACATAGTGAACATTAAATCCTTTGTTCTTTCCTGAAACCCAACTCTCAGGGTGGGTTGGATTAGGATTGGAGGGCATCATGTATATGGGGGAGGTACAGGGGTAACAAAGAACAGGAGGGTCAGCCACAAGGTATGAGGGTGAGAAGACTCACTAAGGTGAGTGGAAGGCCAGCCTGTACTTGCTAAGACTGGCAGGGCTGTGGGTTGGGTGTTCTCTGCTTGTTTGAAACAAGACAGAATTAATTCCAGCAGGGCCTCTTCTAGCAAGAGCATGGAGTGGAGTGAGCTCAAACAGGCCTGAGAGATGCCAGACAGATGATTAGAGCAAGATCAGCCACTGTTTCCTGGTATCTTGTCCCCTATAGCTGTGTGAGAAGATAGGAGTCCAGACTGATGCCAGGAAGATGCTGGACAAACTGATCAATTATCCTATGACATAGCTGTCGTTCTGGGCTCCCAAGTGAGCACAGGCCCCAGGCCAAACCTAGCAAGGGGAATAAGAGTGTGTGTGTGTGTGTGTGTGTGTGTGTGTGTGTGTGTGTGTGTGTGTAATGCAGAGCCTTTAGTCCCCCCACCCCCTTGCAGCCTACATATCCTCTTTGGTCCAGCCCTCCAAGCAGGCTGCCTGGCAGTTGCTATGCAACAGGCTTCTCTGCTCTACAGTGTCCAGCCACTAGCAGCACGCAGCACTGGGAGGCTGTTCTGTGGTGGGCGGCTTGTGCTGCCCACACTCCTTCATCTGTTCACCTTCCTCCTCTTCTGAGCCTTCTCCTCCTCCCTTTAGATTTATGTCTAAAGTCTATTGCTCTTTCACCTAAAGGGTTAGAAGGAAAGTTTCTCCCATTGTCCCTGTGTCCTGGACTGGTCAGAGGTCCTTTGAAAGACCCAGCCCGAGGCCATTGCTGCTTCTAGTACAGAGAAGACCCCCCCCCAGTTGCTGTTTTGTGTTCCTTGTCCCCTGGACCTCCATGACACAATGAGGAGGGCCAAGTCTTCATGGCTCACACTTCTCTAGGCAGAGGCACGTGAAATACAATTGCCAAGATTGGAACCAATGGATCTCTGACCCCAAGGAAGCTGGGGTTTAGTGGTCCTGCATCCCTGACAAGACATTCAGCTCTCCAGTGCCCAGGGTTGCTTGTCCATGTTAGTCATACTGTTCCCACCCATCCATCAGGGCCGTGCTGGCAGAGGTAGGCGGATCCTCACAGTCTTAGTTAAGCACTGCTGCCGTGGAAACCAAACTAATTAGCTGCTCAGCCAGGCTGGGTCACTAACCCTCTTTGGGGGGGAGGGTGCATGATGGTTAAAAAAACAGTGGATGGATAATTCTGGATGAAAGAGGCTCTGATTGAGATCCAGGCCCAGATTTTAATTCTAGCTTTGCAGTGTACTTACTCATAAAGACAACAGTCACTTAACCCCTTAAAGGCGTACCTAGAATGCTGGGGGATGGGGCTTAATGAAAACCCTATCACAGTGTCCCACAGCCATCCCCTCCCTCCTGCCCTCTTGTGGCTCTCCCCCGCCCTGAGAAAAAGGCTGAGATTATGGTGGAAAGGCCATGCGTGACCAAGAAGCAGGTGTTTCTAAATACCAGATACTTGCAGTACTTGTTATCTGCCTCCTCCCAAGGGCCTTGCCTTTGTTGTTCTTGTTCTAACTTTGTTCTCTCTGCCTGGTCTATCAGTACCTGTGCTCATCTCTCCAATGAACTACAGCATTGACTCGCTTGCTCGCTCACTCACTCGCTCACTCATTCATCCACGCAAGGCTTATTGAGTACCTTTGTAGGCAAGACCTGTCTTATCACACACACACACACACACACACACACACACACACACACACACACCCTTCCAGACACAAACCAGTGTTCACTGCCCAGCCTTCAGAAGAAGGACACTTGCTAAAACCCTACTCTGCTTCATTCCTCTGGGGACCCATTGTATTTTGGGCTTGCTGATTTGGCTAGGTTGGCTGGCCAGTGAGTTTCAGGGGTCAGCCTGCCTCTTCCTCAAGAGGGCTGTACTGACACAGGCCAGTACAGACAACTTTTTCAGTAAATGCTGGGGACTCAGGTTCTAATACTTATGTAGTGGGGTTGGAGAGAGGGCTCCGCGGTTAAGAGCACCGTCTGCTCTTCCAGAGGACCCGGGTTCCATTCCCAGCACCCACATGGCAGCTAACAACTGTCTGTAGTTCCAGTTCCAGGCAAACACCAAGGAAAATAAATAAATAAATAAAGTTTAAAAAAATTAAAAAAAAATACTTATGTAGCAAGCACTTTATTGACTAAACCATCTACCCAGTCTACTATGTGTCTATTTTTATTTTTATTCCATACGAGTTTGCTACTATGGCTCTATAGTGTAATTTGAGATGAATGTTTATTGTTATTGTTGAGATAGATTCTGAAAATGTAGCTCAGGTTGTCCTTAAACTCACTATGTAGAGCAGGCCATCCTCAAAAGCTGCCTGGTGCTTCAGACCCCCAGATTGTTGGGTGTGAACTTCCATGCTTGTTTCATTTTTCCTGGGTTTTCTTTTAAAGCAATTATGACTTGGGCTTTATACTTCTACCCATTGCACAGCATCATGACCAATCCCTGAATTGGTGACATATAGCCCTGCATTGGCAGGGACCAACGAACTACCAGCTTGAAAAAGTTCTCTTATTCTTACTGGGGGAGAACTGCCTGGAGAATGGATATTCCCAATGAGTATGAACTTCAGTGACCAGTGAAGCCCAGTCTCCTCTCCCAAATGTGGGTCTCTCTCATCTCCCTTACCTGCTGCTGACCCTGCCTCCCAAGGCAGTGCTCCATGGTTGAGCATTTCTTCACACCCAAGGCCTTAGTGTTTTCTTGTAAACATTTCCAAGATCCTCCTTCAACTATCTATCAGGTGCCCAGGACAGACACCTGTCCTGCCTTTGCAGGGATCTCTGCACGTACAGCTGACACTTTGCAGCCCACAATGCCACTATTGCCTCGGAAGATTTAGACCCAGAGCTCCTGGACAAACATGGAGAGGAGGTAGGATTTGACCCAGGGACTTGGACAAAGACCCTTCCCTGTATCACCTGCTCTTTTACATCCCTGCTCATTCCCTCATCTTACTGGAGTCACGTGGCTCCCTCACCTTCTAGGCTGGTCCCCAGCAAGGTTTCTTCCACTCCCACTCCAAATCTGAACCCTCTTAATTCTCTCGCAGTGCTTCAGCCTCAGCACAGGCCTGGGGAGCAAGCCCCCAGCAAGTAAATGACAAATGAGGAGGGAATTGCTCTTAATCCCCAGGCCACAATCTGGTGATGTCGGCCAAGCGCAAACCTGAGTCATCCCCTCAACAGCAGGCAGCGACATTTGCTTTTTGGACTTTGTTTTGTCTCTGAGCTTTAGGTCTAATCATCTCCCTCCCCTTCCCTCCCTCCCTCCCTCTGCCCCTTGTGCTCCAGTGTTCTAAAGTGAGCCTGCACCCAGCTCGTCCAAGCCTGTTTTCCTGGCATTCATTAACACAGCTCTCCAGCCTCCAACAGGCTAAATGATGAATCAGGTTAAATTCCAGACAACAGCCGCACACCACCATCAATTAGCCATCTCCGGGGCAGCTTCATTAGTAAGCATCGATCACGGTCCTCCTTCTGGAACATGCCAGGGTCTCTGGGTCACGGGCACTGCCTGCAAGTGTGTCAGGCTTGGGTGCAAATATTAGCACGTGCATGTGAAAGCTGGAGTGTGGGGTGAGGGGCAGCTCATTACACAAGAGTGGGTGGGCACATGCTGGGTGAGTGGACCAGTGGGTGTGAAAGTACATTCGTGATAATATACATGTAAGCGTGTGCAAAGTATGTGTATATGTGTGCCTATGTGTGTGTAGGGAACTCTGCACACAGGTGTGGCATGGGATGTGTGTGCTGTACAGGTGACGTGTGAGTGGAGTGTTCTTGTATTTGAGGGTAAGGGGCTATGTTTCTCCTCATCTAAAGCCGTGTCTTCCTTCCAGCTGCCCACGAATCCCCCTTGCTCTGCCCCTGGCCAGGCAGGCCCGTGTTCTTCTTCTGCCTGAACACTTGTATGTGTCTGCTTCCGTGCCTTGCCCCCACCCCTTTCTTCCTCAGAGATTGCTCTTGGCTTGCAGTCCTGTGAGGTATTCCTAAACTCTGCCTTGCCATTCCTACCCTGCTCCTGGATTCTGGATGTCAGCCAGCTGTTCTCTAGCCCAAAGCCAGAAATGTTCCCACAGTCAGTTCTCAGGCTTTGGGGTCCACTTTTTTGGGGTCAGTCACATGTCAGCTCCCATGGCCTGCCACATCCTCCAAAACCTTCAGCTCTCTAAGCGTAGAAGCCAACCCTCTATTATCCCCCATATTTGCCTGAGGTAGCAAACTTCTGATCCAGAAACGGCTGGAAGGCTCAGTGACCCCTGTGCCCACAGGCAGACCCTCTCTCTTCAGGTTTCCCACTCTCGACCTGCACCCCCTACTATCACTCTTGAGAAACCAGCCTGAACATACTTCCTCAAGACAGCAGTCATCTGCATCTCCCTCTGACCTGATCTCCACTGTTTATTTCCTAGTACTGTCCTCATACCATGCTGGCCACAGGCCAGCAACCTGCAGCCACTCACATCCCCATTATACTTCCAAAGGTCTGCTTTAAGGGGGATTAGAATCAGCCTCAGAATCGCACATGGGACGGTGTGGTCCTTACATGTGAGCATTCAAGTGGGGACAGATGTGTGACCTCTCATGGCAGCCTAGCAGATTGGCTTCTTAAAGGTTAATTAAGAACCTTCAGCTGGACAGCACGGCTATGGTGCGGCCAGTGACGGTGGATGCTGTGTCTCTCCAGACCATTAAACACTAATTAGGTTTGGAAAGTCTATTGAGCTCCTGAGGTCTTGTCAAGGCAGGTGCTGGCCCCGGGATGCCCTTTGAAATACCAGCGCGATCACCTTGACCCCAAGCCCAGCTGGTGGACACCCTGCATCCTCAGGTTTTAAGCCACATTTCCCATCTCACTGTCTCTCCCTTGCCTGGTCTTCCCTGGTCTACCCACTCTCTTGATGCTTGCTTGCAGAACGGGCAGTCAATTTGGGGCCTGCCCACTGGATATCTCCTTAGATCTCTTCTTGCTCCCAAGATGTCACCTCTGTCCACCTTTACCCATTGGAAATAATCATGCAGTGGCATGAGGGCCTGGTGGCTGCGATAGGCTAATAGTGGTTGCAGAACTGGACAGAGCTCCAGTGTCCAATAGCAAAGGATGTTCTGGAAGAATCCAGACCCTATGCTTCTTCTTGGACTTGTCTTGCCTTCAGCCTTGAGATGTCTGGCCCCAAGGATTCCCCTGGTGGAACACTGCTCCCGCTTCAGCAAAGCCTCACCCACTGGAGCCCCAGCAACTCTCCAGGTACCTCTTCCCTGGTGAAGTCAGCAAGAGCATCCACAAGCTATCTGCTCCCAATACCATTCATTCAATTCAGACAGCTGCTCAGTACCCGAAGCCCTGCCCTGTGCTAAGAGACCTTGAAGGAGATGTCCTGGAAGGAGACTCCCTACCTTGTGGGGTCTTACCATAGGCGATCAATATCTATGTGAAAGTCCACTGGTTCTTATCTTTAGCTCAAATTGTCATGGGGCTCAGAGAGTTTTGAAGGAGGGAGATAAGTATCGCTACACCCAGATATACAAAAAGATCACATAATCCCGGGTTTTCCTAGATGCTGGGTGTGAGTGTGAACTTTTGGCTCAGTTGTAGAAAAGTTGGGAAATGGGAATGAGATTGGCCTCAGGCCTTTTCACGGCATTTTCATGTCTTCCCTGACCTCAGCTCTAGGAACATGCATCTGAGAACACATGTGACTATTGTCACTATTCATGGCCACCATTGCCATGTGGCCTCTTATCACCACCACCATCATCGATACCTTCATCATCGTCCCCAGCAGCACCACACACTATGCCTCCTATAGTCTGCCTTAACTCACAGGTAACACCATTGGTCGGATGCTGGATGCTGGAGAGCTTGTGTTCTGACTGGAGCTTTCTCGTCACTATTTCCCATGGCAGTTACTTTTAACCTTTATGCTAACCTGGTCCTGTAACCGAAGATTACACAGACCAGCTCAGCAGTGACTAGCAGCTTGCCGCATCCCAGTCACTGAGGCACCACGCCACTCTGTGCTGAGGATGAGTGTTATCTCAGCTACCTTTCCTGGATGAATGGTGCCCTGAGCAGTGCAGGCCAAGCAGGTCAAGGCCCCAGAACACTGCTGAGGAGCCAGCTTGCCATCATTTGTCCCTCAGTCCTCTCCACGGACCCTCTGGACAGACCCTGCACCTGGACTACTTCCAAGGCAGGCTGGAAAGGAGGTGGGATGTGTGCATCATTCAGGTTTCTTCACCCAGACTTTTAGACTCCCCAGTTCTGGTGACAGGCAGGGCTGAAGTGAAGTGGGCCTGTGTGGGCCCAGGAGGCACAGCCCAATTTCATAAGCACAAAGTATTATGATTGCATTGATTTCCGTCATAAATCATATTTCCTATCTCCTGACTTTCTCTCCTGCGCCCCGACTTAAGCCTTGGTATTTTCTTTAGCTACTGCCTCTGCCGAGACTAGAGATGATATTAGGATAATGATGATAAATTTTGCCCCGAGGTTAGGCCACTCCCTCTGTGTGGGGAGGGGAGACTGTGTGTCTCTCAGATGGAACTTTTGACTAGAAGGTGGCTTTCCTGAGGACCTAGGGAAGGGAGGGTGTTCACCTATGCCTGGATGTTTGTTGTTTTTTTTCATACAGGTACACGGGCACACATATATGCACATGCGAGTATGTTTATGCTTATTCTCCTACACATGCAAAGACTTTGTAAGTTTTTTGCTAAAATAGCTTCTGCGTGAACACATGGAGAGGACAATAGGGTTAAGGGTCAGAGTCAGCCCTGAGCCTTCAAGGAGCAGTTACCACCAGCCTTGGTGGTGCTGGTGACTTAGGACCCTGTGTGTTCCAGGTTCCCTCATGTGATATACCTCACATGCTATCCTGTGTTATAGTAGCTCTGCTGTGCCTTGTTCTCCCTTAAGAACCTGCAGTGGATCCCTGTGACAGCTGAGACGGGGCCTCATCACCTTCTCACAATGCTACCAAGCCTGGGATATCTTGGTGGGTGGGTGCACATTTTCCTCTAAACCTTGGCTTCAGAAAATCTTTCTGTAATACAGTTGACACCTTAGATGGGGGACCAGTTTGGCTTTCAAAATGCCACATGAACCAGGAGATGAAGCCCATGGCTGGTGCTCTGAGCTCTTGGGTTTAGACCTTTCCAGATGAGGTGGGTTCTGCTCTGACTGAGTTGGAGTCACTTGAGGGGGTGACAAAAACATTTGGGATCCCAGGCACAGCACCAGGATATTCCCATGGGGCTCTGGGCTGGACCGCCATAGTGTACAAGACTCTTTGGAACTACAGATTCTCTAACACATGGATTGGTCTTGGGATAGGAAGGGTTCAGTGGGGCCATGGACTAATGGTTGGCCTCTTATCCACTCATCTATTCAACACATATTTCTGAGCTGAGTGTCTTATAAGGCAGATGAGAGTGGTTAGGATCGTCTCTAGACTAGGGCTTGAGACCTGTGTATAGTCTGTTGGAATTTGTCAGACATCTGGAATAGTGTGTCCTTGCTGACAGCGAACACAGAGATGGAGTCACAGACTCAGAGAAGATGAAATGGTCTAACCTACCGCCCACAATCCAGGAAGCTGTCTCACAGCACCCCCTGGAGTGAATGCTTCCCATGATGGACGTTCACATCAGGTTGAAGGATGGGCCACCCACACCATTCACTGCTCCGTGTTCTGCCCCCTGATATGCCTTTCTCTTCTGTGAGTAGTGGCTGATAGCCACCATGGTGATTGATGAGAGTCCCTTGATGGTAAGCTGGGAAGGGCAGCACCTTTGAGACTCCTGGATTGGGTCTCATAGGGGCATAAAAGGATTGAAGCATCCCCCAAAGGACTAAAGGCAGAGGTGCCCACCCCACCAGTGTCTTTCCCTTTAGTACTGTAGTCTTCTGTATCTGGGTGCTGAGATGTATCCCTACAATTCTGCTCTGTAGGATTATGGCCATTTTATACCTGTACAGGAGTTTAAACTGGGAGGAAGGGAGGAAACACACACACACACACACACACACACACACACAGAGAGAGAGAGAGAGAGAGAGAGAGAGAGAGAGAGAGAGAGAGCTCTTCACCGTCCTAAGGCTTCCTGTTCCCTGCTAGCAGTCCTGAGAGCCAACCAGGCCAGCACTCAGGTTCTGCCTGCAGCGGATGAAGCCTGAGATTCTGAGAGTGTGGGGTCGGAATAAATAATCCTATATTCTGTTTCCAGTTGCTGCTCTACCAAAGGGAAGGGTCCTTGCTTCAGCAGACTGGACAGGATTCTGGGAGACAGGAGGAGCAGGGTGAGGTGGTATATCTTTGCTGCCCTGGCTCTCATTCCCCACCCCATTGTGGTGAGCACAGGCCAAGCAAGAGGTCAGATCTCTACTGTTGGCTCCCAGCTGTATGTGACCACCATCTCCCAACCTCATACCTTCTGGAAAATCATGGGCTGTCAGAAAGGAGGTCAGGTAATAACTAATGCTGTGATAGTGTGTGTGTGTGTGTGTGTGTGTGTGTGTGTGTGTGCTGAGCCATGTGAGACAGTCCAAACTGATAGAAGATCTAATTTTACCTGTCTTATTAACACAAAAAGCCCCTGGGTTCTGACATGGAGGGACCAGGGAAACAGCTCACCCATGTCCTGTCCCTGATGGTCTCTATGAAAACAAGCAGACCAGTGAGATATCTGCCTTACACCCCCATTTGTGCACAGGGGAGGAGATTCCTAAAGCATGGGGTGCCTACTCTAGGTAGGAGCTTGGGGGTGCTGTACTTGAGGGATTCACGAGTGCTGGAAGCGGATTGGGCTGCTGACAACACACAGATGCTGGCTGTGCTCATGTCTGTTCTGGGCTAAGAGCAGAGCTTTATACATCTATGCTTTAAATATGCTTTTGTGAGGAGAGACAGAATGTGAGAGTGGTAATGATCGTGTCTGTGTTTGGCTGTTCCTGCTGGAGTTCCGTTGTGAGGAATGCTATACATTTGGGTGTGAAGTACTGTCATGGACAGTGACTAGTTATTTTCTCTCTCTCTCTCTCTCTCTCTCTCTCTCTCTCTCTCTCTCTCTCTCTCTCTCTCTCTCTCTCAAGAAAGGGAATGTAATAGCCCCAAAGCTCTTAAGATCCTGGAAACGTAGGAGGTACTTCAAATGACCACCAGATGGCACCAATGCGCAGCCTAAGGGTTGAGACCTGTGGTTTGTGGACTGGGCTGGGCTTTGTGTCAGTTCCCTGCCTCCGTGACTGGATGTGGGGTGTATGACTATATGGGTGAGGATGTGTAGGAAGACACTATCTGGTTATCTGGTGAAGGAAATATCCTGCATATTTGGGGGGGGGGAGGTGGCTTGTGCGTACATACTGGCCACACTTACCTGGGCACAGTTAAGACTTACAAAGCCTGGTTCTCTGAGAATGTGTGTGCAGACAAGCTGGTGTGCAGATATGCAGAGGCTGACTCTCTTATCTCCAGGGTCCTTGAAGTCCACATTTCACTCTTGCCGTACAGCCTGCCCTAACTGCTTGCCACCATGCTCACAATGCCTTCCTTCTTCCTTTCTCCCCAGAAGCACCATGCTGTGACTGATCTCTCCCACATGAGAGGCCCACACACTCACCAAGCACTCTGTTGGAGCCTTATCTATGCCCATGGTCTTGAACTTTATCGTCCTGTCTCTGCCTTCCAACTGCCTGGATGACAAGTGGGTACCACCATGCCCAAATCCTCCCACCAACGGCCACCTGGTCCTTAAGATGGATGTGGAAAGATGGCACTATCCTTGACTGTAGCAGAAAGGATTTCAGAAGGACTGCTCCTTGCCAAACTGAGGAAAGATTCCTGTGGTGTAGAAGGGTGCTCTCTCTAGTGTTCAAAAAAGCCACAATGACTGTGTGCACGTACACAACTGCACGCACCCTTGAACCTGAGCTCCGAGAAGAGAGGAAACGCCCTGGGATCAGCCTCAGCTGCTTGGGTCCTCTAGATTCTGGGCTTCTTTCCTCCAGTGGAGCATATTGAAGATGCAGAGGAGCATTACATCCTGGGTCCAACAGTGCCCTAACCTCAGTCCACTCCACTTGCTTAAGCTTGGTTGCTCAGAGCCTCCGGAAGCACAGTGTGGGGATGGGGATGGGGCTGAGCAGGGACGGGTGGATGCAAAGGTGAAGTGCACCATAGCAATCTTTGTTCCTGGGGCTACATCAGTCCTGCCAGAGGTGAGAAGAGAGCAGTGTGCTCCGTATGCCTCCATGCTTGCTTGTGGGGCAGTGAAGGTGGGTAAGAGTCTGGAGGTTGTTTGTGATGTGCTTTCAGGCACCTTTGATGGAGCTGGGTGGAGAGGAAGCCCTGGGGCTTGTGAAGGTGGATTAGGTCTGAGGAAGCAGTCCCAGCCTCCCTCACACCTACTAAGGTGTCAGGAGCCTCAGAGGGTGCACTGGGGTCTTACTGCGTTCAAGGCTGGAAAGCTAAGTCAAAGTCTAGCATATAGCCTGGGTACACTGCAACCTCCAAGGTCTCCCAGTCACCCACCCTCCCTGGCTAAGTGGTGACAGCAGCCACACAGCTAAGATTTATCCGTGGCCCTTCTGTGCAAGATGCTGACATGCTGCTATGCTCATCAATCAGGGGAACGCTAGGCCAATTATTCATTTATTAATAAGGCTTTGCAGGCCCATCCCCCACCTCTGTGTTAGGCTCTGAGTGTCTGCTTTCATCTGGAAAATCTCCCAGGAAGCACCTGACTTGCAGTTCTTGGCATTCCTCTGTCCCTTCTCTCTTGCAGAGACAGGCTGCATGTCTCTGCTAGAGGTCAGTCCACCAGGCTCGACCCAACCTTCTGACATTCCAACAGTGTCTTCCTCAAAATTCACACCACGGAACAGTGAGGTCAAATTACAAAATAAGTAATTCTCTCTCTCTCAACTTTATGATCTGTGTTGGACAGCATTCATTGGTTGTCTCAGATTCCATGAAGGCCACAGGTTGGACTGGATTCTTCCAAGCCCTGCTTCTCTGCTGGGCACCACAAGGCCATCCTGCCTGCATGTGCTAGCCCCAGAGATCCATCTGCCTCCCACCTCCCCAGAACTGGAATTATATTCACAGACACACTTGGCTTTTATCTGTGTGTCCTGAGGATTGAATGCAGATCATCTGGCTGTGTATGCAAAAGCTTCTCTTGCTGTACCATCTCCCTAGCCCTCTTCACGGAAGCTTTAGGAACACGTAGCCTGTAACATGAGCACAGCCCTTCCCTGTGACTCTGGCGATGATGGGCATTGTCATGCAAGGCTTTCTGGGAGTGCTTGGTGATTCACTGTTCTAGAAGTGAGGAGTGGAGTGGAGTGGGAATATTCCTGCATATGGCTGGGAGACTTCCAGGGGCTGCATTTGGATGCAGTCATTTTGATGGAACTGAGACTGGACAGCGTATACCTTACTGTCCTGGGTCTTTTTCTTTGGGTGACAGAAAGGGAGCAGATGTGAGAGTGTGCTCACGGACATGAGAGAGCCTTGGAAAAAGACAGATATGCTACTTCCGAGTGACAAGATACAGGAGGGAAATGTTAGATAGTACAGACTCACACTTCATAGAAGCACAGTTGGAAAATTCCATTTGTGTTCATCCTGTTTCCTGTGGGGCAGGGAAAAGGTTGTGCCTTCCTGACCTGAACCCAAGTCCAGTAAGAGCTGTCACCATTCTCCACTCAGGATATCTGTAGAATCTATAAGAGGCATGTGGGAGTGATTGAGGAAACCAGGAGGTGAGGGAGCCTAGCAGTCCTGAGATGCAGATGCTGGCCATAGTTGGTCCTCTCTGGTGGGATTATAGATGGGGAAGGAATCATGAGACAATGACTCATAAGTGGACTTCAGTGACAACAGGAGGTGCAGTGGCTTAAAGAAAAGCTTCTCTTTCAGCCCCAAAGACAAAAAGGGGAAGTAGCAATCCTCTGCTCTCCAGCCACTGTGCTCTGTGCTGAGTCTGTTCCTGGGAGAGGCACAGGCCCGCCTCTGACAAGTATGACAGTGCAGGGCAGCCAAGTGAACAGCATTCTGGACAAGGCCCATCAGAATCCCAAAGCAGCCAGTGATAAAGGACTTGTTTTGGGGTGACAGGCATGATGGATTCCCGAAGGACACACAGGGGTGTGTCCTTCTGCCAGCAGTGTGACGCTGGGAAGGACATGTGTCCGTCAAGGCTAGGCTCGGGGAGAAGTAACTTTGTGGTAAGAGGAGCTGGGTATTAGAGATGCTGCAGGGAGGCCTGTGGACAGAAAATACGGATGTAAGGGAGCAAGCAGAGAATAGGCTGAGGCAGCTTATGCATCGGGGCCAAGCGGACCTAGCTCTGCAGAGGTGCGTGGTCATGGGAACATGCTTGGCATCCTCTCTAGAGTCTAGCAGCCTCTGCAGGGAAGGGGAAAGAGCAGCAATGAGGGAAAGGAAGGATGTGAAACAGGATGGTGGTGGTGCACACCTTCAATCCCAGCACTCCAGAGGCAGAGGCAGGTGGGGCACTGAGTTTGAGGCCAGCCCGGTCTACAGAGCAAGTTCCAGGATAGCCAGGGCTACACAGAGAAGTCTTGTCTCAAAAAACCAAATCAACAACAACAAAAATTCAGGTGTGGAATTTAGGGAAGGGACACAGTGACAGACTGGGAGCATTAGCATCCTATTGTCTGAATGAAGGGCCTTGACCAACAAGGGGCAAGACGCATGTGCAAGTGGCTCTCTGAAAAAGACACCGTGACACCAAGACCAAGACTGCCCCTGTGAACACGATCTGATTGTGACAGGACCCTCTCACTCCAGAAGAGAAAGCTGTGAATACCTGTGTTCAGAGAATTCCTGAGGCTCCATGTTTCTGAACAGTTAGTCAAGTGCTTCCTTGTGAGAACATCAACTGCTCACCTGAGCACAGTATTGGCTGGAGGGACTATTTACGTTCCTTACCGCTCAAAACCCTTCCTGGTCATCACCAGCAGTTCTAAAGCACTATGGTATGGATTCCATTAGATCCCAGCCAGGTCTCCATACTGCAGGACCCAACTGCCATCAGACATCTAAACAGACATCTAAATTCACCACCAAGGCATGCGCTCTCTTACTGAGTCATGCACTGGACCTGCTTTGCTAGATCAAGCTGAAGTTGGATGGCCTTTCACGGGTTCTGTGGACATCCAGAGTACAAGGCAGCTCTGAATGTCTTGGCTTCTTTCATCCAAGACCCGTGATTCTGTGGCCCCCAGTTCCAAGGCTCATGGTACGTGCCACCTGATAAATGCCATCTGAAGCCCTGAGTCATGCCACAATAGCAGCAGTAATTCTGGAACTCTGAGGTGACCCTACCTTCCATCTCTGGGGAGCCCTCACCCAGAGACTCCTGCACTGGCTTCAAGGTGACCCAAGTCTTCCTGTGGGTCACACTCTCACCCTCTTCCCTCTTCTTTGGAGTTTTATTTTTGGCCAGGTAATTAGCATAGCTCTTCTCATTACTATTATACTTTTAAAAGAATGGGTGCTAGTCAAGAGAGAAGGGGCAGGAAGGGAGGGGCTTGCACATGCCAAGAATTGTCTTGACAGCCCGAGAGGAGTTCTGGTACACCTACAGTCTCCTTTAAGTGGCCCAATTAGCATAAGAAACAGCTCACCAAAAGTTCTGAAGGCATCATGTTGATTAATGCAATTTATCTTGCAAACCAGTGGCAGACAGCTGAGTCGCTGCTGCTGATTATTCTATACATTTAGACACATTATGTACATGTAGCTCCCTCTCCAAGAAAGGGCTCCTCACCTTTACTCTCAGGCCCAGGGTCCAGAATACTCAGGGGAGATTCTATTAGGCCCCAGTCCCAAGCCCAAGTGTTAAAGAGGACCTGGATGGCCTCAGTTCCAGTTTCCTGTTTCCATGAGCTGTCCTTGATATGTAGGCAGGGACTGGATTTAGCCTGATAGTGAGTCAGAATTAACAACATCATTGATGATAGCCAACAAGGACAGTGTAACCTGCTCAGGGCAGGCAGCGCCAGGCAGCCACACAAGTGGCCAGCAGCGAGATCTGTAGGATGAAGACGGGATTTATGATGTTTTGCACTCATGGTCCCCAACTACCATTAAACAAGGCAGATGTATCGGGATGCTAACAGCATCTTCCTCCTCCCATCTTAGACATCTCATTCTGGATGCTGTGAACTGTTACTCTGGTATTATGAGAATAGGAGCCCAGGCTTTGGCTTTTGAAGTGTCTCTTCACTTGGACAGGACAAGGACAGGAATAGAAAAGGAAACCCATAAGCAAGGTGGTTCTGAAGGCTGTAACTCCCATTCTTTCATACCAGGCCTGTCCTGAGGTTACACACCATATCCCTCCACGTTTTCTCCTTTCTCCACATATAAATTTTTTTAAAATTAAATTTCCATTTGTGGGTCAGGGTGTGTGTGTTTGTTGTGGTGTGTATGCATCAGTCGGAGGACAGTGTGCAGAAGTCATCTGTCCTCCTACCCTGTGGGTCCTGAGGTGTCAGTCTTGGTCAGCAGCAAGCGCCTTTTCCAGCTGAGCAGTCTTGCTGGTCCTCCTTTCTCCATTGTTTGCAGAAAGGAAGGATGCTACTCTGGAAGCCAGGTAGTCTAGCCCTTGAGCAGATGCTTGTCTAGTCAAACACGATGAAAATATCCAAACTCAGGTCAGCATCTAGAAGTGGATGCCTGGCAGAGGAGGGTAAGGCAAAAGCTTCCTCTCTGAGGTGGGTGAGGAGGCTTGAAAGCGCAAGGTTCCGGGGCATACCAGGAAGTGAAGATGTGGAGATGGGGCCAGCCATCACTGTAGACACAGTGCACGGGTGCAGAAAGACACCAGCCATTGCTGTAGAACATTGGTGCAGGCTATTGTATAAGACATTGCCACACTCTGGGGCAGTACCACACTCAGCAGATTCTGAGGTTTACAAGGATGGTTAAGGCAGGACCCTTTCTTGAAGGGCTTAGGGACAATCAAAGTTGATTGAGCATCAGAGCCAAAGCCTGTGGATTCAGTCTAGACAGAGTAATCCCTAAAAACAGCAGTGGAGGATTAGGCTAGCCCTTACAGAACGATGTGAAGTGACTGGATAAGGTATGACAGCAGTGAGCTTGGGCAGAGGGTGGTCTTGGGATGTGGCATTAGGGGGACCAGTACGTTCAGGGAGGAAGCTGGCAGTAGTGATGAGCCACAGCATCTCAGATCTGTGTGCATTGGAGAACCAAGAGCTGCCCAGGGTGGACTTGACAGTGATAAGAACTTGGGGGAAGTGGTTAGCTTGCTTTCCACTCAGCTCAGACTTCAGGCAGAAGTGACACTCTGAGAGTGAAGGCTAGACACTGACTCTCAGGAGGAAAGTCGGAGCCAGCAGTATGAGTTTTCCATTTTTTCTTAAGATATAGACTCCAGGGTTGGAACAAGCCCCAGGTGAGTATTTGCTTTATTCCAGGCTGGGTGCCAGAAACCAGGCTCCCTTTCTGCCGGCTGTGCAAGGAAGTGAGATTGTCCGAATTTATAGACCGTCAAACTAAGTCTTATCGAGTGGCCACCAAAGGTCATGCAGAATGAGAGCAAGCTGGCCCTGCTGCTGTTGAACAGCAAGGAGAAATGAGACTCCACAGAAGAAAGGGTGTATGTGATATGTGCACCAGAAGGTCAGTAATGCAGGGTGTTGGGCATCACTACCTTAACCATGCACCCGAGAGAACTCAGTGTACATGAGCTACAATGGTTCTTCCATGGGCTTCTATCAACTAGAAAACACTCTGATGCTTTGAAGAGGAGGTAGATAGATGTCCCCTCACAGACTCAGGGACAGGACGGTCCCGCCGCAGCTCTCTGACCCCTGGCCTCAGTGTTGGATGTTCTCTGAGGTACGCAGAGACCTAGGGCAGGGCCCAGGATGGAGAGGACCTATGCTCCATTCCCCAGCAGGCTCCTGCCCATCCTTCACCGCTGTCTACAGGCTTCCTGATGCTCCTGCCTGCAAGGTTCTCAGCACCATCATGCTGCTCCAAGCATCTGATTGGGTCTGAGTGAGGAGAGCCAGGACAATGGTACCCTCATCCTGTGGAGAAGGATGTATCAGGAGGGAAGGAACTTTGCTTCCTAGAAGCTCTTTCTCCAGGTATCAGGAGAAGGACTCCTTGGCTTAGAAAGTGGCTCATGTATGTGCTAGCGTGCTGGTGTGTATATGTGTTCATGTATGTTCGAGCAAGTGCATCTGTGCTCGCACTTGTGTGTGAAGGGTGTACCCATATACACAGTTTGGGTTTGGAAATCCTCAAATTGTGTCTGGGTAAGGGTTGTACACAGCCCTCTGAAAGAGGCAATGTGTGCCTGCCCAGTAATATAAAAAGTGTGTACATGTGCACATGCCTGCTTCCTTGTTTCCTTTCTTTCTTTTTTTCCAGACACTCTCACCATCTAGCTCTGGATAGCTTGGAATCCTATATAAAACAAGCTGGTCTCAAACTCATAGGAATCTACCTGCCTTTGCTTTCATAGCACTAGGCTTAAAGGCATGCACTACCACACCTGACTTTGCAGGCACATTTTTGAGAGTATGCAGTGGGTACACTGCCTGCAGGCCTGAATATATTGTATACATGTGAATGTACATGGGAAGATGATCCCTGGGAGATGTCTGGTTATGTTTTTGATGCAGGTAATGTCTGGGAATATGAACTGTATGTGTACATGCTCTGTGTACATGTATGCTGTGGCACAGTCAGCAGCAAACAAACTGAAAACAGGTCTGGCCAGACAGGTGGGCATGATGGGAGTGGGCAAGTCAATCCATGTAGACTGCCTGGTGGAAGTGGTACCTGAGCCTTTTACTCATCTTTTTTTCTGTCTGGGCAAAATGCTATCTTCCATAGCAAGCATACATAGGTCAGAAGTCAGGTAAACGGTGCACAGAGAACCTGCATTGGGGCCTTTGAGTGTTTGTCAAGGCCTCTCTGCTGAGTCTAGATACCTCCTCAGTAAAGACTCAGATCCCCAGGAGCTCAGCTCAAGCTTGGACCCTAGGGTTTCTCAGGAAATGGTGCACTGCCTCACTCAGACCCTTATTCTGTTCCTAAGGGCAGCTGTGGAGCTCAGGAGAAGCCCCCACCTTCCCTTTGCTATCCCAGATTTACTGACCAATGGACAAAACCACCATGGAGCTATCAAAGCTACTGTGCTGACTTTCTGCTTTTTAATAGGAAAATATAGCATGGCACTCATCCACTTTAAAAATGAAAAATAGAGAACATAAAACTTGATTTAATAAAGACACCAAATAATAAGATATTCTTTTGCTCTATGGCGTGGTAATTGAAGGGGGAGTAACAGAGTTGGGGGAGGCAGCATATAGAGAACTGGGAGGGCCTGGTGGGGTTCAGAGAAAGACCAGGAAAGAGGTGCCCAGCAGGACAGAGCACAGAGAGAAACGAGGGTGATGTAGTCCAGGGTAAGCGGAAGCAGTGCCCCCATCCACAGTCTGCCGTGGGCTGCAGTGGCGGCCCCTGCCCACCTGTTCAAACAATCTTCTTAGTAATCCTAAAAGGGACTTCAGAAACAGCTGGTGCACGGAGCTCAAAGGCTGGCCCGAGGCCCAGCTAAGCTATCGCATGACTTTCTTCTCTAATGCAGCCCCAGATCTCTCCACCTCAGCCTCACCTCATGCCAGGCATTGGGTATCTTCTTTAAACCTGTGACACTGCTCTGACCTCACCTCTGGACCCCACATAGTCTTGGCCTGAGCTCCCCAGAGTAGCCTAGTCAGCCCCCCCCAAGCCTTCCTTCTCTATACCCAGCCCCTCCCACGGGACTGCTCTACCCACACTTGGCTATTCTTTCACATGGTCACACTGTGAGGATGTCTGTTTAGCCTGAGGTGCTTATGGGTTCTATAGAGGTGTGTATTGGGGCTGGAGGAAAGCCTTGGAAGACGGGCATTGTGTCAGCGAGGAACCCTGAAGGAGCTGAACTTTGAGCATGAAGTCCACAGATCCACAAAGGCCTGCCTGAGAGGCAATGCAGGTTAGGGGTACAGTGTGGCAGCTTCTGGGTAGAGGGGGAGGAGAGGCTGAGTGAAGAGATGCGGGGAGATGGGGCCCACTATTCTGTGCTTATTCTCTCCAGGGGTGGCTGTACACATGGCTAGGAAGGGTACAGATGCACCATGCACACTTGTAGGCTGTAAGGCCTTTCTCCAGTTGTGGCTGGCACTGATTCTACTTCCTTTAGACCACAGGCTTTTGGATGGTGCAGGCTGTGGGATTCTTGCTACATGGTATCAGCTCAATAAAGAACTGTCCAAAAAGAAAAATCTAAGGATGCTAACCCTGGTGGTATAAGCAAAGGCAGAGGTCAAGTGTCATGCAAAACTGGGCCACATGGGAAGTCTATGGACCCTGGGAAGGGTCAGTCAGTGGTCAGGTCTAGATGTGGAGTTGAGTGTCCCTGGACCACTGAGACTCCAGCAAAGCCATGAGTTATTTCTTTCTGTCTGCAGTGGCCTGTTCCTGATAAGGACTGTCTAACAAATACTCCTTCCTCATTCTGGCCACTATCTCCATGACAGGTACTTGGCATCTGTGTCATGGACAGAGCCTCAGGGGACTCTGGATATCAAAAACTTGAATTGTGTGCCGGTACACACAGCTGCATGGGAAGCAGCTGGAGGCCAAAGCCCTCAGCAGGCTCCTAGCAGTGGGGTGGCCCTGTCAACAAGAGCTGGATGAGCATCACAGAGTCATCAGAAGGGCACTGCTGGCATTGTCTGCATGGTGAGGACAGAAGGGGAAACTGAGGCCCATACAGGTGAAGTCACTAAGCTCAGCAGCCATGCAGCTGGGCAGCTTAGAACATGGAGGCAGGAAGCTGTGTGCTGGGACCATCCTCCTCATGGCTGAAGTGGTTTATGTGGCCTGACTTTGGGGCTCTGGACAGACACTTGCCAATCTATGATACTCCATTTTATGTGACTTTCTGAGTACTTTGAGCTACAGGACACTGGATAGGCCTTAGAAACAGCCTCTCTGTTCTCCTGCCTATTTCTGAGGTGAGCCATCAGAACCAGCACTCTTCAAGTGGATCATAGAAAGTGGCCCATCTCTCCTAGAGCATGCCCACTCTCCTCCTTGGAGCCTCTTACCCCAGAGGGCCTGCACAAATCTGCCCACAGGAGGAAGTGATGCCATAGACAGGCCAAGAAAAATTCACTGATGTCCTTTGCCAGGGTTTCTCAGCTCGGGCTGTTAGCAACAGGAAATCCCATTTCTACTTAACTGTCCCCTCTCCAGCAAACCTAAGAACAAAAGCAGTTTTTCCAGTTGGCTTTGTGTCTTTATTTCTTAAGACTCTGTGTCATGAAAACCTTGGATTATATAAATGTTATATGGCTCATCTGTCTTTTGTTACAGGAGAGGTAGCCAGGACCCTTACAGACCCTTAAAGTGGGTTTACCTGGACTCAGGGGCATCTGGAATTGAATTGCACCATCAGTACATAGGGCTGAGTGACTGAAAAGCTACCTAGTCTTCCCTGGTCTCTCCAGGGCCATGACTTCATTATCAGTGAAGATCACAGAGGGCACAGTGACAGCTGAGCGGGGACCAGACTGAAACAAGATTAGCATATGAAAGAAAGAAACCAGTTGGCAGAGGAAGGAGTGAAGGCCTTCTTTATCCTGCTTCATCTGGCCAAGGGGCTCTGGGCTGCAGTAGCCTGGGCTATACAAAGCAGGAGGGGGTGTGGCACAGCCCTCGAAAGGACCCTGCACTTCTTGGCCAGGAGCTTTGCGGAGCTTTCCCCTGGGCATGCTAGTTCACTTCCGTTCTCACCAGTGCTTTCAAAACCCTGTTAACAAACTGTTTTTATTTCCAACCGTGTATAGCTGGTGCAGTCCTTTGTCCTGGGACACACGAATTTGAAATCTTCTCTTTGGAGTCAGATCCACAGCCCGATACTAAGAATCTTTTAACTCCACCTTTTATGTATCTCTCCTACAGATACTGACCTAAAGCTTAACATGCTTCTCAGGACACTCTGGGTTCCCTCCCCTCCCCCAACACTATGGTGTCTGGTTGTCTCTTCCTCTTCTCCATCTCTCTCCTCCCTGAAGCTGTCAAGATTTACATCTTGTCTACCATGGTGTTTTTCTCTCAAATTCTAATCAAATTGTTTTCAAGTTTCCCTTTGAGTACATTTTATTTATTTACTCATTTATCTATCTATCTATCTATTTATTTATTTAATGAGATTAAGAATCCAAAAGGGAAGCCCAGATTGCCCAGTAACAGCATGCCTTATACATGAGCCCAGCATAGGCATGGTCCATATTAGGTGCTCACTGAACTCATTATTACCAGCAGCTTTTCCTCACATGACCCCAGCAGCGCTGAAGCCCACGTGGGAAAGTGGCTCAGACAGACAGCAGCTGTCATTTGTATGGGAACAGCATTTCCACCGTGCCTGCCTGGACCCACACTGACCTGGGCTTCAGGGAGTTAAAGGCTAGCTAGGAATTTGAATCCCACGGAGGGGTTTCCAGGGGCGTTCCGGCTCCCCAGCTGCTCAGCTCAGGGTTCTTGCTGCTGTCAGGAAGCTGGACTTGTGTCTGGCTGCTGCCCCATTAACCAAGTTATTTAGACTTCTGTGTTAATGACTTCCTAGGACAGCGCTCCTCCTGGATATGTAAATCTAGCCAAGGTTGTTAACAAAATTAGCCAGCTTTGCTTACAGTCAGTCTCAAACCTCTACTTGGCTCAGGATGGTGCAGGGACCCACCTAAGTGCACCATGTGGGGTGTGTGTGTGTGTCTACCGTGGGCTCTGAGCTCTATATACTATCTTGGCCTTTTCTTCATCCTCAGGGGTCACTATGCTTCATCAAGGACACTTTTAATGGCTTTTAAAGTTCCTGCTTATGTTTTCTGGAAAGACTCCCCTCAGAGATTCTCAGCTAGGAGAGCAACCAGCCCATTAGAGCTGCTGTGGAGGTGGCATTTGCTGGTAGGGGGTATATGTGGCTGAGAGGGAGAGGGAGGAGGGAGGTATGGGGGGGCACCTAGGATGCCCAGAGGGTCTGAGGGCAGTCCAATCCACATGGCCCCGGGTCCATCCACAGTGAGGCCCTGTGAACGTGAATGGGTATGTGCTTGATGGGTCCTACCCCTCAGTCTTGGTGAACAAAAAGTCTCAAGGTGAAGCGGGGTGGGGAGTCTGTAAGGAGGCACAGAGACTGGCCCCACCTGTGGCTCACTGCAGCCTTGACTCGTAGGAATTAGAGTCAGTGTTGAGGGGAGGTTTCTGATTAGATGGTCTCTCAGGCCAGATCTCCACTTTGACACCTAGTCAGGGTTGGCTGGTTGCAGTGAGTTCTTCCTTCTCATGAATGGCATTTAAATGTTAATCAAGTCTGGGCTGCGGTAGGTCGGGCTAGCCGGAGATTTTGTGAGCTGGTCCATCTACCTGGTGGGAGACAGATTGGGGGCTTCTGGATGGGTCTGTTGGCCCGAGAAAAGCCTGAAGCCTGACTTGCCCAGTGAGCTCTTTGCACCCCACCCCCCCAACCCCGTCTTTCTCTCAGACCTCTCCCCTATTTGTGCCCCGTGCAGGGTGTCTCTCCCTCACTTCCTCTGGATTTCCTGGTTCCTTTCCATCCACACACCCTACACCTTCAAACTGCTCCGTGCCTTTATACTCATGCTCCTGGACTCCCTGAGGTTTGAAAACTCCCTGTCTACTGTGTTGCCTCTGTTATGGGGGATTAAAAGGAGCCCGCACCCTCTGGGCTTTCTCAGTTCTAAGTTCCCACTTCTTCCCAGGCTTTCTTTCTCTCCAGTTCTTCCTTAGAGTCTCTTCCACCCTTTCCTTAGGTGTAGCCCTGCACAGGGGGGGTGGGCCCTTCCTGGGCCAGGAACTCCATAGAGGTGACATGGGCAGGGGTCTGGAACTGCGTGAGCTCGGGAGTCACTGAATGGGCTTTTGTGCCTTTGAAAACAACAACCACACTGACAAAAACACAGTATCTATCACTCCCTATAAAGGACCAGAATGTTCCATCCAGGCAATAGTTTCAGGTACTCCAATTTCAGGTACTGTTCTAGGAGACAGACAAGAAAGAGAAAGGAAGAACCATTTTCTCCAAGCATCCAAGCTCAGAATTACAAAAATGAGCACAACAGTGCTCACATGTGACTTTTTGCAAGCCTCCTCTGAAAGATGCTTGCCTCTCAGAATGCTAGCAGTAGGGACAGCCTGGGCCAAGCAAGAGCTTTGTTAGGACACTCTGAGTGTTGGCAGGTGGCGGTAGCCGGAGCGACTCTAAAGTGTAGAGCCCCTGACAGGGAGGCTAATGGCGGGGGTGGTGAGATCTGAGTATAAAGGTGTCCCACACCTGGATGGCAGCTCATTGTCTGTTTGTGCACTCGGCACTTGAGAGGCTGAGAGAGAAGAAACACAGAGAGTTCCTTGGCCAGCCTGGGCTACATGTGAGACCCTGTAACAAAACAAAAGCCCCTAAAACAAAATAAATAGAAAACATGTAATAAAAAGTGATGTGGGCCGTTAGCGGCTGGAATTACCTTTGGCTCTTTGTTCTAGCTGTTAACTCCCTGGTATCTGAGACAGCAGCCTCTGCTCAGCCGGCAGAAGTGGCTGGTGAGTCCCTCACCCCCCCACTGCCCGGCACACACTGGCTCCCCGACCACTGTGATTCTCTGGAATCCATTTTCACTCCTTCATCATGCCCAGGACTCTTCCTGCTCTCCAGCCCTCAAGTGTAGCCTATAGCTGCTGAGTGGTGGAGATATGGCTGTGTTTATAGGTGCACACTGGAGAG
The DNA here is from genome assembly GCA_004025045.1 of Sigmodon hispidus. NCBI lineage: Eukaryota > Metazoa > Chordata > Mammalia > Rodentia > Cricetidae > Sigmodon > Sigmodon hispidus. The sequence goes on from PVIH01000287.1 coordinate 99,592, forward strand.
CAGACAGGAAGGAGGCAAACCTTTCTACCAGGTGTCCAAGTCTAGGAAATGTTTCATTCTTAGGTTTCCTGCAGGGGCTTGTCCCCAAAGCCACCATGTATAGTGCTTCTCTAGCTCACTCTCCAGATACCTGCTCTGTCCCTGCCGAGCCTTCCATCATCTTGAAGTTTGGCATCCTCTCCTTGACCCTCCCCAGGACCTCAACAAATGTGTCTCTGGCTGTTACTCTGTTTGCCCCAACCTGGGCCTCTTTGCCCCAAGAGGAGAAGTGACATGTCTTCTCCCTGGAAGCTACCGGGAATCAGCCTATACTGGATACTCCAGGATGCATCCTAGAAATCTAGAATTCAGGCCATGGCTGGGGAAGAGAGGCAGAAACACAAAGACCCCAAGCTAAGAATTTCAGAACTTAGAACTGGCAGTGCAGGCCTGGCCTGGCAATATGACTGTGGTCTTGGTGGGGTGTCTCCTGGCGTGTCATCTCCTTAGGGGATCTTGCTTTCAAGTAACCTGCACTGCCCACCAGCCCCAAGCGTCTCCTCAGTCCATGAGAAGACGTGCCCCAAATTCAGAACATCCTTTTCTGTTTGGGTTTGATGAACATAATTAAAAGAAACACTCCCGGAAGGACAGGGCTCACACGCTGTCTTCAGAAGGTAGAAGTCAAGTGCCTGGATCTCTCCGCTGCTCAGCTAAGGGCACAGGAAGACCACAGAGTGAGAAGGTGGGGCTTCTGCTCTTTGTAGCTTGGGGGTGGGGCAGGGAGACAGGTGTGTCTGGGACTTTGAAGAGTTCAGACAGCCGTACTGGAGGAGGGAGGAGAGGGGGAGTCAGTGGAGACCTGGGCAGTTACTAAAAGACTCTCAAGGTGGGAGGTAGCTGTCTGGGTTTAAAGAAGAGATGCTTGGAGATGAATGTGATGAGGGTGGGCACACTAGGAGAATACTTTATGGGGTAGAGTAAGAGACAGCTGAGAATAGTACTAAGTAAGGGTGGGTGGTGGGGAAAGAGACCTCCGAGGTGGGGATACAGGTTAGAATGCCAAGGGCCTAGGCATGGACTCTTTGCTGAGGCATTCCAGTGAGCAGATGTGCAGGTTCTTGTGCAGGGCCATACCTGTCCCAGTGAAGGAGAAATATGGTTCTCAAGCATCCCCGCCCCCACCCCGCCACTGTGGAAAACAGATCGGATTGAATATTGCTCTATAGTGCATAGGGCCAAATGGAACCTCATTAGAAGACAGACGCATGGGGAAGCCCGTGGTAAAGTGTTCACTGTGTAAGCATAGGACTTTCAGTCTTATTCACTGCATCCCATAAAGCCAGGGAGGGTAGTGTGCATCCCTCATCTCAGTGTTTGGGAGGCAAAGACAAAGGCCAATCAGTCTAGCCTATCAGTGAGCTCCAAGTTAGGTAAGAGATATTGTCTCAAAACGTAAGAGTGAGCAAGGAAGAAGATGCTGAATGTCTATCGACCTTTACATACAGATGCATGTGTACCAGAACACACATGTACAGGAACATGTACATATGTACACACACAAGCACAGTCACACAAGTAAGAGAGGGACATGGCTTTGAGACTGAGCCCAAGAACTGAGGAGGGGTCAGATGAGACAGTCCCTGGTCCCTCTCTTAATGTTATTTTAAAGCTCAGTTGACAGTTTGACACCAGATCCAGTCTGGACAAAGTAACATTTTCACATGGACAATTGTAGAATCCCACCCCTAGGTTCAGCTACTCACTGACAAGCCAACAACAATGGCCCATGTTGACAGGCATTTGAAAGACTTAGCTATTAAGACTGCCTGACTATGACACAAAACACCCCAAAGAGGCTGTGAGCCTCCTTCAATGGGTGCTCATAAAGGAGGGGGCTTGGTGGGTATCTCTGCTCATCTTTCTTCATGCCAAGCAGACCACACTGAGAAGAGTGAATAGTTTCTGCTTCCCATGTAAACATCCCTCTCCCTCGCTTCCTCGCTCCCTCGCTCCCTTCCCTCTCTGTATCTTTCTCAGTGTAGCCTTGACTGTCCTGGAACTCATTCTGTAGACCAGGCTGGCCTCAAACTCAGTGATCCATTTGCTTCTGCCTCAGTGATGGGATTAAAGACATGGGCCACCATGTCCCACACTGAGTTGGAGAAGTCAAGGGGTTGTCACAGACAGAGGTCACCCCAGCCCAAGCAGGTCTTCCTAACACCATGACAACAGCCAAGTCCCATTGAGAAGCTAGCTCTGCTTGCCCTGGGTGTTCTCCTCCTGACCTCCACCCACTAGCTCATGACCTCATAAGATTCCCACAGCAAAGACTCCAGACCCCTTATGATAAGGAAACAAAACCACCCTGGCTCACATGGCCAGATGAGGTGCAGGTTTGGGGTTCATCCCATATCTGCCCCTAGTCCCAGAGAAGGGCAATCAGAATCATTGTTGCTGTACCTGAGGGACCAGGAGCCTGAGCTTGAACAGTGTGAAAACTGTGCTCAGGGTCACATCATTCCTTAATTTGAATCCTGGACCTGCTTACTTCACATGCGTTTATATTCCCTATCACCCTTGGAGCATCTCTGTCTAGGGTGAGTCTGGTCTCCATAGCTCACTCCCTGATCTGCTCCCAACGATTATCCTGCAGCCTTTCAGGATGATTGCTAGTTTCCTGGGTTTTTGTTTAAAAGGTGTTTACCAAGCTAAGATCGTTGGGATTCAGGTACAGAGAATGGAGAGCCTGGACTTCAAAGAAGTGTTTGCTGGCCTTAGAGGCAGATCTGAAAGAGGAGGCCTGGGAGAGACTACAAAGCCAGCCCCATAAGGGCTGTGTAGGGGTTGGCAAACAAAGAGCCATACGTTAGGTGTCACAGCTGGTAAAGGGATGGGCCACAGGTGTATGTGAGAAGCTTCGTGGTGGTGGAGCGGCTAGTTACGGAGAGTGTGCAGCAGGCAGCCAGGAAGAAACCATACATCAAAAGGTGGGAATTGGAGGGGAGATTGACAGGGGAGGGCGGTGGGTGATGCAGTTGGAGTCAGAACAGGACCCGCACCTTCCCAGATGGGGAGGAGAGATGGAAAGTTAGATCTGTCCTACATGAGTCGCCTGGATGCTAGCAATTGGGACTCACAGCTGATTTTCATAAGAGCTTTGGCCTTTGGGCCCCAAAGATTGGATTCTGGGGACAGTTTTCCCCAAAGAGGAACAAAAAAAGCAGAGAAAGGAAAAAAATGTAAATCTCATCAGGAAGACTTTTTTCCTTAACAGACAGAGTGAGAACATAAGTGACATTTGGAGCCATAATACCTTAAAGTCAATATCATTACCTCTGATATTTACTGTTAGCTCACAGTGCTGGGGGAGAGGAGAAGGTTCACCCAGCTCTCCTTCCACACCCTCCACCCCTGTGCGCAGCTGTACTTCACTATTTGCTGTCTTAAAGCCCCACATCTGCCAATCTTCCACTGGCTGAGAACAGAGACAAGCCTCTGCTCACACTCTCCGGTACCCAACCCAACTTAGCATATCCTAAGATATGCTTCCTGGGGAGTGCCCAATGCCCTGTATCTCATCATGAGATCCCTGTCTGTTTCCTCCTTGCACTAGAATACTGGGGTAAATGAAAGGTAGGCAGTAACAGAGCCCCTCTTCACCTCTGCAGAGCTCATATGGCAAATGCCTTTGCTCTCTGTCTTCAGAGATAACCAGGTTGGCTCATCTAGCTTGTCTCAGCCTTGTGTTCCTGTAAGACCTAAACCACAAGCTGCCTCAAGCCATAGGGACATGACTAGAAAAACCCAGCAGGCCACAGAGCTAAGTTCCCAATTTCCAGGCCCCATAAGCTGAGTACTCATGAGGATTCTCACCTTCCAGCCAAGCAGGCCTTGTCTAGGAAGTGTCTCTGCACATAAATCCTACGTCATTCCTTTTGAGGGGTCAGCTAACCCCTTTCTGAAACTCCAGAGAAGCAGTAAAGGATAGCTCCCTTTCTGTCCTGGGGGACACAGATTTGTTCTGCTTCTCAGAAGTGGGGTGGAGACTCCACACGCTCTGCTATATTAAGTGATATTGGGATCATGCCAGCAAGAGGGTATGAGTCAGGACGGGGGTGCCTTGGGATAATGCCACCTAGAAGGTATGTGTCAGAATGGGGTGCCCTGAGAACCAGTAGGTGCAATGAAGTTAAGACATCATTACAAGACTTTGAGACTATTCTTCCTCTCCATATCCCGTATCTAATTCTCAGTAAGTGGTCTCTGCTCTGAGCATGCATGGGGTTGGCCTACCTCAATAGCTTTGCCCCACCACTCTAGTTACACATTCTCTAATCATCAATGAAAGTGATTGTGCTTTTCATATTTATCCCTAAGCTTGCTTCTGGAAACTGCCATAAATGGCCATAATTCTCTTTCTTAGGGGTATAGGGAGAAAGCCTTTTCACTGTGATTATAGTTGAAGGACTAGCTTTCCAGTTGGCCCTCCCTGCCTTAATGGTGCTAGTTCTTTCAGCCTGTGTGACCTGTCATCTATGTTAAGTGCACATTGTCCTAGACACATCACTCAAAGCTTGGCTTTGCACAGTTTTCACTTATTACCTCTGTGGTTCCCAGACCTGGTTGGAGACCAGCACCTCTTCCTTTCAAATACTCAGTCTAAGGTGGAGCTAGATGCCAGGATGGCTACACACTACAGCAGCCTCCTATAAAGCTGTCACCAGAAGCATTCATCCTAGGTGACAGCAGGTGCTTTTAAGTCCTGCCTTCTTTTGTCTATGTCTCTGCACTTGGATTCTCAGCTTCAGGCGGGAGGCCCCCTCGGTTTCTGCTATTGAGCATATTGCTGGGTTTTACCCATCACCTCTGTCAGCTGGGACTTCTTTGTGGTCTTATTCTGTCATCTAATAAGATGTGCCACTTCCCTTAGCTCTAAGTCATCACAAATCTGGTCAATTGACTGACCATCTTTAAGCTGAGTCGTTGATAACAATGTGGGTTTCTGCAGGACCAAGGACAGAGGTGGTTGAGCCAGTTTTCCTATGTCTCTAGGCTGACTGCCTAATTGCCAGTTTTCAGCTGGTTACATCCCTATCTGATCTCTCTGTCACCCAGCACGTTCTTTCTCAGTTGTCCACAAGACACTTCTGCCAAGACTTGCTGAGGGTCACAGAACTCAAACCGACCTGGTGGCAAAGAAAATCACCCATTAGCCTGGCTTCTTGGGGGAGGCCCTGGTGGACCCCAAGAACTATTATTTCTCTGATAACTTGTGTGCTCTCTGTCATAGAATCTTCTTCCTGTTCTCTTTTTTAGACAGAGTCTTTCTGTGTCTTTGCTGGCCTACAAACTCATGGCCTTCCTGCTCTGGACTCCCTGACACAGGGATCACAGACATGAATGGCCACCATCAGTTTTGTCTGGGCAAGGATTCTTTTGTCTGTATTTCAGGGTACTCCTTTTCCACCTTAGGTAAAAAACCAGACTTAGATTTGTCTTTTGGGGGTATCATAGCCCCATTCATGTTTGTAATTCATCAAAGACTATTAACCAAGAGCTTAGTCAACTTTTATTTCCAAGTTCTGCTGGAAGCAGGCTGTATGAAGTAGAAAGATTCAGGTCCTGGAGCACTCCACAGGGAGTGAACGCCCTGGGGTGTTATATGGGTTCTTGGGCCCTGGTTCCCAGTAATGTGGCCTCTGGGATACACATAGACCTCTGAGGAACAGTAAGCAGACCTTGAGGGCTCATGGGCTGTGACTACACCTCATAGAAATACCTTTCCTTCTTCTCATAGAGGTCCTTGGAGTAAAAATTTACAGGTACTTCGATTTGCTTATGGCGAAGCAATGGCAAGCTCACAGTGAGGGCTTGGGTTTAGAGGAGAAGAAAAAAGACAGCCAGTAATGATGAAAGGGTTGGCCCAGGGTGGAATTAGAACAGCTGCAATACTTGGGGAGTAGTGCCTATGTCCTGGGATCACCATGAAGGTGATGGAGGTATATGCCTGGTTCTTAGGCTAGTAAGGTCATATGATCATGGAGATGATCCTATTCAGAAGCTGGTAAGCACAGCTTCCTCAATGCATTTGACATTTTTTCATTTGACTAGAGCTCAGTACTGGCAATGTGGACAATGGAGCTTTAGAAAGTGCAGGGTGGTTTTGCTGGTTTCTTGAAGGCAAAGCTGGAGAACTCACGGGGTATTAAAAAAAGACTTGATTACTAGGAGAGTATTTTAGCTGAGGGGACTCTGCTCAATAGCTGCTACCCTTCTCATACCTTCCCTTCATCTGCTCGCTCCTCCTGCCGCTCAACAAGCCAAGGGGATTCACAGAGAAAAGCTCCCTATTTTACCAGCAGGATGCTGCCATTGACAGGGTAGACCTTACTCAGTGAGTCTTATGGAGTGCACATGGCTCTGTTCCCTGCCTGTGCCTCTGCTGGCTCCAATGTGTGAGTCAGGAAGAGACTGTCATTTCCTGTTGCTGGATCCGGGGTGCCCTGCCTGGGCTGCAGCTTTAGTATGTGGTTCTATAATCAGGAGAAAGGGATTTCCTGTGCCCAGCCAGCCTGACCATAGACAGTAGTGTTTCAGGCTCCACTCTGCCTAAGACTCTCCATGATGGGGAATAAATATGTACACAACAGAGTCTGGTTCCTTGAGGGACTCTGTTCAGAGTGTGACCTGCTGCTGGCACCTGGAGCTAGCAGATACAAGCATGATGGCTAACATGGCCAACTCCACAGGTTTCTAGGAGAGAAACTCTGGACATGTTTGTGAGGAGGGTTCCTGTATTGGGTTTATTGAGGAGTGTCCAGTAGGGGTTGGATACTAGATCAGCTCTAGCCTTCCAGCGGGGTCTCTCAGTAAGAGCACACACCAGTAGGGCCCTCACAGACTGGCTAAAGGTATTGGCATGAGATAGCTGTAGAAACTGCTTAACCAGAGGCTGGTTTCTGCTGACTCCCAGCCCCACACAGAACTGTACCTGCTACTGCCGATTTGACCCTCTACAATGCCTGTAAGTAAGATGCTAATTATTCCCATCACCTCAACACATGAAGGCCAGGGGCTCATGCCAGGACTCTTGGATGTTTCCCTTGGCTCGTCACAGAACTAGAGACTCAAGAGTTAGGAATGGGGCCAGGGCTGGTGCCATGCTCCCTGTTCCAGTTATCTCTCCCTAGACCTAGGGTGACTTTTTCAATGAAGCCCCACCCCAAGTGCTGGAGGAGACCTCTTTAATTGGGTCCATGAGAACTTTATTACTGGACAGCTACTTCCTTTGCTTTTCCCGTAACAAATTATCCTAATGATGTGATCCGGGACCAGATGTTAATTGCAATGGAAAGTAATCAATTTTCTTTACTGAGCAGAAGCTGTTGGGCAGGTTCCTTGGGAGCAGAAACGGGTGTCTTAATGAGGAAGGCACCTGAGGTGCCCATCTGGGCTGCCCCCACCTCTTCATCCTCCACACTATCCTCAGCCCTTCTTTATAGGGACAGCAGTGAGCCCAACCCTTTTCCTGATAGCAAGAGTGATCTACAGATCTATACTGTCTCCAGGCCTCCTACATTTCAAGGGCTTCTGTAGCTCTTTCATCCCCATGCTCAGGCCTCCATCCTAGCACTGAGACCACTGTTATCATCTCAAGAATCCCTCCAGCCTGGCTGTCCTTTCTCTAGCGAGGACCCCTCAGTAGCCCATTCTAAGTCCTGCAATACTTGGAAATGTCATTCTATTTCCATTACTTTGTTTCCTCAAGGCAACCTGCCTCTCCCAAGTGTATCCCTCATTTCTCAAACTCTGGCCGTAGCTCAGTCTTTCCCTAACCTTCATTGCTTCCTGGATTCAGTGGTGGGGGACAGAGAATCTCAGCTGCCACACCCTGACACCATTTCTGTTTTTCCAGGACTTAAGATTTTTTTTTCAGAGCTTGGCGTTCTGGGTAGTCTTGGAGTTCTTGGAGTCTGCCCTCACCTTGGTTGAAAAGCTGCTAAAGGCTTCTCTGGTTCACCTGGAATACAATGGAAGGGCATGCTCCATTTCTCCCTGGCCTAGAGTTTATGCTGGTGAGCAAGCTTTGGCAGGACTCTATGGAAGGTCAGCTCCATTAAGAAGCATAGCCAGGCCCTTGAGTTTTAATATTATTTGCCTTCAACTGGGAATACTATTGGGAGGAATGAGGGTGACCCAGGAGAGGGGGAGGAAATAGGAAGTATGGATGAGTAAAGAGAAAAAACACGGAAGGAAGCCCTTAAATAGAGAGGTATCCATGGTCTGTTCCAGACTACCTCAAACCAGACACCACTTCCCACTCATGCCAGCTGTGCCAGGGCCGTGCAGAAGGCTACTATCCCTTCCTCTCCCCGTTCCTTGCTGCTTGCCATAGTGGATGGAGGTGGGGATTGGTCCCCAGTGGCTCTAACATGCTGAGCACCGACAGGAGGAGCCCGGAGCCCAGAGAAGATGCAGAGTCAGAGAGGGCCACAGGGGTGGCCAAGGACAAATTCCCCAGACTTTACAAATTCCCTGTGAGTCTACAATTCTATTAAATAGGATAATGGATTTTAAAATGCCTTGAAAAGCAGAGAGTGCCATAAGATGGGCGGGATTGTTGTTGTTAACAGCCACATTCTTCTCTGAGCTTCGAGGGGAAATAAATCAGATGCTTCTCGTGCAGCACCGAGCAAATCCCTCGGAAGCGTTCATTGCAGGGAAGTAAACACATATATATTATAAACTCCAAATTAAAGGGAAATGGTGCTTGGGGTGAGCCAGGGCTTTTTTTTTTTTTAGCTTTATTATTTTTTTTTAAGTAAAACCCCATAAATGCTGGGAAAGGAGGGACTCATGGCAGCCACAGTTGGGTGTGTCTGGCAGGTAGCACCTGAAGGCTGCACCTTCAGAAGCATCTGGGAGAAGAGAAACCAGGATGGGCTCAGCTAGCCAGCTTTGAACTCTTACATTCAACACCAATCGGCCTTGTAGGTGAGGGGCTAACAGGTCCCCTTTTCTGTAGTTCCTTTTCTGCCTGTCTGGACATCTCACCAGCAGCCCACTCACTTCTCACGGCACACCAGTGCTCCTTGGCTCCATTCGGCCTCCAGGCTGGCCCCACCCTCCAGTCCACCAGAGCATTCTGGTGTCTTCGCAGAGCATTCTGGGGTGGGGTGGGGACCGACCTAGTGGGTGCTCTGAAACTGCACTGGATTGGACAGCTGGATGGAGGAGGGTAGCGGGGCAGAGCCAGAGGCCAGGGCTGTCTTTACTCTGCTCTCCTTTGGTCCTGATGGCTTTTATAATTCCCTCTCATCCCCTAAGCCAGTGACTGGGTTATTGAGAAAATGTGTAAGCTGAGGTGGGGCTGCACCCCAGTTGGATTGTGGTCTTATTTTTTTCTCTCTCTTACCTCATTAAGCTTAGCTTCCAGTTACGTGTTAATGACACTGACTGCCTTTTGTAGCCTGGAGTTTACTGCAGTGTCTTTAAATTTAATCACCTCCATAATGGCCAGCTTTGGCATCACAAATAAGAGGCCGTGGGGGGAAAAAGCACAGTCCTTTGCTCATGTATGAGCCAGCAAGATCTGGGAACCCAGGGAAGCTAGGAAAGTCCTTCAATGTCTCCTTACACCCAGAAAACATCTAAGAACTCTGCTTTCTATTCCTCCATCAGGGCTCCCTCTGCCTCTCTACTCATAAGTGTATCAAGAAAGAGAAAGGCCAGGCTTGGGGAAGAATCTCTTGCTTGGGGGATGTGAGCAGGGCTGAGAAGGTTTCTCTTGAAATCTAGCGGCCACTGATGGTCCTTCCCAGCATCTCCCATATAGGCACACGGAGCAGAGGTGTGTAGTCAGTGTCTGGCTATCAGCAGCGCCTTATTCTCAGATCACTCTTTACCTTCTCATGCCATCACAGTGAGTTCTGGGGACGTGGGCATTAGGGACCCTCAGGTCACATTTTACAGTGAACCACAGCTGGAATGTGAGCCTCTTCTCAGCTTGTGGCCTCGGTTTTCCTGCTGAGTCTTCTTTTTAACTTATCTAAAGGTTAGAGTGAAGAGCTGGCCTCCCAAGGTTCCGAAGGCTGGGGAGAAGCAGAGATGCTCTCTGCCCTGCCTTCCTCTTGGACTGGCTGTCATTCCTTTCCACCCCATGAACACCACTCATCTCCTCCTTCAGCTGCACTCTCCCTCTGGGAAGCATCTACCACCCTCAGAGCCCTCATTTCAACTCCCCATTCCGTTTGCACCATCCCCCAAGTGTCCGCCATTCCCAGGACCCACATAACAAGGTTTTCTCTTGGATGAGAGTCTATGTGCAAGGTATCTCCTCACTCTTGCCTCAGTACTGTTCCCACTGTGCCCTGGTCAGGCTACATTCCTGTCTTTCTCTATACCCTAACCTCTGCTGTTCATTTCACTCTTCTACAAGACACTTACCAACTATATACCTCCATTTATCTATCCACATCCCATCCATCTATCTACCTCCCATCCATCCACCACCTATCCATTTGTCTGCAGTTTATGCATTTACCACCCATCCATCAATATATGTATCTACCATCCATTTCTTCATCTATTTACCTAACTTCTACCCACCTACCATTCATCCACTATTTCTTCCTTCCTCCAGCTATCATTCTCCCCATCAACACTCATCCCTTCATGATTCATTCCTACATCATTCATCTGCCATTCACCCACACATTCATCATGCATCTCTGTATTTGCCCATTCACCCATAATCAATCAGTTCATTCCATTCATTCATTCATCTACCCATCCATTTACTATTCATCCTTCTATCCATACTACCTATATCATCTATTTATCTATCTACTATTTATAATTCATTCACCATTCATATACCTATTCATTTTTTCATGCATCTACCTATCATCAATGCTCTAATCCACCCATCATCCTCATTCTCTTAATCTACTATCTATCATTCATTCATGATCATCCATCCATCCATCAGTATCCAGTGCATATTTTATCAGGTTCTGTGTTTATTCGGTAATCAAGCATACCTTTCTCAGAGAATCACATTAGAATAAAGAATATAGATAGTTATGGCTCAAAATCCAAAGGCTGCCTGGAGGAGGCATTCTCTAACATGAACAGTAAAATATAACTGGGTTTGGTTCATATCTTTAACTCTGAATTCTGAGCTTCTGAAATGCTGAGACTATATCCTACCAATCAGATGCTTTGGATGCCTATCAGTTCACTTAGGTGAGAGCCTTACAAGTGTCTTGGGGTAGGGACTTCATATGTCATATGAATGCTACTTTACAGGCAGAGATAGAGGGGAACCAGCTCTGGAATGGAATGAGGTGTTTGGCATCAGGGTGCTGCCCTCTGTCCCTTCTAGCCCTTTCCCCTACCCAGCACGTGATGTGGATGATAGAGGGCTTGGGATGAGCTTAGAGGATGTCTCAGATCTGATTTTAAAGACTCTCCTGGGTGGAGACTCAGGTGACTATTGCTCTCCAGTGTCCTCTCCTGCCTGTCCTGATTTCTCAATTTTCAGGTCATTCTCAGCAAAGTCCGGTCCTGTCCCACGCTTATCCTGGTTCTTCCATACTAACAATTCTGACCAATACTCACTAATGGTCCTATTGCAATCTAGATGGAAGAAGCAACCACTCAGGGGGCTTTAAGGAGGCCCTGTGTGCTTCAGGCCTGCAAAGAGCCTCCAGCCCACTCTTTAGGCTACATCCTGTTGTCCCTAAATCAACCTGCTAAGGAAGCCAAAGAGAAAAAGTAGAAAACATGAAAAGACCTGAGTTAACATCAGTGGATTACAGTCAGGAGGTACTGCTGAATGAGTAATTAGAGCTGATCCTGCCACAGAGAGGAAAATGGATGGCCCTGTGAGATAATGGATATGTGCATTTTTCCATTTGCCACAAACATATGTACCTTCTAGCACTTGCTGTATACCATAAATATTCAGAATAAAATGTATCCTAAGAATAGTACAGAGACAGGAGGCGAGGTTCAGTGGTCATATATGCACTCAACATGTACATGACCCTGGGTCTAACACTCGCCATCAAACTCCCAAAGGAATGAGAACAGAATTATACTAATTAAGGTGTCTAGCCTGGCATAATAAACAAAAATTAAATCTAAAAAAAGCTCAACAAATGCTGACTCAGAATTCACTAAATGACATATAGTGTTTTAAAGTCCAGGCATCTGTTCTCACAGATCCTTTTCCTAATGGTGAGAAAGTCACAGGCATCACCCCATTTGGTAGACGAGAAACTAGAGGCCGGAGAGACCTCACTACTCTCTTGTTCTGACTTTCTTGGCAAGAAGCCCCTGGAGGGTCTGGGAAACTCAGATTTGCCCCACCTCAGCATCACAACTAGTTTGTAACTGTTTGTGCTCCCCACAAACAAACACTGGTCCCTAATCCTCCACCTAGCCCTCATTCCCAGGGGTGTGGAGAGAAGGCCACAGCCCCTGGCTCACTGGTCCCTGGGGTCCTGCTTCTTCACTGTAAGCAGCCAGAGGTAAGTGAATCCATTCACATGTGTTCACACACATGTTCGAGTAATCCTTTCTCCATCTCTGAAAGAACTCGGAAGCAAGAAGTCTCTTTCTAGAACACAGCACAACACGGAACCAGGAAGTAGGTCAGAAAGGCCCGCAAGGCTTATTAATCCCTTCATTGATTCAACAAATGTAAAATGTTTACGGTCTGTGCACTGAAACTCTTGTGTACTTCGCTCATGGAAAAGCCACTCTAGGGTTGTTAACTGCTGCTTTACAAACAGGGCTGGCATCATGCTCTCCTCCATAGAAAGCTGAACCCAGGATCTGGTGCCCAGGTGAAGCATGCTACCCATGCACCCATGCTAGTGACCTAGCAAAGCTGAGTTAGTCTAATGTCATCAAAGGTGCCTGGCTACTGACTTCATCAGAAGGGTTGAGAGACCAGTACAAGTCAGGCAAAGAGGGCAGTTGCCATAAGGCAAAGCAAGAATTCCAGAAGACAGGCTGGGGAAATGGCAGGGCACACAGTGGTCTGGCTTTCAGGCCTTTGGACAAGTACTGCTTTCTTGAGGATACCTCTGCGTGTCAGGATTCCATGCTAAAGAAGAGCAGTGAATCTGAACCAAATTTCAGGAAGATGTTCCCTAATGGCAGTTAAAAATGAGTGTTTAAAAGTTGTGATGCTTGAAGGAGGCAATCTAGAGGTGGCTAAATCCTCTATTCTCATTCTCCTCAGTCTCCAGATGGCTCACATCTAATACAGACGTCTGAAATCTACAGCCCTAAGACTCACCCTTCTCAGCCACACACCATGTCACATCTATAAACCACTTTTTTTTCTTTTGCAAAGTACAGTCTAATTAATCTCCCGGTTTGCTTCTATTTTTTCATGTTCTACAGAAGAGGAAATGGAGGCCCAAGAAGTGTGACTGACGTATGGTACAAGTCACCACTGAGACCCACAGCAAGGCAGGACTCCTGCCATAACAGTCAGGGTCTTTCGGTCCCCTAAGCCCCACCTTGATGGCTAGGAAGATGGCAGGCTCCAAGCATCACAGATACCTTGAATTGTCCCTAATCCCTTGAATCTGGTTCTGCCTCTTCCTCCTCTTACACAGGGCACTGGAATCCTGGGGTGCTGAGCTTGCTCCTTTGCCTTCCCTTCTCCAATGTGCACTGTAGGATGGGGCAGAGATGCTCCACCAGGGAGGGGAGGGGGAGTGACAGAGAGATAGATGAACTGACTGATGGAAGGAAGCAAGCGGGTTGGTCGGTGGGAGGGGGCCATTTTGGCTTCCCCAGTCTAGTTATCTCATTTATGGGGATGGGGGAGGGGAGGCTCTGTACTTCCTGAGCTGCTAAATGCTGTCACAAAAACATTTATTAATATGCAAATTCTAAGTGGCAATCTGGACCCAGTCGGGTTGTGCTAATTTGCACATTAATATCTGTCTTCAGGCTGGCCTCAGCCCTGGAGAGGGAAGCTTCAGGACTTGGGAAGGGGACTGGGGAGGGAGGCTGCAGGTGGGGTCTAGTGGGAGGGGCTACAGGCGGCTCCAGACAAGGGAGCAGGGACCCAGCCAGTCTGCAGTGGGGGAATCAGAGGGTCAGGCACGTCAAGACAGGAAGAGGACACTGGTCTCTGGGCCCCGTCATCACAGAAGCCTGTGTATATTTGTGCATTGTGATGGCAGGAAACGCCGCTAGGAAGTTGAACAGGCACAGGGCAGCGAGAAATACATGGCTGACAATGTGGGGCACTTGGATTGAGCAGGGTCCACTGTTCTGCACCTCGGTCATGGGCACCCTTGGGGACGGGAAGGAAGGGTTAAGGAGCATTTTCTAATTTGTTCTTTGCTTCCTTTCCTATACACAGGTGACCCGTGTTCCCAAGGGTTTTCATGTTCCCAGTAAGCTCACTGATAAGTATGGGACCATGTATTTATTTCAAGTTTGCAATGTTGGCCCCATCTCAGCCCCTCACTTGTATCTGTGAACATGTGGGCCTGGTCCACGCTGTTAGGACAATGTGATCTCCTCCAGCCTGGGCTGTGGTGGAGTTAGCATCTAGGGACCTTCAGGAAGGAGGGTTGCTAAAGAGGGTGGCTGTTGTGTGGTGGCCTTCCCTCTCTAGTTCACACCTTCTACCATCTGGCTTTCCAGCAGCTGGCCTAGTGTACCACCTCCTATCTCCCCTGGCCATGGTGACCCCTGCTGTCTGACTTTAGGGTGCATCTTCAAATTCTGCCCTGTGTGGGGAGCCATCTCTGACATCTTCATCACAATCCTGTTTCTATGACAATATATCACACTTGTAGTTTTGTTTCTATAATTACTTCATATATGAATGTTTTTTCACAGCTACACAGGAGCGTTTTCCACAATACCTGTCAGGGAACATATGTTTGGTCTGTTTTCTATATATACATATTAGAAATATTTTTCCAGTGTTTTTATACCCATTAAAATAATTAACATAACACGAACATGAGAAGTGACCAGAATATTATTTTTAGGTACTGTATTCATAGTGTTCAACTGTGTCGTTTATTACTATTACAGACGTTAGATTTATATTTAGGAGTACATTTAATTACAATAAACTATACTTGCAATTCTACATATTGCCACTAGGTGGTGATATGTGCTTGGGTGTGCAAAAAATCCTCCTCCCCCACCATTCCTGAGACCCTACGTTAATGTAGTTACCTCTCTCACTTTTCCATTTGTTTGATTTACCTGCTCTTAGGTTCCATAGATAGCTTGCTCCTGCAGTTTAGCTCTCATGAAGTGAATCTGATCACAAAATGAGACATACAGATGTACAAAGACAGTGTGATGCGTGTTGACATCAAGTGTTCTGGTAGGTAAGAGGAAGTAATAGTCAACTCAAAGGAGGGGAGGGAGATGAGTATGGAGAAAAGAAGAGTTGATAGCCAGCGTGTGTGCCCAGGTTATGAGTCCTCTGCAGGCTGAAAATAGAAACCCAAATATACAAAGATGCAGAGCCTTCAAGGTGGGAGAGAAGAGACAGGTGACTGAGGGAGTCCCCACAGGAAGAGCAGGTTCTGGGGATCAGATCAAGCTCTAAATCCCTGGGCTGTAGGGAACAGGCTGAGGCAGTGTATTGGGCTGCAGGGTGACTCCTGGGAAACAGCACATGCACTGTGGCAGGTAAGGAGGTAAGGGAAAATTACCACACTGACCCTTGGCAGACCCTTGGCCATGCTGGAGAGAGGTCTGTCCCCAGGAGGTAACCAAGGTAACCAAGGCTTAGCAGTCACTACATAATGATGACTGAACCACCCAGAGTGAGAGACAGTATAAAAGATGACACCATTAGAGGAGAGAGGGAACACGTGCTTCCTCACTAATTATCCCTCGAAAAAGTCAAAATAGAACTTTTGATTGAATTAAATTAACTTGAACATGGCGCCATTAGAGAAGCGATTGCAAAGTCTGATAAAACAAGGCCATAAAGAAAAGGCACCCAGGTGCAATTCAGCTCTTGTCTCTGTGAGATCTTCAACTGTTATGGGCCTAAATGGTTTCTTGTTTCCCAAACTGTTTCCCCTCCAGGGCTTGAAAGAAGCCGTCCTTGACTAACCACTCACCTTCTTCAGCATCATACCGTAGGCTGTGTGCAAAACCCGATGCTAGGAATTCTCTTTGCATTGAAACTGCTTTGCTGCCTCCCATAGAATACATTTGTACTCTCAGTGACCTGAAGGAGAAGAAGAAGCCACGAGCACAAAAAAGAAGTTCACTATGCCTCTGATGCAGTCCTGGAGCTTCCTAGGGTCTAGTCCAAGTGATGGTATCAGCATAAAACATGCCCAGGGCTGAGCCCAGGCCTTCAGGCTTCCTGACCTGCTGGTCTCAGCTGGGAGCATCCTTACTCAAGGTGCTGATTCTGATGGTGTTGGACATCGTTTTGTTTTGTGCCCAAACCTTGTTAGCAGAAACCCAGGAGGCTGTCTGCCTCCCTAGTCTCCTTCTCACTTCCATTGACACAGCAGCGTTATGCCAGTTTGAGCCAGTGCAGTTTCACAGTAAAGCAGAGAATATGCCTCTGGGTCAGGCCTTGTATCCCCCACTATAGGGGGAAGGAAGGCCCTTTCAGATCCTGCCCTTGGACCTTGCTCACCTCTTCACTGGCAGGACAAAGCCACCCCCACCCGCCCCTTCCAAGTTTCTTCCGAAGGATTATCAGGATCCATGGGTACCGAACCCACAGCTGAGGCAGGTCCCTGCATGTCAGCAGCCCTCCTCAGATGACTGGATTCAGCTTCTCTTTCTCTTTGAGCAAACAGAGACTCTTGAACACTTGGCTGGTTTGCTGAGGTTGGTGGGAGAGTCTGGGTTTTCCAAGACTCAGGTTCTTTCCTGTCTCAGGTATCTTTGCAGGGTGGACACTTCTGAGTAAGCCATTCCTTCCTTCCTTCCTTCCTTCCTTCCTTCCTTCCTTCCTTTGTTTCTTTGGTTCTGCTTCCAGAGGAATTTCAAACTGTTCCTGGTACCCCAAGGCCCAGTGAAGGAGCCACAGAAAAGGAAGTATTTCCTTGTTAAAGCTGAGAAGACCCAGCCTTGAAGTAGCCTAGGCTCCTGGGGAAGCTCATTTTCTCCATGGTATCAATCCAGACCTTCCTCTGTTCCTCTACATGTGTCTCATTTGGAGGCCACACCCCTGCAGGTGGCTAATACTGTGGTGTGCCTTAGATAGGACTTTCCCCAGTATTACTGAGGGGAGAAAAAAGAGAGGGCATCTCTGGGGTACAAGAGGGGCTGCTCTGAAGTGGGAAGAAAGGATGAGGATGCGGGGTCAATGCTGACACGATACAGTAGTCAGGCTTGGTCCCAAGGGTACCAGCGGTCCCATAAAAAGAGTTAGGGGACAGGGAGGGATATTGTCCCTTCTTTCCAAACAGGTCGTTTGTTGGCTTCTGCCTCTTCCCATTTCTTCTTCCTTCCTCCTCTTCCTCTCTAGTTTCAACTCTCTTCCTTCTCCTTGGCCCCATTTTCTTTCCTTACCCCCTTCAGAGATGCTCTGGCCGTATTTAACCTCAGCCTGTTCCTGTTGCTGACCCTCTCAGGTTTGGGGCTGTAACTCATTTCCGTAACGGGCCACACCAGGAGCAGTTATCACAGTAAGTGCTTGTAGGAGGCAGGCACAGTACTTCTCAGTTCTTTCAGGGTGCAATGAGGACACCTCCAATCACAAGCTCACCCCATTCCACCCTAGCACCTCCCTTTGCTTTTGCCTGGAGCTCTCAGCTCTTGTCACCCTTGGATGGGTCCTTTTGTCCAGGAGTCTTTGCCTGGCACCCTGTGGCTACTTTTGGGCTGTTTTGCCAACTCATCATTCTCTAGAATTTTTCTAGGTACTTCTATGATCCAGGCACTGAGGCTGCCTCCTGATGGACAGTATGAGGACATCTGGGGCTCTCAGCATCCTTCACCCAGCACCTCTGGGAGAGAGGGCCACCCCACTGCTAGTTCTTGATGGCCAGTTTAAAGTGAGAAGAAACAAAGTTTGAGAGCGATCAATAAGTCTGACAGCTTGGAGCACACCTGAAACGTGAGACTGGTGCAAAGTGAAGCTTAGCCTGGCTGTCACGTTCAGACAGAGAAGACAGAGAATTGGGTATGGCCGAGAGGAAAGGGGCATTTCAAATTGTCAACACTGATGCTCCTTGTCAGTCAGCCCAGTCCTGTTCTGGTCGAACCCCATATCTACAGAGTAGCTGTCTAGCTGCTGAGCAAGGCTGGCTACCAGAATACAAGGATCCTAAAATTTATGGCTAGACTTTATGACAATGGAAATATTTTTTTAATTGAGGCTTGCACCACCATTACACTGCTAATTTAATTATTCCCTATATTTCATCCATCACCATCTGATCCTCTGGAAGCAAATAGCTTGTCTTCTTGACAAGAAAGCACCAAATTAATTAAAAGTGTGTGCAGGACAGAGCTGGGCTGTGATCTGCTCACCAAGGCTGGACCTCTGGGTGTTCTCAGGGGAGAACAGGAAATCAGAACTCACAAACACACACTTGCCAAAACTGTCACCTCCCAGAAATATGTCTTTTTTTTTCTAACAGTCACATAGTCACAGTCCAAATATCCCATGTGCAGGTGGGCACATTGGACACATTTGCAGACAGAACCTCCAGTGTGCCAAGCACAGCCTTCTCATACCTATTTGGTTCCATACAGCCATGTACAGGCAAAGAATGCCATGCTGCCTCACAAGGTCTGTCAGAGACAGCCTGGACACCTCACACACTCATATGACATAGATCCTTTGGGAGGAAGAACTCAAGGAGTGTTTGGGGACCCAGAGTCCCTTCTAAACAAGAGCTGATATCAGCTTGCCTTGTCCCACCCAAGACTAAGCAAACAGAAGCTCTGTGCCAGCCAGTCCCCTGGGAATCATCATTGCTCTGCTGACATGCTGATCTACCTAAGGATGTCAGCCTCTAAGACACTTTGCCATCCCTTTCCATGCACATAGGTGTCATGATCCCCTGATATGGACAGTATTGAACTCCCCCCTACCCCAGTGTGGTTTCAGAGAGGTGTCTAAGGAATGTAGCTCTGCACTTGCCAGGACAGTCACCTAGAAATGTGCACTACTCCTGAACCCTACAGCAGATCCCTGTCTGGTTCTTCTCTGTTCTAAAGCAGTTCCTGGAGGCCCTGGGAAGAAAATGGTGGGTGACTTCAGTGCCTTAGACCCAAGGCATGTGGCTGTGCTCTAGCCTGCCTAGGGAATGCCCTAGCCACACAGAACTCTCAAAAAGAAGTTGCTGGAGTTTCTCTACTTTCTATCATGGCATCCTTGCTTGAGTCTGCCTAAGGCAAATGTCATTGCTGGAATGATTCCCATGCAAGTGTGTGACCATACCTCTGTGTGTGTGTGTGTGTGTGTGTGTGTGTGTGTGTGTGTGTGTGTGTGTTGGGATGGTCCTGGAAAAGATGAGCAGAATCCAAGAACAATAGAGAGCAGAGAAAGAATCTTTGGGAGTACTTAGTGAATACTGAACGAGTGGATAAATGAGAGGGAGCTGGTATACACAGTAGCTTGAAGATGCTGCTGGCCATGGTAGTACCGCTATTTCCCAATATGAACCTTCTAGATGCCCAGTACAGGTATCTACAGTACTAATTGGCTGACCCTTGACTAGTGGTATAAATCCTAGTGAAGGGAGATGCAGGGAGAGCACTATGGGCCCTCTCTGATGTCCCGAGACCTGGAGCTTGTGAGTGGTGACAATAATGTCTTATGTGAGAAATCATCCTCTTTAGTCATATATGTTCTCTTCTGTCTGGCTTTGTGTGCCACCAGATGAGGGTTATGGGGACAAGGCAGGAGATAGATAGGCCACCTGTGAGGGACTTAGATATGGCAGAGACCAATATAAGCAGCAGAGATGGAGACAGGATTCTCAGTAAGAGCATCCTGCCCTTGAATCTTTATGCGTCTTCAGAATGCCCTAGGGTCAGGGATCCCAGTTAAGTCTTCTATTGCCCATTTGGAATTCATGTTCTGGTACCCCTGCCTCAAGTTGCTTATTTTTTTCCCCTGAAGTTTTGTAGTGGGAATACCCTGCCCTTCAGAACCAGAGCCCAAGTTAGATAACCTTCCAGGTAGCCTCTGTGTTCAAATGGTCATGTCTTCCAGGCTGCTCACTCCCTATTTCTTGTTTTTGCCATAGTGTGGTTATGAGTCTCCTTGCCCATGTCACAGCTTCCTTAAGCTGTATCTATGCCTTTGTTCCTCTCAGAGGAGCCAGAGGAAAATTTATGCTCAAAAAGCATTACAATCCCATTCCACACATTCCCTCTGTGGTGATAGCTTAGCATCTCACACCTGTATCTTCTCACCACTGTGGTGAGAAGTGAGAGAAACCAGCATTTCTGTGGAGAATAGGCTGGTTGGAGGGAAGACCTCTGAGCTGAGCACTAAGTCTGGCTTCAGTTCGACATCTATAAAGGGCTTACCTCTACACTGTTCTCCTAGCCATGCCCAAGAATATTTACACAGAAAGAAACTTATTTATTTACCAATTTCAAAGAGGGTGCCTAGCCCTGACTGTTCTAAAATTCTATGTAGCAGAAGATTGTCTTTATCTTTCTGTCTCCACCTCTCAAGGGTTGGGATTCCAGGCCTAGACCACCATACCCAGTTTATGTGGGCTGAGGGGTAAACGTGGCCTAGCACATTCTAGGCAAACATTCTATTAACTGGTCTACATCCCCAGTCCCAGAAGAACTTCAGAGGCTACCCACAGCAGCCACTTCCTCAGTTTACTCCTCCCTCACCTGTTTTGCATAATGGCCAACCTCCCAGAGTGCTGTTGAGCTGGGTTTGTTTAAACTTTAAGTAGTAGTTTTGGGAATTTGACTGCTAAGTACTTCAAGGACCTCAGCCTAAAGCAGAAAAAAAAGGTGTGTGTGTGTGTGTGTGTGTGTGTGTGTGTGTGTGTGTGTGTGCATCTGTGTGTTTTCTAACAATAGAGGCTGCTTCCTGCACTTTAGAATTTCCTTGTTGCCCCCAGGCACAGTACAGACGTCATCTAGTATGGCATTTCATTCTGTTCACAAAGCTCTGTAGGCCTGTGCTAAAAACATCCTGCAACTCACATTCCAAGGGCCACTTTCATTATAACAATGTCTACACACACACACACACACACACACACACACACACACACACACACACACTCTGGGAGGGAGAGAGAGACAGACAGAGACAGGGAGGGACAGAGACAGAGAGATACTGTGGTCTGCTATCTGAGAGAGTCAGAGTGAAGTACTAAAAAGCTCTTGATGAAAGTGAACTTGAAGAAAAGGGTAGCCTCAGACAGGGATGAACAGGCAGGGAGGCAGGACTGTTGAGCCACTGAGAATGTTTAAGGGATTCTGCTGGTTTTAGGACAAAGTCCTTTCAAAAGAGCTTCCTGGCTCGTTCAGAGGCCATCCCCTTTCTGGCCTAACACCATCTCCACTCGCTTTGAGAAATCTTGAGAAGGTTAGCTTCTCTGGTGTCTTTCCATAAAAACAACTTTTTGTCTTTTCCTTTCTGATGCTTTGGTGGCCCGGTACCTAATGGACAACTGGGCATCAAGTTCTGGTGCCACACCTGAACTAGGTGGGAAAACAAAGCAGGACTCTGGGGAGGTGGCTTTACAGCCTCCTCCTCCTCCTCCTCCTCCTCTCTTGGTCAAGGTCAAGGCCTCCCAGCTCACCCAGGCACCATGGAGGAGCCCCCAGCTCAGGCCCAGGCTTGCCTGATACATGCCTCTAAAATTTCCTCAGAGGCACTCAAGACCTGAAAATGTGACACAGACTAAGGAGAGGACAGTCTTTGCTTTACAGGTTTTAGTAAGTTTGCCCAAAATTCTCCCTCTACCTTTCATGGAAATCTGGTCCTAAATCACTAGTTGGGGACATTCACCACCAGGGAGGGTTGTACAGAGCCTATGGATGGAAGGATGGCTGGAGGTGCAGGTCAGGCTGGGGAAGTTTCTTTGGAGAAAAACACACATTAGAGAGGCTTTCCCAGCACCCAGAGGCCCCACTCCCTAAGGGGTGCCAAGAGGCAGGAGTGTGGAAGTGTCTAAGTATTTCAGGTGCATGTGGCCACCCACCTAGACAAATTTTACCTTCCAGGCTAGGCAACCAACTTCCCTAAAGTGTAGAGCAACGGTTTAGTAGAGAGTCATAAACACTAAAACCAAATAGAATTAAATGGAAGATATTCCTTTATGTGACTTAATATAAATTAAGCAACATCAATTATTACAATCTACAAAAGCCTAGGGGGAAGAAAGAGAAAGAATTGCCCCACCTCCTCAGTGTGGAACCAACTGCAGCGACCCGCTCCCGGGTTTGCAAGACAAAAGCACCCGACAAACAGCAACAAATTGCCAGCTTGTCGGGGGGCCTCAGGGCACTCGCCGACAACTGGCGCGTTCCTCTGGCGGCGCTGGGCTCCCTGCCCGCGGGAGGGACCCGCGGCAGATGCTTCGCGACCGTAGGCAGGGCAGGGGGAGGGGGCGGCCTCACAGCAACCGAGTGGTGACTGCGGCTGGAGCACTGTAGAAGCCGAATCTGACTTGCTGCTGCCGCCCTGCTTCTGGACCAGCCTGGGTACAGAGTGACCCTGCAGTAACTACGGGCTTCTTCCCCACCCCCTCCCAGGAGATCAGAACTGTCCTGGGCCCAGCTAACAAATGAGGTGACCGAGCCCCACCTGCACATGCGTCCAGTTCCCAAGGCTTGGCTAAGAGAAGAGAGCGCCTCTACCCTTGGCTCCCCCAATATGAGGCCTGGGCAGATGGCTGGTCAGAGCTAAATTGATTCATAATGATTTGTGTCTCTTCCCTGCCCGGCAACGGGTAACTTTTCATTAGAAGCACAGATGTCTTAATAAGGAGGTGCCAGGCCCTCCCACCGCAGGCAGCCTCAGCATCCCTCCATCCACAGACAGATGTAGGCTGGGGCACAGAGCTGAGAGGCTTCAAGGGGATCCAAGCTCCATACCCCAAAGATTGTCTTTCCGTGTCCCCCAAGGATGGGCAGCTGTGGCTCTCTCCTTCTCTGAGCTACTCAGACACACCCAGCATACCCCCTTTAGCAGGCTCGGCATGGCGGGTCCCCCTATTCACAGCTTCCTGCCCCAGTGCCAGTTTTCAGCCTGTGCCTTCTAGACTCAACTCCACCTGCTCATTGCCAGCCCTTAAGACAGAAACAACAGCCGTCCAACCAACCATCACCACCAAAAAAAAAAAACCCAAAACCAACCAACCAACCAACCAAACAAAACCAGGCCTTTCAGCACCATGGACAGAAATCTCATCACCCACTGCTTGCTGGGTAACTGTTTCCTGGCTGTCCCGTTTATTCCCTTAAGTCCACTCCCCGCCCCTCCCCCACCCCCAGGATGGTAGAGGTTATGTTCCATTTGAAACCTTACTTGTATTGGAAGTTCTCAATGGAGTTATTTTGCACCAATTCCTTCTATACTCCTTATATGGCTGTCTCTCTTACACCCTTCCCTACCCATGCCCACACCTTCATGTCCCAAGTGATCATAGGAGATATAAATATCCGCATACCTACTATTAGTTACCTGCCATTCTGAAGTCAGCAGTACTTCTTCTTTTACAATGGAAGCTCCTTGTAAAACATCAGCCCTTGTGAGGAGGTACCTAGTACACAGTGTGAATCAGTCCTGAGGTACTCCTGTGCCTGAGGGAGCTTCGAAAGGCCAATCCAACTGACCTCTTGTTTTGAAGAGGGTTTGAAAACTCTAAATGGCACAGATTGGTACTAGACCAGTTCTGATATCACCCCTGCCTTACTACATGAGGATAAAGAAGGTTATCATGAAGCATTCTACACTCAAAGGTCCAGGGAATATGATACCAAGTGTGATCTCCCTAGCCTAGGCTCCTGGCGCCCTTTAGCTGACCTCATCAAACTTACTTCCCTGAGGCAGCCCATACCTTAATGCTTTCTTCCCGGACACCCACCAATTTTTGCCTCCTTCTTCACAGCATGTCTGACTTTGAATAACCCTCACATGGTCTGTCTATGTTAACCCATTTTATGGCTGGACTCTGGATTGTCTGCATGGATGAGTTCTTTTTTTTCCAGCCACAAGTATAGGCAGTGGCTTTGACTCTTGACATATCCCTTGGAATCCCACAGAGACACATTTGCCTGACCTTGTGGGATGTTAGATCTGAAGTTCTGCTAACTCTAACCCTCTCAACCAGCCACACAGCCTCCTGATCTCCAGGTGCAGCCTGTGCCACAACCTGGCAGCGCATGTCAGAACAGCATGTGCCACATGGCTTGAAGAATATGTCATTATGATAAAGCCAGGAGCTCCACATTCTTGTCCTAGCTCTGCTGCCCTTTCCCCATCTGTACAATTTTGGCTGTTGAGAACATGCCTCAAGACTGTGGCTTTGAATAGGTTGTTCAGAGAGTAAAAACCAGACAAACATGAACAGCTAAAAGATCAAGCTGTTGGTAGCTGTCCTGAAGGGGAAGGACTCTGCATGCGTCACTGTGTGCTCTCTGCTCTGGGTTTATCACATAGTAGGTGTTCAATAAATGCAGGTTGAATGGATACAGCTATTCCTGTCAATGCTCAGGGTAAAGAAAGCATGGATGAGACAGGAGGATGGACAGAGTCAGCATGAGGTGGGATTTGTTTTTCCTGCTCATTCACCTAAGGTTCATGGAGAGCATGGCTAAACCAAGTATATTCCTCACAGATAGTTTTCTAGAACAAGCCAAGAACCCATCCATTTCACCTCCCCAAGCATCTCCCGGGCAACCATGCTCCACTCAAGTCTTTTGTTTTTCTTAATGAAAGCAGCAAGAGCCAGGATTCTGTCTAAAGGTGCAGCCCTGAGTATGGATGTCTTTATTCTGGCTGACCCACTGGTGTATCTGCCTGTGTTGGCAGCTGCACTCGGGGCCTCATGGGGTACAGCAGGCAGGTGAGATTGGGAGCCTCCAAAACTGTATCTCTTGTATCTCCCTATCACCCCCATACTCTCAGCTTCCTCTCCCCAAAGACCTTGTGCTCTCTTCTGTGTGGGCACTCAGCAGTTGTTCCGTGCTTCTTGCCTGCATCTGCCTGTAATATTAGTGTGTGTATGCATATATGTATGGTCACATGCATGTGCAGTATGTGCATGGGTGTGTGTGTGTGCATGAACACGTGTAAGCCAGAGGCAAACCTCTGGTATTGTTCATCAAGAAGTGCCTACCTTGATTTTTATATTGTATTTTATTATTTTTTGAGGGGGCACACAAGTGCCATGGAGTATGTGGAGGTAAGAGGACACTTTCAGGATTCTGTCTTCCATCATAGTTTCCAGGGATTAAAGTGAGGTCACCTGCTTGTATGACAAGCCTTTCCCTGCCGAGCTATCTTTCTAGACCCCTTGGTTTTTTGAAACAGGGCAGTTCACTGCTCCCTCGAGCTGGCTGATGAGGTTGGCTGGCTGCTTTCACTTCCCCAGCGCTGGGATTGCAAATTCACGCCACCATGTCTGACTTTTGCTGTGAATGCTGGGGTTGGGCTCAGGTCTTCATGGCTGCACAGCAAGCATTTTAATGACTTGGGCTGGCTCCCCAGCCCCTGCCTGTGACATTTTGAAGTCTCTGCAGGGCTGGCAGTCCCCACTCACAGAGCCCTGGGTGTATTTGTATGTAAGTTGGTGGAGGGAGATTTACATGATCCTACATAAGCCCAAGTCTATGTTATAGATAGGATTGTAGTTCTTGCTGAAAGTTCCACTCTCAATAGCAGTTGGCGGGGGTAGGGCCATCTAGGACAACCTGGGAGGCTACCTGCCATAGTATATAGACTTTGACTTCTGTGAAGATTGAAAGGATTGATTGGCACCACAAACCAACCACACCCTGGGGAGCCCTGGGGAGTCCATGGTAGGAAGGCTGGGCAGGCCAGGCTTCCTTTAAAGCTGCCCAAGCATGCAGCCCTGAACTGAACTCAGGGAGGGCCAACACTCTGTAAATAACATTGGCTATACTAAGACCCTGTAGAATAGTGATGTGGGCTTTTTGTGTCAAGGAAGAGGCCCAGTTGTAGCTGGGATAGAGCTGAGCTGGGGCCTGGACTTAGGTCTCTGCCTTAGAAGCCAACATATGCCAAGAATCCTGTTCTTAGATCTGGGGACTCCTGGGATCTGCTGACTGAGTAGGCTCCACTTCCCCTTTCCTGTGCCACAGGCTGGGGACAGGCTAGCAGAGGAGGCAGTAGGTATTGGCAGGCCCTTGGCCTCTAGTGTAAGGCAGATACTCCAAAGAGGGCAAACATTTAAAGTGTGTTTGGAGGAGGTAGAAGCTGCCTCTACTGCTGTAGAAAGGAGGTTGGGAGAACTTTGACATCCTGTGGTGACCCGTATCTACTTCCCTTGTAAGTAGTAACCCAAGTTAAATTGCTTTCTTTTCTGAACTTTTCAAGTTCAGAAATTATGATTGAGAGAAGCTTCTAGTCAGGGCAGAAGAGGGCCAGATGACAGCAAGTCTCATGCTGTGAGAATGGGTGCCTGTCAATGGCCTTCTCTACCTGTGGGCCTACTCATGAAGACCCTCGTGGCCATGGGGAGAAGGACACCCTCTTGGGGAGCTTGTGGCCTGGTTGAAAGTCTCTCCCAAAAAGGTCAGGTATGACATGGTATCTCCAGGTGTGGGGCTATAGGTCATGCAGGGGGATTCCTTCTCCCCAAAGTCATAGAAACAGAGCTGTCTTTCACTGCTACATGGCAGGTGTGGCAGGAATGGTGGACAGAACAGAAACACCATGAAGGGTGATTGGGCGCCAAGCTGAATAACTCACAGAAGATTTCAGGTTTCTTTCCCCCAATCAGAAACACTTGTGATAATGGGTGAGTTGGCTCAGTGGGCAAACCATGTGCTGGCCTCTTTCTCACTAAATCAATTCCTCAGCATTAATCGATTGGACCAGACTTTCATATTCTCAGTACACTTTGTCCATGGGATTCATAAACGCCTCCTGAGTTTGAGACCCCAGGCCTTAAATGGCTGTGTTTCAAAGGAATTTCTCTATTTTTCAAAAACCAAAAACAAAGACCATTTGAGAGTTCTGAGCAGGTGATGTTCTTTCTCAGTGGGTTTGTATACAGGGTCCCTGTAAGGCTGGCAGGAGGGAACCAACTTCACAAAGTAGACCTCTGGCTTCTTTAAGTACACTGCTGCACACAATCACATATTCGTGTGCACACATACACACACACACACACACACACACACACACACACACACTCACACACCAAACAAATGCTAACTGCCAAACACAATGCTTTTACTAACAGACTGGACAACAGTCAGCATTGATGGCCTCAAAGAACAGGAATGCAAGATGCCTGAGACCAATCTTGTAGACCAGCATAACTGCACACTTGTCCCACAGGACCTTGTAAAGGACTTGGTGGCAGCATGGCAGAATGACCTGTCTACATGCAGGTGACAGTACTGTGTGGTTCTGACTTGGGATGATGGTTGCTATCCAGCTAGCCATGTGAACTCAAAAGCCAGTTCAGTTGTTTTGACATCAGTGATCCCAAAACACCCTCTACAGTATTGTTTCCTTTGTTAAACAATACTTTACCTTTTACTCATCAAGATGAACCTCACTAAATTAGGTGGGACTGAGAGAGAGAGTGGATCTCCAGGAAACATCACATACCAGAGGCAAACTGGTGAGGTGCTTAGTCTAGTCTCAAATGGTGGTCCAGGTGGTTCTCTGATGGAATTTCACGCATGAGAGCAACATTTATAATTGGCAGCTACTATTAGTTGACTCTAAGTAAAGGGGATCATTCTTAATTAAGCAGGTGGGCCTTATCTAATCTGTTGAAAGATGCAAAACTGAGTTTCCCCTTAGGAAGAGGAAATTATGCCTCAAGACTATGGCATTAATTTGCGGCTAATATTTTCTGGGTTGGTGGACTGCCCCATAGAAGTCAGATATGCCAATCAACATTAATGTACTCTTTAAAATCAATCAGTTTATCTATCATCTATCTTGTCTCTCTGTGTGACATATTTTCTGCAACCTTGACAAAAACCTAGATATCCCTGGGAGTAGAGAACATGGAATGGCACCACTGGATTTGCTTTGGCCATATATGGTGGGGAATTACTGAACTGGGAGAATTCAGGCCACTGTGGGCAGCATCATCCTTGAGCAAGGGGTTCCAGGCTGTGTGGGGAGGATGAATGGACAAGCTAGAGAAAGCAAGCCGGTAAGCAGCACCTCCAGGACCTCTGCTTCAGTCTTGGCCTCCAGATTCTGCTCTAGGTTCCCTCCATGATGGTCTGTAAACTGTAATATATAATTATATCCTTTCCTCTTCAAATTGTATTAGCTTATGGTATTTCTCATAGCAGCAGGAAAGTAAACTATCATCTATCATTTATTATCCATCTGTCTATCTATCTATCTATCTATCTATCTATCTATCTATCTATCTCTTTCTATAATCTATTTTTTCCCCAATCTTCTTTCTCTTTTTTTGGGATCCCTGACTTTTATACCTTGGCTTAAGAACATCTCCAAAGAAATGTATTTGCTGCTTCACATACTTTCAGGAAATACTCCATAGAAACAAATCAGTTTGATGACTTCAAGTACTGGAGAAGAACCATTTTAGGTGTATTTATCAAGGTAGTTGAAATATGGACCTTTTACGGAAACCCCTCAGCTCCAATTGTTCATATCAGCTTCATGTTCTCAGTCTGCTTTGTTGACCAGATTCATAAGGGCCTCCCATATTGCAGGACCACAGGCCCAGAATGAATGCAACTCATTGGAATTTCTCTATTTTTCGAAACATTTGACTGGTGTCTACTTGACTGTTCTGAGCAGATGATGTTCTTTGTTTATGAGAGAAATTAGGCCAAATCCAACTTTTCCACAGATGGAGAAGCCTGAATTATTTATCAGAGGCTCATGAATTTGGTTCTGGCAAATGGCAGGGCCGAGGGCGGCTGATTTGTGTTCCACGGTTGGAACAGCCTGGTCTCAGCGGGTCCTGAGCCTTTTTGACACAACACTGGGTCTGGCAGGGAAGCTGGAGCCCCTTGGCTTTCTTCATGGAACTCTATTGGTTCTGGAATGTGTGCGGCCAGGCCTGGTGAGGTCTTAACTGGCAACCGGCCTGTCTGAGCTTTTCTGAAGCCCTGCTGGGCTGCAGGTTGCCTGGGGATAGAGTGCTGTTTCTTTCAGAAAGGAAAAGGTGGGCTTGCCATGCTCGTTCTTGCTACACTTACTGAGCCTGCCTTCTCCCAGTGGAGAAATGTGGCAGTGGGCAAAAGCTCTCAGTGACTGAAGTGCAAAGCCCTGTCCTGTGCTCCTGATCGGCACTGGCATTGCAGAAGGGAGAGTGAACTCTCTGGGTAGGGGAGGGACTTGGAAAGGCGTCTCACAGCTATGTGCCAACATTAACTCCTGTTGAAGGTATCCCCATACCTTCAACCATACTACATGTCTTGGGCTGACATGTATTTCTCTATTTTGTTTTTAGAAGAACCCGAGGAGCCAGTCCTTCCAATGCAAGGACATTCAAGAGCTTCTTTAGGAATTCCTAGCTAGTGAGCCACAGAGACCAGTCCAGACAGTACCTATTATCCAACGAGGCAGAGATGTAGAAATCCCCAGGTATTAGTGAGGGCCTGTAAAACCTTCTACTCCTAAACATATCCTTGTGTTTGAGTGAGGAGAATGAGAAGGAAGCAACTGAGCAGCCAACCCATCTTGACAGCTTATTTGGAGATTCTGGCAGCAGACTGCAACTCCTCCCGTACCAAGTAATGGTCCTTTTCTACCAGGAAAGGTCTTGTCTTTGACAGAGCACACAGCCTTGGAAGGGATGCATGTGGGGCAAATAGAAAGAAAGGGAACACATGGCTAGCCAGCTACATCAGCCTAATCAACCCTAGAGATCATTGGGATGACACATGTCACAGTCCAATTGCTCTCACACTAGCCTGTCCATCTCTAGTAGCTACTTACGCTGTGTCTGCAATAAAGTCTTTGACAGAAACAATGTAAGGAAGGAATAGGGATTTGCTCTGGGTTTCGGAGGGCACAGCTCACCATAGTGGAGAAGGCACAGCAGAGTTCATGGTGGCAGGAATGCACAGCTGGGACTCCTTTCCTCCCCGCCCCCCCTTTTATTCAATCCAAGGCTCACGGCATTGTGCTACTCAGGGTACACATTCTTTCTTCAGACAAACATCTCTGGAAACATCCTCAACACACAACAGAGGTGGGCCTCCTAGGTAATTTCTAGGTCCAGTGAAGCTGACAGTGAAAAATAGCTATTATGCTGCCCAGCACACTTGCACAGATTGGGTATCTCATCTTCTGGAGGCTGTCACTCATTCTAAAAAGGAGATGGGGACCTAGTACTTCCAACCTTGAGTTGGCATGACCTAGGCCTGGAGTGCCCATAAGGAGGCCTGGGCCAGACCATCTGTTCAGCTGTATTGCTCCTGGCCATAATCCACTGCTTCCTTGGAGCTGGCTGGCCTTTTTATTTTTATTATTATTATTATTGCATGTATATGCATTTTGTGCATGTGTATGTGCGTGCTTGTGTGTGTGTGTGTGTGTGTGTGCCTGTGTGTTTGTATGGGGGGAGGGGAATGCATGTACAGAGGTCATAGGACAATTTTATGGAGCAAGTTTTCTTCTTCAGTTCACCTTTGCCTGGGTTCCAGGGATTGAAATCAAGTTATAAGGCCTTTAACACTCCCTCGTCTCCCTCGTCATATCTGGTCTTAAAATAGATTCTGAACATGCAGCTTGTTTGGTGGTAACTTGCGACAAATCAGTGTACTTTTCAGAGTCTCCAGGCCCTTTCTTGGGCCACCTGAAGAAACCCGTCTCCTCTTCTGCTGGGGCTGAGGAACAAATGGGAATGAGGAGGGAGGCTGTGAGGTGAGTCTCTTAAGTGTTTGGTTTGAACCATTTTAATTTGCATTCAGGTTTAATTACTATCTGTCTTTAAGGTGGCCCACGTGGGAGAGAGAAGAGGCGTCTGGGCCCCCAGGATCCTGCTTCTAAATGTGTCTTTTACTGTGCTGTCTAGAATCTCCCTTGCTTCTCTGTCTTCATCAACTGACATTTCTCCTACGAGGGCTTTGGGATCAGAGGGTCCCCCTAAGGTACTGACTGTTCTTACCCCTCTCCACTGGGCTCCATATGAACCCCGGCTTCATCTCTTGACACCCTAGCAGGATTCCCCCCACTTTTCTTTCCCAATCCATCCATCTCCAAGGAGGCATTTGGGGAGTGGACGTGGGGTGGGGTGGGGTGGGGTGGCCAGAGACACTCTTGTCACTTCCTTTGGCAAAGAGCCAGGTTCTGGATTTGGAATTAGTAAGGAAGAAAAACAATAAGTAAAAGAACAAAGACAGGTTCAAGCCAGTGAAACCTAAAATTCTAGGTGAGGACAGGTAAGATGGTGACAACCTGATTTCTGTCCCCAGAGCCACATGGTAGGAGGGGACAACTGGTTCCGTTGGGCTGTCCTCTGACCCCGTGTATGCGCATGCCCCCATACAGAAAAAATTAGTAAGTGAAAAGATAGTTCTCCTTCTTCCTGAACAGAATTTCCTGTCCCGTTGTTTATTCTGCCTTCAGAACTGCCTGGAGCTTCCGCCAGCCAAGTTCTTCTTCCACGGGTCAAATTCAAGGTCTCCCTCAGGCCTAGGCCAAGCTCTTCCTCTCCCATGGGGCCTTCTTGGGCTTACTGGAACCGCTCATCCAACATGTATCTGGTCCTGATGCTCATGAGGTCCCTCAGGAAATCTGGCTGTGTGTAGAGATGGCATCTTTCCCCTCACAGGACAGACTGTCCAAACACAAGACAGGGAGGCTGGATGTGGGAAGTGCGAGGAGGAGAAGTGATTCCTAGGGCTGACACAGCCGGAGAAGGAAAGAGCAGCAAGAAAAAAGGCAGGAAGAGAGGAGGAGGAGGGGGAGGAGGAGCAGGAGGAGGAGGAGGAGCAGGAGCAGGAGCAGAGGGCCCAGGCAGCCTGAAGCACTTAGAGGACTAAATACGGTCCTGGGACAGCCAATAATTGGGGCCTGAGTCAGCAAGTTTCGCCCATAGTTTCTTAATCACCTGCCAGGCCACCGCCTCCCTGCCCCCCCCCCCACCCGCTGGGAGAGGAGCAGCCGCTTCAAAGAAGCCTGAGTGGAAAGCCTCATTTAGCAAATGAGTGGAATGTTTAAAAATAACGCCAGGAGTCACCCTCTGAGAAGGCAGAAGGCCTGAAGGCGAGGCCACCCTCTCGCTTGCTGCTCACAACCCCCTTTTCTTAGTTGAACAATGGCCCCTAAGGAGGGCATGGGGATAGCTTGCTAGAGTGGAGGTACAGGTAGGTGACACCAGCAGACCAGAGGAAGGGTTGTGCTGTGTTGAGGTGTGTGATGGTTCAGAGAAGCCTGCCTTACCTGTGCGCTCGCTCTCTCTCTGCATAGTTCAGATATTTGGTCTTACTTGGTGGGAGGCTAGCTCTGGTAGCAGGAGAGATGGGTATCAGTGCTTCCATCAGTGAGATATGAAACACTGAGGTTTGTGAGAAAGAAGTACAGATGGACACTACAGCATCCTGACATCAGACCTTCTGACCAATAGTTCCTGTTCTGCCATGACTGTGGTGGTATAGACTCACCCAGGCCTGGCCTCCTCTTGGAGGCCCACCATCCCACCTTATTTTAGGTGCTGACAGCTGGCCTTATCCTGGCCTTGTCTCCTACTGTGAGGCCATCTGTCCAGGAGGCAGAGTCCTAACCAGGCAGCTGGGGTGGCAGAGAGCCAATAGCTTCCACCTGAGGTGAGATCTTGGCCTGTCATTCATGGATCCTGACCCAGAGCTACGTCAACTTAGTTTCTCCTTGCAACCATTACCTCATGAACAGTGATTATGAACTACATGTTACAACGAAGAGAATCATTACTTAGAGACATCACAGCAGGAGCCCATGACATGCAGGAAGTAACCAACCCCGATCCTCCTTGCAGTGGGCTTATTTGTCCAAGGGGAATCTGGGGGGCTCTTTTAGAAGGCATTTTAGTTCTCTATGCCACACCCACAAAAGAGGAGGATCCCCATTTTCAAATGAACCTCAGGGCTTCCTTGAGTGCGGCAGCTCTGGAGATACTACCTAGGTTAGTTTTCAGATTGTTAAGTTGGTGGGATAGGGCATAGGGAGGGGATTGAGCTTGTGCCCACATGGCCGGTGCCCTCTTGGGCCCTGTGGGGCTGCCATTCCTGTACAGTGCCTATGCCTATTTCCTTGTCCCTCATCCTCTTAGTAAACTTATCTTAGAGGGCACCGAAAGCCCTGGGAGCCCAGATGAGGAGTCTAGACTTTATAGCCAAGGCCAGGAAAGAGGTGAGGCTGGCTCAGTGCTATCTGCAGGCCTGGGAAGGCTCCAGTTTTCTAGATTCCTGAGTGCTGGCCTACTGTGGTGGCTAACTCTAGGTCACGTCCACAATGGCCCTGAGCATGTTTCCTCCAGTCTGCTCTTCTCCCTCACTCTGCCTCACCCACAGAACTTGTTTTTCTTCTTGTAAGCTCCCTCCCTGCTCTGAGCTGGCTGGTTTCACACCTCCCTCCCCAACATCCTTTGCTGCTGAAATGTGTTCTCTGGACACTTCTTCCACATCAATCCTGTCATTTTCACTAACTGTTGAACACCTTTCCAGTCAGTTGACAGCGGTATCTGCAGGTCTCATGTATCTATAGGTCACCATGTGGGGAACAGGATGCCAGAGCTGAGTGCATCTCTCCTTGCCCATCTCTGTACCCAGGGCCTGCCTAGCCTTGGGGCCAGGTGCCTAACCTGCTTCCCATGCCCACCCCAGGAGGGTCACAGTTCTTCCCTGTGGCATGCACACTAGCTCCTGCCTCTGTCTTTCTCATGAATGGGTCTGTGTGCAGGGACCCAGGAGGTGGAGACACTTTGACAGACCAGAAGTAAGTAGGTGTAAACTTAATCCTAGAAGTGTATATGGTTTGCTACTGAGGCCAGTAAGGAAGCACCATTTGTCCCTGCCCTTTTATTTATTTATTTTTTCACTTTATATATATTTTTTATTTTTTATTTTATGTGAATTGGTGTTCTGCTTGCATGTATAACTGTGTAAGGGTGTCAGATCTTGGAATTAAAGACAGTTGTTAGCTGCCATGTAGATGCTGGGAATCGAACTCAGGTCCTCTGGAAGAACAGTCAGTGCTCTTAACCGATGAACCATCTCTCCAGCCCCTCCTGCCATTTTTTTAAAGACAAGATCTCAAGCAACCCTGGTTGACCTTAAACTGAATGTACCCAAGGAAGACTGAACTTCTGATTCTCCTGCCTCCTCTCCCCAAGTGCTAACACCACAGGTATATGTTGCCACACCCAGTTAATGCATGGCTGGGGATTGAACCCAGCCTCATATTTGCTAGGTAATCACTCTGCTAGCCAAGTGATTTCCCCAGCCTGTCATGTACTTCATTTGTAAACACAAGGCTGAAAGCTTATCGTCGGTAGTGGCTCCTGATACAGTGATGGTCCTCAGACCCTGTGGCTGCATCCTTCTCTTAGCAGGCAGCAGGCTTCCCCTCTACCTGTTGAAGAGAAGGACAGTGGCCAGGGAGAGAGCTTTAGAGATACTGCCTGAAATATGCCACAATAGATGTTCCTGCCTTCCCAGTCTGTACCCTGTCTGTTCCTTTTACACATCAATTCCATCACTTTAGGCCAGGCATGAGGGGAAAGGGGGAGCTAGCCCCTCCAGCAGGGAGTGGAAAAATCCATCAGGCATCTGCCATATATTTTAAAATAACTTACATGTACAACACCCCCACGCTTCCATTTCTACGTCTCAGATCTGATTATCCACAGTGCACACACTCTCTCTTTTTTAATAAAAAATTGCTATAAATCTTTTTGTCACCGAAGATATAAGACGTGGGTCTGCAGGAGAAACTGCCAGGCTGAGTTGTTTTGCAAGATGCTCCGTGGCCTGCTCCAGTGTTTCTGACTCCCTTACAGCTCGCTCACACTGAATTATAAAGGTGAGGGGTAAAGAAAAGCCATCTCTGGCTGTCACTGGAGGAAGGAAAGAAGCTAGAGGCTAGGTGATGCTCATCACATCTCACACCCAGGAGCCCTGTTTGTGCTCTGGCCCCATCTGAACCTGGATTTGGACTGCGGGACAGTGTGTGTGTGTGTGTGTGTGTGTGTGTGTGTGTGTGTGTGTGTGAGGGACACATGTCCCAGGGTAGAAACAATCCTTCTTTTGAAAAGAATCCCTTGCTGCCCATACATGCCTCTGTTACTTTGGTCTATTCTGACCCTCGTGCTCATGGGCCTGAGGCAGCGGAGCGGGGAGATGTGATAAGAATGGGCTGTTTGGGAACTCAAACAGTATAATTCCCAGGCATCTACACAGTCAGTCCGTGCTGATGGAGAACTCAGAAGACTGGCATCTGCTGAGAAAGAATTGGTACGGTGGGTACCCAGGCTACAAAAGATGGTAAAAAAGAAAGGATTTTCTTTTATTTTACATTTATGTGTTTGTGTGTGCCTCTCTCTCTCTCTCTCTCTCTCTCTCTCTCTCTCTCTCTCTGTGTGTGTGTGCATGCGCATGTAAACTGCAGTGTGCACGTGGGGGCCAGAGAATAACTTGTGAGAGCTGGTGCCCTCTTTCTACTATGTAGCTTTTGGCAACTGAACTCAGCTCAGGCATCCATCTTCATAGCAAATATCTCTGCCTCGTGTGGTATCTTGCTGGCCCAAAAGAATATTTTCTAATATGAGGCAGAAATAAAATGAGAGAAGCAGGCTAATGTTGGATGCAGCATGGCCCTTACCGTGTCCGGCCCTGCAGGTCTTGTGTTGAGCAGATGGACTCCAGGGGATGAAGGGAACAGAGTGGGTCTTTGATAGAAAGGGTGGGGGAGTCATGAGGTAGGGAGGGGCATGAATGGTCTAGCCAGGGCCTCGAGGTAAACATGTGTGGGAGCAGGATAGAAATTATCTTGAACAAAAGAAAAACTGGGAGGGTTTCCAGGTGTTTATCACCATCCCGCCATCCACATACACCTGAAATGTGGGTTTATTTTTAGAATCTTTAAGAAAACAACAGCGTTTAGTCATCAAGGGGCATCAGTTATAGGATAGAGTAAATCTGCTGCTCACTATTCTTTTGAGCCTGGGCCAGTTTCCCTACCGCTTTGTACCTCAGTTTCTTCCTGTGGAAGTCAAGGATAATGTTACTATTTTCAAGGTTGTTATGGAGACTCAAGGCCCTGGGCACATGGGGGATGCTGGCCAAAGGTGTCATCTATCTTCTCCTATCAGCATCACTTTAGGGAGAGTGCCACTGGGTGCTTGCTCCAGTTCCTGCCAAATTTTTTGAAGAAATAGGCAGGTTCAGCCAGAGCCATAGAAGTGAGAAAGACACAGTATCCACTTGTCCATTCTTTAGCCCCTTTTTACTCCTGGGCTGCTGTGGTGAAGACAGAGTCCATTTGTGTTTAATAAAGTCCAGCTAGGGAACAGTTTATGAATCACAGCATAGGCTATGAGAATGGATACCAGATGTGCGTGCGTGTGCGTGTGTGCGTGTGTGTGTGTGTGTGTGTGTGTGTGTGTGTGTGTGTGTGTGTGTACTTCTCAAGACCACTACTGTTATTAATCTTGTCCTGAGCCTGCAGTCTGGTTTAATATATGAAGTGCAAATACAAGACTTGATCTGCCCTCAGTCCCCTGTCCCCTCCTTCTGTCCGCTCTCCAGGACAATACTACACACATGCTATATTAGATTTCAGTTTGCTCCTGTTCTGATAAGCATGGGATTAAATAATGAATGAGATTCCCATTAGCTCAATTGGGGGGGCATATTTCAGGCAACCTTTCCCCTTTTAAATCAGATATGCTCTGTACTACAGAATATTTTTATATTGACAGAAAAGGACTTTTTTAAAGGCACATCTCATGTGTACAGAAACGTGACCTGTGACCTGTGTAGAGTATCAGTGCTGTCACTTTGGAGGTCTAGAAGAGGGATTGGGGAAGAAGCCGCTTTCTGGGACATTAGCTCCCTTACCTCCCCTCCACTCTCCTCTTCTCCTCTCTGCCATGCGAGGAACTGATGCTCCTAGAGACCCATTTCTCTTTTCTCTCAGTAGCAAGCATGATTGTTAGGCAGGCATGCTGGCACCCACCTGCAATTCTAGCACTTGGGAGGCTGAGGCAGGAAGAGACCATGAGTTCAAGGCTGATCTGAACTACATAGTGAGTGTAAAATTCTGTCTTAAGACAAGCAAACAGAATGGGTGGGGAAGGGGAGGGAGACTTGGTTATAGAAACCCTACTCATGCACAGGGAGCACGTGAGAAGTGACCTTAAGTTCTTGCCTTGTTTCAGAAAGATGCTGCGCCAACCCTTTCAAAGAACCACAGGGGCCAAGCACCCATATCCCATTGTGCAGGAATCTTCATCCTTCACCCCCGACTACTGCGCCACTGCGTCTCAGCTTCCTTCACTAACCACATTTCTCATGAAAAAGTTCATAAAAGAAGGGCGCTTGGAGATTCTGCCAAGGCTGGAAGGGCAGGCTGACTCCTGCCCTCTTTGGATTATTCCAAAGCTGGGTGGGGAGGTGGAGTGGAATGGCCTAAGCCCTAACTCTTTCCCTTAGCTCTGTCCACATTTGACTCGTAGTTGAACATCAGGCCATGTCTTAGGGACCCAGTTCTAACTCTGCCTTTGATACTGCCAGAGGGCACCATGCTCATTCCCACAGAAGGGATAGGAGGCCAAGGTGGGCAGGCGCTCCTGAGTCCCTGTCTGAGAGTCATGGCCCTGAGGATGCATACATGTCCCTATTGCCCTGAAGCTAAGCTCTAGCTTGCTAATCTTGTTCTCTCTCTCTCTCTCTCTCTCTCTCTCTCTCTCTCTCTCTCTCTCTCTTTCTGTTTTTTTTCCCCCTAGCACAGGATCCTTACAGCATCTGGCCCTGTGGTCTCATGAAGGGACATTTGTGTTCCATTCTGCTGCAGCCTTGGCATTGGAAAGCTGTAGTAGCCAGATTCTAGTTCTTCGTGAGTCCCTTTTTAGCCAGCAGGCGGAGTATGCCGGACTCTCTGTGGGCTCCCCTGCACCCTGGCTCCAGGTCCTGTGAACTGACTAAGTGATTGTGAGTGAAGGCAAGGGTGTGGGGGGCAGGGTCTCAGCTTGCTCACTCTTCTCACTGGTCCAGAGGTCAATCATGTGGAAGCAACCAGAGCCTGACCTACATAGCTCATCGCTGGGAAATGTGGCTCTCTCCAGTGATGTGATTTCCCACATGAATAAACACTTTCCCAGTGGCTCTCTTAGAGGACTGGACCGACACAGACCAAGGCTGCTGCCTCTTACCCTGTTCACTGCCCTGAGAACTGGAGGGAGGCTGTGAAAAGGGTTCCCTCCCAGCAGGGTGCACTAGTTCCCATAGAGAGGCCAGTCGGGTCCTGGAGGTGACCAAGAGTGTCAGAATTGGGAGAGCTCTTGTGGATATTGTAGTCCCTTCCAGGATGCTCCAGGGAAGACAGATGGTCCCTTCACAAGGAGCTGCCACATGTTGGGACACTCTTTGCTGTCAGCAAGCTCTTCACACTTAGCAGAACTCTGTCTTTCCTGGAGCTGTCCTTTCTAAGAGATCAGGTAGACTCTGGGCCAGATCTTGCCTCTAAGAGAAACTCTGTGGTTGGGGTTGTACCCAATAAGGGCTACACAGTACAGAGTTAGGGAAACCAAGGGAAGGCAGAGAAGTTGAATGGACAGAGTCTGGGATCACTGTCTTTCTCCCCACCCCATCTCTATCCAAGGCTATTCCAAGACAGAGCAGGAGGGGGTTACAGATTGGCTTTTCCCCACACTGCCCAGGACTAGTTATTTTGTGGACACCACAGACATCAGACACAGATTCAGACATCACCGTACAAGGTGACCCCTCCCGTGCAGTGCTCAGAGCCACACATGTTCACTGGATGAAGCCCAAGGACCTTTTGTTAACACTGCATAAGAAAGGCTAATGCAAAGGACAGAGGCAGAGGCAACCAACCACAGGCCATTTCCAAGTGTTGACAAGACAGTTACAACTAGATATGTCTCAGGTCTTTGGGAGAGCATGCTATGTAAAGGGCAGAAAGAGGATATGGGAGAAACTAGCGTGGACCCCCCACTCCCCTGTTCTGCTTCCCTCAAAGCCCCAGCTCATACAGTCTATTCTCTCCCCTGTCTTCTCCTAAAGACAAGGAAAGGAAAGTGTGCCCTTTTGGCTGATGCCTCTGCTGACTTATTTGAGAAGCAAGACTTTAAATGAAGTTTAAAGGGCCACAGGCCCAGGCCTTTGTTCTTGAATATATTAAAGGTTTGGGCCTACAGGCTAGTGGGCTGTCACTATCCAGTTGCCCACACAATCTGGTATTGCCTGTACCTCAGGCTAGTAAACTACTGTTAGGGATTGACACCACACCTGAGTGCTTCTATGTGTGGGCATCCCTGATCATGCTGTACCAGCTTGCCAGTGTGTGCACATACACTGGCATGCATGTTCCCTGGTGGGAGTCACATAGGCCATGCACAGATTTTTGCATGTGTGTTCTTTTGAAGGAAATGGGTTTTAGGTGTACAGGCTCTGTGTATGCCCAATGTTATATTTGTGGGCATGTATATCCACAAAGGTGAATGAATCAGATACGTGAATTAGCGTGTATCATTGCCTCCAACTAAGGTGGGTATGGACCAGAAAATCTTCAGCAAAGGTCTGAACAGCTCTGTCCTTTGGCTGATAGCCTTCAGGAGTGATGTCACCCTTCCTGGAATTCTGCTGAGCCTCAGAGACAAGGGGTGCTATTGTTTCCAAGGTGTAGAAACCAAAGGCTCCAACTCTTAGAGAGAGTTGAGATTTATTCTGCGTTTGTAAATGTGGAAGAGAAGGGAAGATGGCCATGTGTGCACACATGAACTTACGACTGCATTGCTGAGCCTAACCAGTTCCAATAGCCCGTTAGTCAGTGACCCTTGGTTCCATGGGCACCTGCATATACATACATACATGAATGTGCAAAGTACAGGAAGCA
This sequence comes from Sigmodon hispidus, assembly GCA_004025045.1. Taxonomy (NCBI): domain Eukaryota; kingdom Metazoa; phylum Chordata; class Mammalia; order Rodentia; family Cricetidae; genus Sigmodon; species Sigmodon hispidus. The sequence continues at coordinate 139,805 of PVIH01000287.1, forward strand.
GTGGCAGGCCACTTCAGCCACACCATCTCCAAAGGGCTAGGCCACAGTCTGTGATGCCTCCTCACCTAGCTACACTATTGGGAGGTAAAAAAGTTTAATTTCTGGTCAACGTTTAGATGTCTAAAAGAACTGAATCTGCACAGAATCCACCAAACTCAGCCCAGCCAGAAGTCACTGACAGAGGACAGCCATGCCAGGCAGAGCTGTCCCTAACTCCAACTTCTGAACACATGACCCTCAGCATATTGTATCTATCTATCTATCTATCTATCTATCTATCTATCTATCTATCTATTTATCTATTTATTTATGGATGCATGTTTCAGACAAGGTTTCACTGTGTGGCCCAAGTTAGCCTCAAGCTGGCAGGGATCCTCTTGCCATTGCCTCTTGAGTACTGTACTGAATGACCTGTGCACATCACAAGGTCTGGCCTCTGTAGGCCTCCTTTGCACAGTTTTCCTTCTCTCAGTGATGATGATATATCTCCCTATATAGCTGCCAGCCAGCCAGCCAGCCAGCCAGTAAACAAAACCTCTGTGTGTACCTTCTAATTTCAACCAGGTCCCACTCAAGTCCCCCAGTGTTTGCGGAATACCCACAGCAGTTAGGTGCCCAGGGCTCACTGCTGGACAAGACAAATATGATACTTTGCATCACAGAAGTTACAGCTCATCGGGCAAGAAGGCTTACAGCATGTCCTAAAGTAGGCCCCAGCCACTGTCTGAGGATACAGAGGGTCCCTTAGGGGAAGTTCAGAGATACATATTTTATTTTAATCAGAGTAGAACCTACCCCTTATAGGGGTAGCCCCTTATCCTTGTTGGGGTCCCCTAGGCCTTCATCTAGGTGTTAATTTTCATAGAACAGGCATGTGTAGATGCTTGGATGGATGGTCAGGCAATTTCACTGCTGGTGTTCAGTTTGCTTTCTGAGATGGGGAAATGTGGGCTAGTCAACTGGGTCAGTTGTGAGGAGGGTTAGTGGAAGTGCCAGCCCTCTGCACATTATTGCCTGCCTGAGATTCTCACCAGGCTATGGGGGCTGAGCAAGGGGGCTCCCCTCCCCACCCAGACTGTGCACACACATTATTGGCTGGCTCTTCAATCATGCCTTTTCCAGCTAGCTGCTCCTGTCACAGCACATCTTGTTAGCCCTGGAGGCTCAATGAAATGGAAATTCATGTTTAAATTTAAAAACAACATATTGACCCTGGGAGCCAGCGATGTCTACATTTTTAATAACTTACTCAGAATGAAGGCTTGGATGAGCATGTGTGTTGCCTCATGTCTGTTGCCTTCAAGTGCTCATGTGTTTTATGTGGAGTGTGTTTGCATGGGTGTGGGCATCTGTGAACGTGTTCACCTGTGCTCACAAGTATCTCTGTGTGCCAGGAGCAAACAACATCAATATTTTCTCTGGAGTTCTGTAGTGAAGGCTGGCAAAGCTTTTGTGTAGGAAAGAGTTGATTTGATTGGGGAGTTTTTGGGCAGAAGGCCTAGAAAAAGATGGACACAACGGGAGAAATTGGCCCGTTCTTACCCCTACTCCTCTGTAGCTCTTGATCCTGAGACATCTGTTCTCCAGGTCCTTTTTTAAATCCAGGACTCATGGGTCAATTGTGGGAAATTTCCCAGTTGGTTGAAGGCATCTGGGCCCTGAGGGAAGCACTCACCCGATTCCATCTCTTGGCAAAACCAGCTGTGACCCTTTGGTATAGTGTTTTCTTTCTAAGTGACATCCCTCTGCCTTTCAGAGCCTAGGGCTTCCTCCTCCTCCTCCTCCTCCTCCTCCTCCTCCTTCTCTTATCCCTCCATGTGTGAAGGATGACAACAGTGAGCCCCCCTCCCTCCTCCTGCCAGCTATGTGCTCACCAACCTCTGGACCTTTGGTGTGAGCCCCAGAAGGCTCCTGTGAAGCTCTGTCAGTGTGATGTCATGAGCTCTGACCTCCAACCCAATCTTATCATGGCCACTCTGTTCTAGCACGGTCTGTGTCAGGTCACTGACACTTCTGCTCTGAGGTCTGGCACAGCAGAGATAAAAACCAAATTATGGCAGGAAAGACTCCACAGCCATTTGCCCATCCACTGAAAACAGTGGCATGCCACTCCCAATTTATTTGTTTATTTATTTATTTATTTATTTATTTATGATTTTAAAGACAAGATCTTTCTATGTAGTCCTGGCTGTCCTGAAACTCACTCTGTAGACCAGGTTGGCCTTGAACTCAGAGATCTGCCTACCTCTGCCTTCTGAGTCATGGGATTCAAGGCATGTGCCACCACATCCAGCTCAATTTTATTTTTTAAAGGATGTTAAAATCTTTTTTAGGTGTATGTGTTCACTCTTGCAGGTGTGCCTGTGTACAATGTGAAGCGAATAAAGCTGCCCACATGGGCCAGAAAGGGCCATAAATTCCCGGGCACTGGAGTTACAGTTGTGCTGAGCCGCCTGATGTGGGTGTTACGAACCGAACCTTGAGTCTCCTGCAACAGTGGCAACTGTTGAGTCATTTCTCCAGCCTTTGACTTTCATATTCTTCCACTTATCCATCTGTTCATTTGCTCATCCATCTATCCACCTACCCATCTATCCACACATCATCCATCTACCCATGCACCCATCCATCTATCCATTCATCCATTCATCTACTCATCATCCACCCATCTTCCATCCATCATCCATCCATCCAGTCTTCTACCCATCCACCCATCATCCATTTATCCATCCATCCATGGCACAGAGGAAGAAAGGCTACGCCTGACAGACAGGATCAGGAAAGTTGTCATGAAGTACTTGTGATTGAATTCAACCCTAGAGATCAGATGGGTCTGATGGAGAAGAAAAGAGAGAGTGGAAGGGCAGGGAGGGGCTCCCATCTATGAATGTTTGAAAGGCATGTTTAGAACCTTGAGTCCTTAACAAAGCTAAAGTTCCATGACTTAGTTGGGGGTGGAAAATCAATCCAGCTACCTGATAGAATTTCTTCTTTCTTTTCACCTCATAATTTTCTTATCACCTGTAAGAGAAAAGCAGGGAGGCACTGCCACCCCTCCTTATTGAGACAAAACTTAGCCTAGGATGGCTGTGTACTTACTTCAAAGATACACAGCAAGTTTGTGGCATGATGGGGCTCACAACCCATCATGCTTCTTGACTCCTCAGTCTGGAGTTTTCTTCCCAGTGACAGGCTGAGGAACCCAGATGGAAAGCGTTTGTTAACTTCCTGGGGAACAGGAGATGCTCTGCAGGCCCCTGTTCCTGTTATCTACTGGAATCTGACCCAGAGCTTTGGTTGTTCTCCCTTCATATTGTGCTGTCTGTGGAAGCTGATGAGTCCCGCCATCAAATGTGACATGTAGGGAAGATTAGACAGAAGAGCTCAGCCAGCAGCAGTTGGAGACAGAGGGTAGCATACTTATGAATCATTTCAGCTGAATCCTCACAACACGACACTCCCTGGACAGAACACATTCATTATCTTATTCACCAAGACTCCTGCAATATTAGTGATTTGTTACCAAATCAATTATTAATTTATACAGGCGAATGAGGCTCTCTCTGTCACTTAACTCTTTTCTCAATGTTGGGCCTGGGGCGGGGCAGAGAGAGGGTGCACCTGTTTAGTCTCTTTCAGAATGTGGAAGGGCAGCCCAGAGTGAGAAAGACTTATAGCCAGGGTGTGCTTCAGCCCTGTCCCATAAAGTCACAAGTTTCTAAGACACTAGAGCATTGTAGAGTCCAGCGACCTCCTGGGGTTATTTGAGACCATCTGTCTATCCATCCATCTATCTATCTAACATACTGGAGTACCACTTCAGTATGTTTCTCATATCTAAAACTCTTCATCCCCTGATGACCCCTGACACACCCTTCTCTGGTAGAATCAAGCTTCACTGCTTTATTTAGAGAAACTCTCCAACCTCCAGCCTTCCAACTCTCTCAAGTCCCCTTCCCTTATCTTAACTACAGGCTATGTTCATCTAAGTGTCTTATCAGCTTAGATCTTGATCCCACCTACCTTACCAGGTCTGGTCCTCATAAAAGACACAACTAGGTTGCACCCCAGACAACTTGAGGATTCTGGGACTGGAACACTGAACATAATCTTTTATAAGAGGACTCAAGGCATTCTAAAACATGTTGCTTAGCTAGCCTGGGAGAGTTCTCTTCTCCTCATGCCTCAAGCCCAGGGCTTGTCTTCAGGATGCTGAGGGCTGGAACATTCTAGTATATATAAGCCTGTGTGATGAGCTGTGGCCTCTCTCCTCAGCTCATATGGCCTCATTGGATCCTCTCTGTGCTGTGGGGGCAGAAATGCAGTTCTGCAATCAGGTAGGCTCAGAATGTGGCAGCTGAAAATACTAGGGCGTGACAGAATCTTGCTGGGGATCTGAACAAGGAGGAAGGGAGGGGAAGGGAGTTGGAGAAGGAGGGTAAAAAGACAAGAAGAGAAAGAGAAGAAAAAAAATAAAGGCCAAATAGTTAAAAACAAAGAAAGAAAAGGAAGAAGGAAAATAGAAGGAAGGAAGAGGGAGAGGAGAAGAAGAGAGAGAGCCAAGAAGACAGGCTTACAGACGCCATGTTCACTGGGATGCAAGCCCCGATCCATCTCCCTACCTCCTGGCCACCAACCCTACGCAAATACGTTGTCAGATCACCTGGGAATTACAGCTTTGTTGCAAGGAATACTCAGAGCCATGGCCCATGGGCTATGAAATGTCACCTCTTTATAGTAGGTCATGTGGTTGATAGTTCATGGGCTTGAAGGACATTCTGGGACCAACAGAGTCCCTCATTCCTGAAGGCTTGCCCTTGACCCTCAGATCAAAGTTCAGCGGCTGCCTACTCTCTTAGTGTGCCTGAAAAGGCACCAAAGAGGGGGACCTCAGACACTTGCCTCTCACCCAACAAGCTTCTAACAGTCTCGATACAGAGCTCGGCAGGCGGTAATTACTGCTGGATAAATAAACCAAAGGTGGAACACTGTCTAAAAATCTAATTACTATGCAGCTAGGAATTTTCGACCTTGGTCAAGTGCAGGCAGGTCTGACTTACACGCCATCATAAACTATGACCATTGAACACACCCCCGCTGCTTCCTCTTGGTGCTTGCCTTCTTGGTGGCCTTCATCAGGACCAGCCCAACCCCTGGGCTTCCAAATGAAGTACCAGGATGTACATGGATATGGACACTGTGTGTACTCCAACCTCAGTTTTATTAAGTCTTAGCATTTCCAAAACCCTGACCCACCCCTGGAAAAATTATTGAAAGAAAATGGAGAAGAATGAGTCTAGGTCTGTTGCTCTTACTATTTATGACCTAAGTCAAGTTATGTGGCCTCTTACATTTTCCTCATTTCCAAAACAACATGCATTCTGACTGTACCACAGTGTTGCTGAGGATAATAAAAAATACTGCACATCATCGCTTAGATGAAAGGAAGACCAGTGATCAAGCTTTTGGGAGAAGTAAATGCCCAACCTAAAGAACTGGTCAATGGCTCACAGATTCTCACCGCAGTATCTGCCAACAAGTGGTTCCTGAAGGACGAGGCTTTCTGTCTGAGCAGAACTCAGTGTGCTCCGCAAATTCCTTTGCAGCATCCAGCTGATGCTTCATGCTGCCTTGAGTTTTGTACAGCACATGCGTGCAGTAGCGGCACCTTAGGGGATACAAAGGGAAGGATCGCTGGTTTTCTTAGATGTCACTGCGGTACGAGGATCAGTGGCAAAGCCCATGAGGTGGAGAGACCATCTTCCTTCAGCTACTCTTTGCTCAGCACCTAGTGAGGGTTCTAGTAACCTATGGGGGAGCTCTGTGATGTTACAGAATGGTTTTATTTTTCTGTTTGATTACATGAGTTTATACATTTCTCTAAGGTATGAAACTGTATTTCTTTAAAAAAAAATTCCAGAAGTATTTTTTTGTGAGCATAAAGATGTATCAGGAAATGAGTGTTAATCCTTTTAGAAGTTTCTACTCAGGAAGCCACTGACATTTCTTGAGTCACAGAGAGTGAGGGGGAAATAGAGTTGTAGTATCTGACCCCAGAGGATGCTCCTCGATTATTACCAGCTCAAGCCCAGTGGGAGTTAGAACAGGGCCAAGTCTGTGAGCAGCTATGACATCAGCTGTGACTTATTGCATTTCTGAAAGGTAGGAGGAGTCCCCAACTCCCTTTTGAGGACAAAGATGGCTTAAACCTTTCCAGGACAGAGGTTCTAGGTTCTGTCTCCAGGTATGGCCAGGGTAGGTGGCCAGAGAGGGGGGCTTACTCATGCTCTACTCATAATGGTAAGAAGCTCATAAAGAAAACACAGAGAAGACCCCAAAACCCCAGATTAAAAAAACTCCACCCAAGGGGACTATAAGGACCCATTCAACAACTGGAGGGCTGCTTTAGGATGACTTCAAGGGTAAAGAAAAAACCATTTCTCTCTGTGCCTAGACTACCTGCTTTTCTTAAACCCCTTGGCTTTAGCTATGTTGGTTTGCAGTTAGTGGGACTCTGGGAAACAAATCCAGCCTTACGGTGTCCCAGTGTTGCCAGGAGGGGCATCCTCTGTAAAGGATCCACAAAATGACCACTGTGGGGTTCCTTCAGCGATACCCAGTCACCATGAGAACCACTTAATCTTGTGTAGAGCCACACATTAAGCATGTAGCTGGAAGGCTTGCGGGTCAAGAAGTGGAGCAACAGCACTAAGCCCCACCCCACCAGTGACTTGCCATGATGTGGGGTGACTTTGATTCTCAAATATGAGGGGTAGCTCATGTCTATCTATGCCCTGGTGGCCTCCTTATTAGAGGGCAGCCTGTCACAGCTAGCATTCTGCAGGGTTCCCATCCCAGCCCCAGGCCTCACCAGCCTCTTTGTTGGGGTAGCTACTTCAGTCTGGGTGGCCTAGTTTCCTTATGTGGTGGATGGGGATGCCAGCTCTCGCCTCACAGGCGTGAATGAAATAGTGAGTGCACTTGCTGAGAATGGCTGTGAAGAGAGTCTCAAGCTCCTTTGTGTAGGAGGTGGGACTCGAACTGGGGGTGGTGGTGGTGAGAGCGGGAAGTGTGTGGAACTGTGTGAGCAAAAGCCTGCTGAGTGTGTGGGTGAGACTCGTGCTGCTAGGAGAGGACCTGAAGAAGAATCTGCCACCCACCCATGGTCAGAAGTGTTTCTGCTCACAGGATAGTTCAGCCTCTGTGAAAGCCGGGGACAAGTGCTTATTTCTTGAACACAGGGCTTGGAGCATAGCTAGTGGGATGCTGGCTTCACAAAATAGTCAGAACATCAGCCTCTGATGGCACGAAGAAGGCTCTCTGAGCACAGATAGCAAGTCTGAAAGAGCCAAGGACTAGGGGAGGTGTCTCTCCAGGTGCTCCCTCTAGGCCAGGTTAGAGGCACTGAACTCTGAGGGCCAGCCTTCTGGTCTACCTGGGAGATGCCATGGAGATTCTGTTACTTCTCCTTCCTCCCCTCCTCCCTTTCCTCCGTTCCTTCCCTCCTTTCCCCTCCATTCTCCTCTCTCATTTCCTCCCCTTCCACTCCCCAGAATTTTTGGTCCTAACCCTTCTGTTTCCAATTCTGTCTTCTGCCTTCATGCCCTTTCAGAACACAATTACCCATATTCTTCCACAACTCGCAGCATTCCCCCAAAGGAGTGGAAGTGGGCAGGGATTCCTCCCTCTCTGTTTTCAGAACAGAAACAGCAGTTCAGAGATGCTGAACATGAAGCCTGTGACAGGCAGGGTTGTAACTCAGATGCAGATCTATCTCCCAGTTCCCAGGCCAAAGCTTTCCTATGAGTACCTGTTCTCCCTCGCTGGCTCAGCTCTAGAGGCCATGGGCTCTGCAGCCTGCCATGGAGGCTAGCCTTTGAGTCTGGCTGCCAGCCTTTCTCTGATTAATGGCATCCCCGCTCTCAATTGTGTCATGTGTGAGTCATGTCGCCCAGCCAGACAGTGACCTACTGCCTGCCTCGGCAGCTGCAAGCCCCCTCTTTGGAACCTGTGTCCTGAGCACTGAGTGGATCTCAGTGGGGTCATAAAAGAGATCTGAGGAAGACCCTGCTTGACTTTTGCCCTGTCTATAGAGAACTTGGGGGACATAGGCCCACTTAGTCCCAAGACAGTTAAACGAGGTCTGTACAATGTGGTCATAAAATGTTTGACATGAGCTGCACCCTTCCTTATCAGTGCTCATTAGCATGGCCTGATTCTCCTTGGAAGGTAATTCTCACACCTCCCTCTGGTCTCCTATGGTGGAGCTTTTTAGAAAGTGGCAGAATGTGAGCAAACTTGGAGAAAAGATATTCCTGGAGCTTGGCTCCTTTTAAAAAACCAGCTTTCTGTGCTTACCTTGGGTCCTTCCTGCTGTCAGGATTGCCATGCTGCAGGCAACCACCTTTTGATTTGCACTAAACAGGTGAGGCAACAGAGTATAAGGACAGCGACTTCCCCAAAGTCACAGACAGGCCTGGGGAAGGGTATCATGTGGGGAGGTTATCAAGGCACTTTGGGCCTCCCTTCTCTAGCTCACAGTGGAGGGGAGGGGTAACAGGCTGCTTCACTCCTTGGATGACCAGCCAGTGGCTATTCTTGCCTGTGTCTTTAATAATCAGCACCCATCCCTGTTATACCAGGCCATGAAGTCAGTAAACCAGACACGCTCAAGGAAATAGAAAGCTTCCTGTTCCACTCCAAGTTCCCAGTTTGCTTCTTATAGCTTTGACTCTAAACACCTACCCTTTCCCAATGAAGCATGGATGAGGTCAATCCATCTCTGCAGGGGTTGGGAATAAGTGTAGGAGTGAGGGGGGAACCAGAGTCTAAAGGGAGACATAGACCTAGGAAGAATATGAGAGAGGGAGGGGGAGAAGTGTGGAATGGGTAAAAGTGCATGTGAAGGAGCAGATATGCATGCATGCCTGTGTGCTTGTGCTATGCAAGCGTATGTAGCAGATGAGTGAGAGAGACAGGTTTGGGTTGATGGGACATCAACTTTATCCAGCTGCCCTGGTTAGTTCCTGGCACAAGAAAGCCACACATTGCTGTATCCTGCTAAGGAAAGGGGTCAGATAGCACTCTGCTGACTTTCTCAGAGCAAAGTCGCTTAGGTCATCCCTTGGCTGATTTCCTCAGCAGAGCTGACCCACAGAGCTCCTGCCTCCAGATTTGTGGATGTAATCATTCACAATCCACTGTGCAGGTCAGAGGAGCAGCACATTTCCAGTGCCACTGTCTATTGCCTGATAGGGCTGGGATGGCTGGTTAACACTGTGTTCCCCAGCCATGCTTCAGTTCTGTCGGTTAGAAAGAACCTCACCTCCACCCCAAAGTCAGCTGGAGACAGAATAACAAAACCAGTTTGCTACCAGAGAGTTCCATGAGGGTGAGCGGTGGACAGGGTACAGGCCTACATGGTTCCTGCCATTGCTCTTTCAGATCCTTTTTGGATCTCGGGTCCTTGGTGCTGGTGGGATGTAGACTTCATGGCGGGGGGTTGATTCTTACTACCTGTGGTAGGTAGGAGGCCTTCCTGGGGGAGGTAGATGGAGGTGGGTCTCACGAGCTCCAAGGCATTGCTGGCAGAGGAGTCTGAGTGTAGTATGGTGGGAATTGTC